>CM061353.1:81357500-81862500 GCA_030867105.1 Liasis olivaceus
TTTTGTTCAATTTGTAGTGCTAGATGAATGACCTCATGTCCTGAGTATTCTACATCTCAACATGGAAAACAAGATTATGAACAGTCTGTGAACTTGTCACAGCCTTCTTCCTCTAATCATAGTTCAGAAGAGCTCAGCTGAGCAAAAGCTGTTGTAGATTCTTCAAGGCTTCAGGGAACTGTGCAAACTCGGAGCCAACAGCACAGGCTAGAGCCCATGGAAGTTTTTCAGCATTGGAAGAATTGGAGCTGCATCTTTGCTCTTGATTGACCATAGCCTAATCTCTTTTTCTGCAAACCTTCCTACTCATCTGTAAATCGAACAAGGCATGAGGGAACTTTCACCCTGCTACAACATAAGCATAGAAAGCCAGGATTTTTTCAAGTTCAAGAGCAGAAAGATCTCTTTCAGCCAACTCGTACAGGGTAAGATGGCCTCTCCACCACCCCAATAATTGTCCTAAAATAATTCTAGATTTTACAAAAAGGTTGGGAGAAAAGCTTCTCCTCTCCCCCACTAAGCAATAAAAACAACAGTAACAACAAAACAAAGCACAGACTAGGAATCAGTCTGGTCTTATATATACTAATGACGGCTTGAAATATGAACTGTGTACTTGATAGAATTGCTGCCACCAGTGTCCTACTTCTGTATCAAGGTCTTGTCCTTGATACGATGCCATGTTCTGTTTTCATCTTGACTCCCATGTTCTGTTCCCACTTGTGTCATCACTGTGTAGATTTCTCTGCCTCCGCTCCACATGATTAGCTAACTAGGAGCAAAGCAGTTCACAAGGAGGTGAAATGGCATTGTCAGGAGGTGACAATTCCTACACTTCATGGGTGAGAACTTGGTAAGGGCATGTTTTTGACATTAGGCCTCTGATGCACATAAATTGTATTTCAACTCAGACATATAGCGTAGAGTTTAAATAGGGAAATATTCAGTATCTGTGTACCGAATGGTCTCACAGACAGTTCTCCTTGACTTCTGATTCAAATAAACAACTATACTTGCTCTTCCTATGCACTGAGCTTAAAATAAATAGCCAAACTTGAATTAGTTGATTTGTCTTCTCTAATAAGATTCTATGACATATAAAAATTGTAAATAGATACTAAGAAGCATTGCATGCCTCATTGGTTTAAATGATACTATTTAAAATTGTCACGTACCTGGAGCTGATAATGGATTTGATAGGTGCTAAAAAACGGAAACTTAATCCTGCCAAACAGAAATGTTCCTGGCATATTTATAGATGATAAATATTTCTGGATACTGAAATGTGACTATTACCAAGAAGTGCTTTTGCTCATCAAAGATAGCTTGACAACTACTTTAATTCTTGGGGAAGGCATATCTGGCCATAATGATATGGAAGTTGTCAAGGATACCTTAGTGTTCTCTTACATTTAATTTGATATTGAAACAATCCATCTGTCTTGCCAAACAATAAAAAAACATTCTGTGCATAAAAACAGCTGCAGTTGAACAGAAATTGTTTTTATATACTGATGATATATTATGTCTTATTAATAATTATGAATATTCTTCACTAAAATGTATTGATACTGTACAACACTTTGGTAAAATACCAATTAACTAGAATCAATCTCATAAATTTCTTATTAGCTCTAATGTATCTGTGGAAATATGTAAAAACTGGGGCTTGATTTGGTGTTTGACTTTTTAAAAAATCTTGAAATTATTCCAAGAAAAAAAAAAATCTTCATTTAGAGGTGTAAATATTTCAAACTCCGTATCTCATATTAAAATTGATATGAATAAATTGTTAAAAATCCCAGTGAGCTTAAGGGCAAAGATGTGTTGTTAAAATGAATATTCAGGGCTGATATATGAATTCAGAAAGATTCCCACGTTAATACTTTTAATATCTTTCAAGCGGATTAATAAATTATTAAGATGGTTTTTCATGAGAAGTACAAACCCTCAGATTTTCTATATACATTTTTTTGTAAATATGAAGATGGGAATTTTAACTTTCCTGGTTAGGATTCTAATGGACAGATAGTAACTGATTCAAAAAAGATCAAACAAAAATGGAAGGAACATACTGAAATTCTATACCGTAGAGATGTTAACATCTAAGATACTCAGATGATATTCCCTACTTCTAAGAACCTCTAGTACTAGAATATGAAGTCAGAGCAGCATTCTAGGCAACACCAGGTCAGATGGCTACAGGAATTCATGAAGTATCTATGGAAATATGGCAAGCAACAAAAGAAGAATCCGTAAAGGCTGTAACCAAATTATGCTGCAAAACTGGAGAACTGCACAGTGACCAACAGATTGTAACAGAACACCTTATATACCAATATCAAAAAGGCCAAATGTTCAACTAGGTTTGGAAAAGCCTGAAGAACCAGAGGCGTTATTGTTGATGCATTCCCAGCAATTGAGAAAGCCAAAGAATGCCAAAAAGAAGTCAAATGTGCTTCACTGATTATAGAAAGGCCTTCAGTTGTTTTAGCTATGTCAAGCTTAGGAAAATGGGAGTCCCAGAACATCTCACTGTCCTCATGAGAAACTATATATGGGTCAGGAAGCCGTAGTATGGGCAGAACATGGTGAAACAGACTGGCTTCAGGTTGACAAAGGAGTAAGACAAAGCTGCATACTCTTCTCTTATTTATTCAAGCTCTGGGCTGAATACTGCATATATTAAAGGAAGCTGGATTGGAAGAAAATGAGTGTGGTTTTAAAATTGGAGGAAGAAACATCAATAACCTGTGCTATGTTGGTGACACTATTCTGATAGCTGAAAATGCAAATGATCTGGAAACTGTAGTAATGAAAGTCAAGGAGCACAAAGAAAAAAATGGGATTAAGATGAAATATATGGAAGATCCAACTAATGAGATCAAATACAGTAACTAGCCTTAGAATTTACAATGAAGACATTGAAATGTGGAAAGCCTTTACCTTTTAAGACTGATTGTCAACAGTAAAGGGACCAGCAATAAAGAAATATGCCACAGATTAGTACTTGGTAAGTAGCAATGAAGGTCTTGGAAAAGTATAGACATGAAGTGTCTATACTTACAAAGATCAGAATCATGTAGGGAATGTTTTTTCCCTGTGACACTTTATGGAAGCAAAAGTTGGATTTCTATACTGCTTTTATGCTTTTGAATTTTGGTGTTGGAAAATACTCTTGAGAATGCTATGGATAGGCAAGAAAACAAACAAATGGGTCATACAACTAGAGTTCTTACACAAGTCAGAAATGATCAGATTCAAATTATCATATTTTGGACACATTATGTGAAGACACAGCTGCCTTGAGAAGTCCATAATACTAGGAAAGGTGGAAGGAAAGAGAAAAAAAGGATGATCATCAGCAAGGTGAATGGACTGGTTCACAACAATTATGGCTTAAGAGAGGCAGCCTGGGACAGATTATCCTGAAGAAGGTCTATCTTGGTGATCTCTATGAGTCAGCACCAATTTAATGGCACATAATCAAGCAGATGACCTTCTTGGTATATCATGTATGTTATGTTCAGATCATACATATATCATATATATGATTTATTCATATAAATTCTGACCCGGTGCGTAATCTGGGGGTCCTCCTGGACTCATGACTACTGCTCGAAGAGCAGGTGGCAGTCGTGGCTAGGAGGGCCTTTGCACGACTTTGTGTTGTGCGGCACTTACGCCCCTTCCTGGATCAGGAGGCCCTCCGCACGGGCACCCATGTCCTGGTCACCTCCGGGTTGGACTACTGTAACACGCTCTGCATGGGGCTACCCTTGAAGAGTATCCAGAAGCTACAGCTGGTGCAGAATGTGGCGGCGTGGACATTTCTCAATGCCCCTAGGAGGGCACATATAACACCGCGGTTGCGTGAGCTGCATTGGTTGCCAGTTTGTTTCCGGGTCCAATTCAAGGTGTTGGTTATCACTTTTAAAGCCCTTCATGGCACAGGACCAGGTTATCTGAGCAACCATCTCGCCCCGGTTATGTCATCCCACCCCACCCGGTCCAGCAGAAGGGGCAGGTTGCAGACCCCACTGGTCAATGAATTTTGATTGGTGGGGTCTAGGCAGAGGGCCTTTTCTGCTGTGGCTCCCGCCCTATGGAACATCTTGCCTCCCGAGGTCCGGTGTGCCCCCTCCCTCATGGCCTTCAGGAAAGGGGTTAAATCCTGGCTTTGCCAGAAGGCCTGGGGGCCGGATGGGGGCTTGCATCTGTGGAGATGGCTGGTGGGGTGATGGGTTCTGGCTCCCCCCCCCCCCCAGCATCTTGAAGGTGTCAGTGTTTTTAGGCCATTTTTAATGTATGTTGTATTTTAATTATTTATGGATTTTAGCCACTGTTGGAGGGATTGGGGTGTATTTTCTTTTTTGTTATTGTGAGCCGCCCAGAGTCACCCGTTGGGGGAGATGGGCAGCATACAAGTTTAATAATAAATAATAATAAATAAATAAATATGAGCTATGTGATTTATGTCCTAATCCTAACACTCTGGTTAAATAAAAATGTTCTTATTATTACACTAAAGGCATTCCATCAGTGACATACTTTAGAACCAAGCTCTGTTCTCTTCTTGGGAAACCTCACATTCAAAATCACTTTTCATTTATCCAGTAGTATCTTGGATTAGTGAAGAAATTTGCTAAACACAAATCTACCTAACTTTCATGTTCCCCATTGAAATGTAATTATCTTTCAGGAGGTACCATCTTCCAAATTTTGAAAAGAAATTCTCCACTGAAAACGTGTATATTTATGAAAATATGTCTATATTTGTGAAAAAGTAGGAACAACATATATTATTTGTTAAAATAATGTACAAAATATTTTTGAGCATTGCTAAAAAAATTAATATATTAGATAATATTTCATATTAAAAAGTGCATTAATATGAATATGAAGTTTCATGCAGTTTTAAAAAGCCATTCGAAAACATGCAGAAAGGAAATGAAATAAATGTAACAACAGATATCTGAGGAATCAAAACAAAAACCAAACCAGCAGATGCTTTCCTCCTCAGAATTAACTGAATTGTTTGTATTTTCTATTGCAGAAGGAAAAAAATGTCTCTTAAAACTAGTTACAGTATGGTAGAAGTGCTTAAGTTGCAAATTAGTCACTCTTAAAAATGTTCGACTGCTACTGATTGAAATAATTAGTATTAATCCAGCATCTAAATATTTAAAATGAAATAATAAATATACTATCTCTTTAGAATTTGGTAGAAATGTAAATTTTCTTTCTTCTTTTTATTGTGCACAGTATTAATGTATATGTTTTAGTTTGTCAGTGATCTTAAACAAAGGGTATCAACAAGGTTCCTGTGTGCTATGTCTTCAAGAATTATTTTGTAGATGTGCATTATTTGCATAGCCATTTTTTTATAGACTTTTACTAATAAATAGCAAAATTTGCCATGATGGTAATGCATCTTGGTTGGAAAGCAAGTCTTTAGCTTGTCATTAAGGTACTAGAAACAAGATATTTCTTCCAGAGACAAAGTAATATTAGGAATCATACTATTTCCCGGATAATGCATATTCCCATGACAATAGTCAGAGCCAACAGATCTACTATACAGGTCAAAAAGGACAGCAGAAGATGGTTGTAAGGTCATATTTAATCAAATGATACATATCCCCAAAGGTGAGGGGGGGGGAGAGAAATATTTAGAAAACCTTTTTTAATTATTATTATTATATGAATTTTGCCCCACTCCATAAATCAACCCTGACTGCTCATTGGAAGGATTGATACTGAAGCTCAAGCTCAGATACTTTGGTCACCTAATGCGAAGAGAGGACTCTTTGGAAAAGACCCTGATGCTGGGAAAGATGGAAGGCAAAAGGAGAAGGGGACGGCAGAGGATGAGATGGCTAGATAGCATCACCGAAGCAATGAACATGGAATTGAATGAACTCCAGGAGGCAGTGAAGGACAGGAAGGCTTGGCGCAATATGGTTCATGGGGTCACGAAGAGTCGGACACGACTTAACGACTGAACAACAACAACAAAATACTTAAATTATATTTAATTGGTAGGTACGTTAATCAGCCTATACTCTGGCTGATTGTGTGTGTGTGTGTGTGTGTTGCATAGATGTTAGATGTTCAGGCAAAAATACCTCTCCAATAATCATCTGCAAAAATAACTAAGCCATCATTTTTTTTAATGCAGTGGAACAAAGTGGGTTCCAAAGCAGAAAATGAAAGCATTCATTTCATGTTTCTGTGTGTGTGCATGAAAGAGAGAAAAAGGGAGTTGCACTCTTCCTAGATATTTTGCATGGTTTATGGGGCTTTTTTGGGGCTTCCAATCTAGGATTGAAAGAGATTGTCTTGCCTCAGTAATTCCCTCTGTGATCTGAATCAAGGTCCCAAATGTAAAGAAGAGGTACCTGTCCTCTCCCGGGGCATTTGCGAGGCACCAACTGTGGTATGACTTAGACTTGGGAAACCTGTCTGTATATACCATAGGAGTACAAAAGCCACTTAATTAACTGCATTGCTTAAACATTCAGCCTTAGGAGTGCAATGCTAAACTATTCATTTCCCTCTAACTTGCCCCCTTGGTAAAAGTTGGGGTAAATTAAAAGGGGGACAGAATAGAAATGGGGAGGGGTGAAAATTCCTTTCACAATTACTGGTGCAGAAGGAAGACGGAGGGAGATTGGGGAATTCTGGGAGTTGAAGTCCACACATCTTAAAGTTGCCAAGGTTGAGAAACACTGTCTTACACAATCCAGACTTTTTTTTTCCCTTTTCTTCCTCATTAATTTCAAAAATGCCCTGTCTGTTCATAGTAATATAAAGATGTCACTGTTTCTTGGAGCTGCAGTTTCACCCCACACTGCATGGTCACCTGAGTAGTACTGTGCAGTAACCTGATTTGTTCTCAGTACTGAAACTACAATTGTAATATATGCCGATAAATGAAATAAAAGAAGAGAGATTCCTCCAGGTCACCTCCTGCAAAATAAGTGGTTATTTTTGTGCCTTCAAGTTATTCTTGACTCCTGCCAACTCCCTGCAAGACAGTGACAAACCACCATTTTTGGAGGTGGTTTGTCACTGTCTTCTTCCTAGGTCTGGGAGAAAGTGACTGGCCCAGAGTCACCCAGCTGGCTTTGTACCAAAGGCAGGGCTAGAACTCTCAGTCTCCTGATGCTTTTAGCAACTACACCCAGCTAATTTTCTAACTGGACGAGCCTAATAGGTCTAGTTAATAAGTTTTACAACATTTTCTGCATGTTTTTTCAACCTACAAATGAGCGCAGACCAGCCAACGTCAGATGTGAGTGTTTATTCTGCCTTGATTTTGAGATGGTGGAACTGGGAGTAGATCTCAGGTTTGGACATGAAGGGAGAAGGTCTGAAAGTGGAAGAGTGAAGATGGGTTAAGTGAATGTGTTAGGAAAAGGGAAACAGTGTGATATTTGAACAGTCTAGGAAGAAGGCAAAGGAGAAAAGGTGAGATGGATTATATGGCAGAGAGGAGAAATAATGACATGGGAGACGGCAGCCGGGAGGTAGAAATGGAAGGGTTAGATGTGGACAGCAGAATAATCAATGCAAAACAGGAGAAAAAGAGGGAAAAAAATAATGGGAGAAATGTGCAGGAGGAACTGTAACTCAAAGAAGTGAGAAGGAAGTGACAGAGATCAGACCAGATAATTGGAAGTTATCCCCCCTTTCTTAAAAAGAACAATTGTCCTTCTTCCAGTCAAATATCATTAGCTCCCATTAGCAGTGAAAAGCTTTGATGACTTGCACTTTCTGCTTCCATTTGCATTGATCCAGTGGAGAGCAAATTTTTGCAACTTAACTGAGCTAAAACTCTCACTGCAGCTCATCTTCTGCTAAGTACCACATGGTCTATGTTTTTCATCAGGTTTTCCATACGATATTAATAAAAAGTCAAGGTTTAAATTAAGGTGTCTCTTTGTTAGTAATTTATGCTTTGCTGGCAGGAAGAATACTGGATCTTGTAAACTGATATGATGAATGTGCTCAGATAATATCAGAGAAGGTGAAGATGAAGTCATTAAAATGGGCAACAGTTCTGTGTGAACACGTGAAGTTGCCATATTTGAGTCAAGTCATTCTTCTTCTGCCAGAACTATCATCTTTGACAATGTGCTGTTTTATAAGATCTTGAGCAAATCATTCCTAACCCTTTAATCTGATATCCTTTAGATAAACATACCAGAGATTGAAATTGGGATTGTATGTTTGCAAATCATAAAATCCCAGCATGTTCTGTCTCTGAGCTATAGAACATTCTAAGGACATTCTAATATTTTGCATGCTAGATAGATTATTTTCCTAGGTTTTCAAAAAGCTTTTGAACTGTACCACATTCAAGGATCCCTTCCATTGTAACATATAATAGTATTTGTTTGCTTTACTTTGTCATAGACCAGCGTAAAACTAATAACATAACAGCCACTCTAAAATAGAAGTAAAATTTTAAAAAATCATATTAATAGACTAAAATAAGGTAAAAATAAAATTATTAATGTAAAATTACAAAGTACAGGAATTAAAACCTGGTAGAGACCTATAAAATCACAATAAATTTTGCAATCAATAGTCTAAATGCTATAGATAACTAAGATACAAAACTATCAAAGGACATTACAAAGTACTAGGATTTGTAAAACACTACAAGAATGTAAAGCTATGCTAACTTATATTGAGTCTAATACTTGCTGAAGCCCTACTAGTAGTATTAAAAGCAATGTAGGCTTCAGCCATGGGGGATCAGCATATCCCACATAGGATTTCATTCCTTTCCATATGTATTTTATACCAGTTTTCTAATGTGGGAAGAACTTGCAGGGTAGAGACCTTTCACCCTAACCTATTTTCTAAGCTGTGGGGGAAAAAATTGTAAAGTGGAATTAACAAACATAACCTCTGAAAGTGAAGATGCAAGGGGGTGCAGGGATGAGCAATTTTCACAATTAATGATGGTGTTAGAAAGAAATCTGACTCGAATGGTTTTCTGAGCCAGGAATAAAATACGTAGGCAGTTGCTTGAAACAGAGGTGAGGTTTATTTCCAAGAGTGCAACATACAGAGTCAGCCCTCTGAAGTGGCTGCACCAAGTCTTCCCCAGAAGCCCTTTATATAGAGCAGTGTTTCTCAACCTTGGCAACTTTAAGTAATGTGGACTTCAACTCCCAGAATTCCCCAGCCAGAGTTGAAGTCCATATGTCTTAAAGTTGCCAAGGTTGAGAAACACTGATATAGAGAAGACTTGCTTTTGTTCCTCAAAAGTGCACGAAAGTGCGCCCTTTGGGAATTCCAAGAAAGTGCACTCAGCTGGCGTTCTGAGAGGAAGTGCTCAGCAGCCAGGCACCCTGCTGAGTCACGGTTTCCACTTGTTTAACAATGTTAATTGAAACAGTAATCTCCTTGGGAAAAGGATCCTTTCTTATTTGACCAAAGAGCCCTGCGGTTAAGCTCAGCCAGGGAAGAATGTTCTCCCATTAAATTGGCATCTCTCACTGCATTTTAATTTATGTATTTGGCCCATTCTAATTGCAGTTTCTCACTTTTTGCCTTGATTACAGAGGGAAGGCTGTAGGACAGGAGGACTTGATATCCTTCCCACAGTGGAAACAGGAAAAACAGCCAGGACTTATCGTGCACGAAATATTCATCATTAATTCTCTGGAATATAAAGTGTGGAAAACAAGATGGTGAAACCAAATGATTAAAGATAATAGAACTCTAAGTAGATCTTGAGGAGTTTTGAAATGACATACCCATATATGAGAACTAAGTGATATTTGGAGTAAATAATCTTAATTTCACATATGTACTGATGAGATAAAATTTCACAACAGAAAACTCTGTGAAAAATAATCTGCTTAGTTGTGCTACATCAGGAGAACAGGAAATGCAATGTTAGGAATTATTAGGAAAGAAGTGGTAAATGAAATGACATATTGCCCTATTGATGCATTCACCTTTGCCCTCCTTTTTTAAAAATAATTTTAACATAAATGTTTTTAACAGTGCTTACAGAAACTTCAAATTAAAAAAATTGAGATTATTCTCATAATGAAAAAAACAGCAATGTTTTTACTTTTTGCATGAACATTATACATTATCACATTTTTACAGCATGAATAAGGATTTTTTTTGTGTGGTAAGTATCTGGAATTTCTAATTATTAAATGTTATTAAAATGTAATTTTATTTCTTAATAGAACACCACAATGCAGTCTTCATCATTGTGTATCTGTAAAAAAATAAGTTATAAAGTAAAAATAGAAAAAAGTATGAGATTATTATGGTGAAGGAGCATTTTATTATTAAAAGGTTAAGCAATTAAGAGTGTCTGAAACTAGAATTTAAAATGTGCTTAAACAAAGAAGAAGTTGGAATTTAATTTGACTTTCAGGTTGCAATTCCAATATATTGGAATTATTTGCTACACCTTTTAGTGATACCTAGCCCTAAATATAATGCTAGGGTTGTATGATATAGGATAGCATAGATAGGCATGACTGAGAATCAGATCTTAAGACTATTGGAAGGCCTCCCTCCAAGTTTCTCTCAGTATACCAGAGAGATGGGGATACTGGCAATTTGATCCAACATACTGAGAACATGCCAGATTGGGAAGACTTGCTTTTTGTCTGTCTCTTCATTGGGGTGCCTTTCTTTGTTCACTAGCACACCAGCTGAGAATCAAAATTACTCACCCTAAAAGTAAAGAAACTGCATAAATATTACAGTTTCGACAAAATGTATCTAGCATTTGGGACAACTTGCCCAACACTTTCAGAAGTCCTTAGCTCTCATCAGGACAGATGGATCTATTATGGCAAATAATACCATATTAATAATAATAAATATTAATAAATGATAAGTTCTTACATATTCAACATTTTCAACCCCCTTCCTTCCCCCTCCCTTCCTTCACCTCCCCCCCTTTTTTTTTTTACTTCCGTCCACCTTCTTTCCTTAACTTGGAGTAAAATCAGCAAATAGTCTGAGCAATCCTTCACTATTGCTCTTTTCGTAAACCCTCAGTGGGGTCTCTGATCATTAAGGGCTGGTCATGGTTTGCCAGACATGTTTCAGCAATTTTGTTTGTCAAGTTGCAAAAGAAGCTATCAAAGCAAGAGTTTGGACTGCTGGCCCAGAAAAACATTGGCAGGAAGAAAGGCACATGGAAGTATCTGTGTCAGATCCCTGCAGAATATTGAGAAAAGCAAGTCAGCACTGCAGGGAAGCAGGGAATATCATTAAGGCAGGTTGCTTGCACACTCAATCTCTCTTTCTCTCTTTTAATTCATAGTTTTTGCTGTTGCAAAAACAGCATCATGAATACAAAACCAACGGTATATTGGAAACCAGTTTGGGATCAGTGTCAAATGAGATCGAGTCCGTCATCCAGGGGGACTTTTTCAGGTTATAAGCATTGTGGAAGACATCACCAGATCTGGACATGTTTATTCATTTGGGGGGGGGGGGAGTTATGTATGTAATTAAAGCATGCTCTATATGGGAAGATCTTGTCTTGTAATTTCTAATTTAATGTATAATAAAGTCCAGAATTTTTCACTTGCATAACGAATACTGTAGCTTGGTCTGTAATTCCAGAGACAATCTTGTGCAAGTAGAAAGGGTGGGTGCTCACAGATCTGCCAGAATGATAGTGAATTTGCAAAATGTGATTAGATAGTATAGATAGCACATTTTGTAGCAGGACATCCTGTGCAGGTAAACAGAGGGGGGCAATTAAAAAAAAAAACTTTTCTGACTTAAGTTAATACAGTGAAAGACATTAGTTGGACAATAAGGTCTGAAGCATCTCATTCCTATTTATGATGTGACCAGCTACTGTAGTTTGAAAATCACAACTGAAGACTTTTTGTGACATATGAATCAGGCTATGATGACTTGCTTAGCAAGCCATAGATAAAACAAACTATGATTCCCTGTCATTGTGGTTCATAAAGTATGATGTATGGCTCATCTCAATGCCTTTTTTTTTTTTATCTGCGCTCAGTCATTACTGACTCTGCAGTGACTACTTGGACGAGTCCTTGCAGTTTTCAAGGCAAGTGTTTCGGAAGTGGTTTGCCAGAGCCTCCTTCCTAGAGCAGACCCCAGCTGGCGAACGCAGGAGGCGGGGTTTCCGTTGCTTCATGCCCTTTTCGGGCACACGCGGTTTTTCGCGCTTACCGGCAACTGCTCCCGACTCCTTTTTTGCAAGGCGCCGCCAGCATTTTTCCTCCCACCGGAGTGAGAGTACCCATTTATCTACTCACATGAGTTTTTGAACTGTTGGGTTTACAGGAACTGGGGAGGAAACAGGAGCTCACCCTGTTTAACGCGAAGGCTGGACTCGAACCGCTGAAGCGTCAGCCATTTCTGGCCGGCAACTTTCAGCGTCATTAAGCCGCTGCACCACCGCATCCCCCTCTTTCTCAATGCCTGCTTGTCTTCAAAAAGTTCAGAAGCAATTTCTCACCCATTGCTGAATTCCCTCTGAAAAGAACTTGACAATGGCAGGCTTGGGCACCTCCTTGTGCATCCTTTCTGCAGCTTCTGATTTATTTATTCACTCTTTCCCATGATGCCAAAGCAAGACAGAGATTAGGGGACTGGAGAACAATATGAAGTCTGATTTTTATTTGGCTTTATTAGTAATCTGCTAAAATAACTAGCCTGTCTTCCTTACATGTGATCTGCATTTCAGTGCTAGCTACAGGAGAGGGGAAAAAATCACCTTCTGCTCAGCCACCAAGGAAAATATTCTTTAGCAGAGTAGCAAGGGGGAAGGGAGGGGGAAGCAAATTTACTATCTGTCCTCTGCTAACCCAGTTGATTTCCACAATGATACAGATTAATGTTTGCTTTCCTCTGCAGCCACCACAGAAGCCTTGTGCACCAATGGAGAACAGACTTCAAAGAGCCCAAAGTTCAGGGTGCATGCAGAAAGAACTCCTGAAATCTCTAGAGAGGGTTGGGGAAAATCCCTGTCCAAAATGTCAAGAGATGCTGCCAGGAAGCTAACTCTGACCAAGGCAGATCAATAGTCTGACTAAAATAAGGCAGTTTAATGTGTTTCCACCTGGTGACTCAGCTGTGCAATCTTCTCCACATCTCCTTAAGTTATTGGGTGAGTGGCTGAATGTAAGGTTACTTCAGTCCATCTTGGGATAAACTGGTGATTGCTATCATGTTTTGCTTATATGGATTGATTTCTCCTCCCCCTCCCCTCAGGGTCCTGGAGAAACTGGAATTTCTTTGGATGCTTTACAACCATTTCTTGAACACAACAGCTAATAGCACATGAGTTTCCCTGAAATTCAGCTTTCTCACCTCTACCAATCTTTGCCTGCAAAGCCCAGCTGTAAAGTTTAGGCCACGATGAAACCAAAGAAGATGCCCATCTGAAACAGACTCAAACCTTTTAGAGAGTGCTTGGATTCTCTGCTGGCCTCATCCATTTGGAACATTGATGTTGATGAGTGTGCAGAAGGGATAGCCAAGTGTCATCATTGCTGTATGAATATACTGGGGTCCTTTGCCCAAATCTGTAATCCTGGATTTGAGCTTGATACCAATGGAAAGCAGTGTTATCATAAATCAGGAGCGAACAGGTTCAATAACCTGCTGGAGGCCACAACATACAAATAACAAAAAAAAAAAAAATGAATAGAGATAAAATGGATAAAATCAGGATAAAACTAAAACTATTATAAAACTACCCTTTATAAAATATACTAGAAAATGCATAAAACTGGAAAATAGTAGATCATTTAAAAAGTGAATCTAAACTAACTGGCCAAATACAAAAGCCTGTAAAACAATCTGAGAAATTCCCCCATTTGCTGATGTGCCTTGCTAGTGAAATTCAGTGGATATGGTTTCCAGACAATTTAACAGGTTATGTAAGGTAATACTATTTTAAAAGCATGTGATGTCATACAGCTAAATAGTATTACCTTACATAACCTGTTAAATTGTCTGGAAACCATATCCACTGAATTTCACTAGCAAGGCACATCAGCAAATTCAGTGACAAATTGTACTATCAAATTTTGAAACAACATAGGAGGAGGGGGCTGTGGGAAATTTACTCTAATGTTTCTTTCTTTCTGTAAGGATAAATTAGATAATGGAGGTCAAATTCCTGGCAGATCTGGCTCTATTTTTACCTTAGTATGCTTCAGGGTTTGTATTTTGTTTTTGCTTCTTCAACAACATCCAGTGGGATCACCTTTTTGCAGATGGTGAAGATTATTAAGGACTTGGTTTTGTAAAGACACTGAGATCAGATTGCTGGTTTGATGTTCCCAAGCATGAATTCAGAGTATTATATTTCCTGTGTTTCATAAGCAAACGCAGTGCTGCTGATTGTACTGGTATAAGCTTTCACAGCTGGTATCTGTTGGGCTTCAGGGTTTAGTGACCATGGTCTGGACAACAGATTTCCTGATATTTCATCAGCAACTGTGGCTGACATCCTCAGAGGCAAGACCAACCCTCGCCAACCTGCACCAATTGGAAACCAGCTCGGCTAAAGATCAATCAGCAGTCAGGACACCTGGCTATAAAGATAGGAGCCCAGTCAGTCCCTGTTCAGTTGCCTGTGGTCTGCATAGCAGACCGCCTTGCCTCTAAAGGTGCTAACCCCAGTTGCTGGCAAAAGATCAGGAAATCTGTTGCCTAAACCATGGTCACTAATCCCTGAAGCTCAACAGTGCTGCTGATTTATTTTCAAAATAAAAGGAAAAAATATGTGTCTATACTTTTCTAGAATTACCCAAAGTATATGTTCAGAGTTTTGATTCTAAAACCAAATTCTTCCATCCATTTCTTCTAATCTTGAATACACCATTGTTAGACAAACAAGTTCACATGATAAAGATTTTCCTTCCTCTTTCCTAACTCTAACTCATGACTGTCAAGTGAGCTAAAGATTGTGGATTAGTCCTAGTTCAGAGGTGTTTTTCACAATGGAAATAACTAGGCCACTGGAAGCCCAAGACTGTATCATCAGCTGACTATCAAATTGATACTTGATTTTCTTCAGTTCTCCTGAGGCTTCTTATGCAAAATGAAATTGTCAGCAAGACAATACTTTTCAGCTAATGCTTAAGCTATCCTTGCATGGAGATGGTGATTGCAGGAAGGACAAAGTTACATTCATACAAGAAGCTGAAGTACATGTAGATGCAAGGACATGTAGATTTAAAACACTTATGAAACCTACAGAAGTTATCATAGATAAAATCTGTAATGAATGTGGCATTACCTAGTTGCTACCACTGAGTGCCACTTGAATATTAGGAGTAATCAGAAAGTTTCCTTTGGTGGCAGTTGGGATGGGACAAAATTGCCTACAGTGACATCATCAGTTTGCCTCTTGTTGAATAATAGCTCTTCTTATTTATTAATATTTTTATATCACTTCTTTATTTTAAAAAAATCCCAAAGCAGTTTATAAAACATATCTAAAATCATTTTGCAATGAACAAGAGCAAAACCAAGTAAGTTGTGATAAAAACAAATTAAGAAAGTTGGAAAGAAGTGTTGTTCTGTGAAACACAAGGTGGGGTGATCGGGAAAGGCCAACTTGAAAAAGTGAGTTTTTAAAAGATGCCTAAAACACATTCAGGTTGGGGTGGGCATTCTGCAGGACAGGTGCTACAATGGAGAAAGCATCCCTGCCAAGCAGCTGTCTTTAAACAAGAAAGCAGAGTCTCCCCTAAAGACCTTGGGCACCTGGGAGACTGATGAAATTGGAGACAGAATAATTGCTACCAAGTGATAACATCTGTTAACATCCCAAGGTTGTTACTCAATAACTAGAATCCAGTAGTCCATTTAACCTCTGGCTCCTTCCACACTCCACTACTGTGATTTACTTATTTATAAATCAAATCTATAAAGCTGCCCAACTCACAATGACTCTGAACAACTTACAGGTTAAAAACTTTATAGTACAATAAAACAGATAAATGAAAGCAACATTTGTTGTTGTTCAGTTGTTAAGTCGTGTCCGACTCTTCGTGACCCCATGAACCATATTGCACCAGGCCTTCCTGTCCTTCACTGCCTCCCAGAGTTTGCTCAATTCCACGCTCATTGCTTCAGTAATGCTATCTAACCATCTCATCCTTTGCCATCCCCTTCTCCTTTTCCCTTCCATCTTTCCCAGCATCAGGGCCTTTTCCAAAGAGTCCTCTCTTCGCATTAGGTGACCAAAATATCTGAGCTTGAGCTTCATTATCAGTCCTTCCAATGAGCAGTCAGGGTTGATTTCCTTTAAGATTGACTGGTTTGACCTCCTAGCAGTCCAGGGGACTCTTAAGAGTCTTCTCCAGCACCACAGTTCAAAGGCATCAATTCTTCAGCGCTCGGCCTTCTTTACAGTCCAGCTCTCACAGCCATACATTGCTGCTGGAAAAACCATAGCTTTGATTATGCAGATCTTTGTCGGCAAGGTGATGCCTCTGCTTTTTAATATGCTGTCTAGGTTTGCCATAGCTTTCCTCCGAAGGAGCAAGCGTCTTTTAATTTCATGGCTGCAGTCTCCATCTGCCGTGATCTTGGAGCCCAAATAAATGAAGTCTGTTACTGCTTCCATTTCTACCCCTTCTATTTGCCAGGAATTGATGGGTCCAGATGCCATCATCTTAGTTTTTTTAATGTTGAGTTTCAAGCCAGCTTTTGCACTCTCCTCTTCAACCCTCATCAAGAGGCTCTTTAGTTCTTCTTCACTTTCTGCCATTAGGGTGGTATTGTCTGGATATCTGAGGTTGTTGATATTTCTTCCTGCAATCTTAATTCCGGCTTGTGATTCTTCCAGCCTGGCATTTCTCATGATGTACTCTGCATATAAGTTAAATAAACAGGGTGACAGTATACAGCCTTGTTGTACTCCTTTCCCTATTTTGAACCAATTGATTGTTCCATGACCGGTTCTAACTGTTGCTTCTTGGCCCGCATAGAGATTTCTCAGGAGACAGGTAAGATGGTCTGGTACCCTCATCTCTAAGAATTTGCCACAGTTTGTTGTGGTCCATACAATCAAAGGCTTTTGCATAGTCAGTGAAGCAGAAGTATATGTTTTTCTGGAATTCTTATGCTTTTTCCATGATCCAGTGAATGTTGGCAATTTGATCTCTAGTTCCCCTGCCTCTTCGAAAGCCAGCTTGTGCATCTGGTAGTTCTTGGTTCACATACTGCTGAAGCCTAGCTTGTAGGATTTTGAGGATAACCTTGCTAGCAGGTGAAATTAGCTCAATTGTGCAGTAGTTTGAGCATTCTTTGGCATTGCCCTTCTTTGGAATTGGAACGTAAACTGACCTTTTCCAATCCCGTGGCCACTGCTGAGTTTTCCAAACTTGTTGGCATATTGAATGCAGCACTTTAACAGCATCATCTTTTAGTATTTTAAATAGCTCAGCTGGAATACTGTCATCTCCACTATTTTTGTTGTTAGTAATGCTTCCTAAGGCCCACTTGACTTCACTCTCTAGGATGTCCAGCTCAAGGTCAGTGACCACACCAGCGTGGACATCAGGGACATTAAGATCTTTCTTGTATAGTTCTTCTGTGTATTCTTGCCACCTCTTCTTAATCTCTTCTGCTTCTGTTAGGTCCCTGCCTTTTTTTTTCTTTATCATGCCCATCTTTGCACTAAACGTTCCCTTGATATCTCCAATTTTCTTGAAGAGATCTCTAGTCTTCCCTTTTCTATTGTTTTCCTTGATATCTTTGCATTGTTCATTTAACAATTCTTTCTTATCTCTCCTTGCTATTCTCTGGAAATCTGCATTCAGTTGCTTATATCCTTCCCTTTCACCCTTGCTTTTCTCATTCCTTCTTTCCACAGCTATTTGTAAAGCATCATCAGACAGCCATTTTGCTTTCTTGCATTTCTTTTTCTTTGGGATGGTTTTAGCTGCTTCCTCCTGTACAATGTTATGAATCTCCATCCATAGTTCTTCAGACACTCTGTCTACCAAATCTAATCCCCTAAATCTATTCATCACCTTCACTGTATACTCACAAGCAACATACCTCAATAAAAGGACCAACATTCCACAAGAGAATAGCACAACCATACTCAGGGAACATATGTTCCACCTAAGCCAGAGCCTGGGGCAGAGCGGGGGAGCCAGTTCTCAAGGCCCAGGACAGTAAGGTTGGAGCTATTTGAACATGTGTGCCAGAACAGAGAAAGCACTTCTCCTGGAATCAGATGACATGCTTGATCAGATGGGAACTTGGGTATGCTCACTCTGTTGGATCTTACTAGATGGGCAGAAACAATAAGAAAAAGGTGGTCCCTTATTTAACCAGGCCCTATACTATGAAGATCTTTGTAAGTAAAAGCTTACTGGTAACTGGTGTATCACCTGGAGCAGAGGTGGTACATGGGCTTATGAAGGCATACCCATATCTTCTTGTAGCACTGCATTCTGACCAGCAGCTTCTGAACCTCAAGTACAGCACATTGCCATAGTCCACATGTCAGGTGAGTAAGGTGTGAGTGATTGTGAGAAGAGACTCCAGTTCCAGGAAAATGCACAGTTGGTGTACCAGATGAATCTGGGTAAAGGCCTTCCTAGCCACCTCTGCAGACTGATAATACCTTATCCTATGTTGACAGATAACCTCACCCGATAACTTCATGCAGATGTTAA
This sequence comes from Liasis olivaceus, assembly GCA_030867105.1. NCBI lineage: Eukaryota > Metazoa > Chordata > Lepidosauria > Squamata > Pythonidae > Liasis > Liasis olivaceus. The sequence continues at coordinate 81,376,193 of CM061353.1, forward strand.
ACAGGAGAGAAAAGAGCATCATACCCTGTGGCACCCACAAATCAGAGGCCTCTTCCACATATCAACCTCTTCCCCATATCAGCACTGACTGGAACCAGATGTGGAGAAAGAAGGAGCATCACCACAACCCTGTGCCTCCCATTCCTAGAACCCAGTCAGTCCAGAAGGATATCATGATTGATGATATCAGTGATTGCTAAGACATCAAGAAGAGTCAGGACAGTTGTACCACCTCCATCCCGGCTCCACCAGAGGTCATTGACAAGTATGATCAATGATAGTCTATTTTTTCTCTATAGCAAAAGTAGATATCAGGTTCCCAATTATTCTGATTTTTTCCCAGCTTTTCAGAGGTAGGGGTGTTAGAAGGAGGTTTCAATGACTTATGCCTATTTTGATATTTAAAACATTAACATAATCTTAACAACAGCAAAACCAGCAGTACACATTCCTACTGCTTTGTCACATTTTTTGCAAATTCCATTTTTGGCTGCAAAAAAAGCAGCTGACTGCCTCTTGCAACCACTGATTGCCTGTTTCTGTTGTACAGAATGGATGAATTTGTCCTTTTTCATGTGGGTCCTTGAACTGCAGAAAATGACTGGAGCAAAGCTTCTAAGAAAAAGCTTCTAACATTGCAGGAATAATGTCTAAAGGAGGCCACAGCATGGATGCTTCTTAAATGATGCTTTCTCTGCTGCCTCCTTGAAATAAAAAGTCATAAGAATCAATACCTATAGATTACAGGTACCTTTTTTGCTCCATTACAGTACTGTACTAAGGGCAAACATGCAGAAACCGTGCTGATATTATCCATGGCACAGCTTTCATTGTGAAAAAGCTGTATTAAGGGGAGACATGTGATATGGAACAGCTGCTACATACACAGTTTTAAGGGCCATCTTCTGTGACCTATCTCAACTATCATCTGCATCCTCTTCAGTGAAGTAAGAAATCATATAAATAAAATAGATCTCATAGAATTGTAGAATCAAAAAGTTGGAAGTCCTTTGGATCCAACTTTCTGCTTGGTGTAGGATTCCAAAGTAAAGAACCTTTAATCCAGCCTTTACTTAAACGGAGTCAGACAGGGAGGAAGCACCATCTCACTAGGTTTTTGATTCCACCATTAAATTGCTTTTACTGTTAGGAAAACTTTACTAGGTCAGTTGGAATCTGCTTCCCTGAAACTTATATCTATATTGTCATGGCTCAATTTCTAGACTGCAAGAATCAGTTTTGAGCTTCTACTGATACCATTTCATATATTTGAAAAATGCTGTCATAGACCCCTCCGTCTTCTCTTCTCAAGGTTAAAATTTCCACTCTCTTCAATTTGTCTTTATAGAACAGAATTTCTAGTCCTCTGATTTATCTGTGTTGCCCTTCCATGAACATGTTCCAGTTTCCCTGAACCTCTTAAAGCCTTGTGTCAACACTGCAGAGAGTACACAGGTGGGGTCTTATCAATGCAGAATAAAGTGGAACTATATTTTTCATGCTTCAGAAGCTGCTTGTAATCAGGATTTCCTCTTGAACATGGATGGGAAGACCTGAATAGGTGATATATGATGAGATGTATACTTCCCTGGAGGAGATTGTGGGTTTTGCCACTGTAATTTGCTGTTTTCTTATTGAGTCCTATAAGGGGGGGGGGGGGGGGGGGACTTGATTTCACAAATTAAGTGAGAACAGAGAGGGCAGTGATGCCAAGCACCCCCAGTTTCTGTCCACTCTATTTCCACTTCCCTTGATGTAGGAAGGGAGGATATTTTTTCTCCTGAAGTCTTTATTCTGTCGGGTTTATTGTAGCTGAAACAGGAAGTAAATGGGCCCAGAGCCAAAAGTGGATGGGGGCATTCATTATAGCTCCTTTTTCTTTTCCTCCTTCATTCTCTTTGTCTCTCTGGTAGCTTATTTGTTTAATTACTTAGGATATACTGTGCTTTTCTCTTCACATGAAATTAAGCATAAGCCACATTTGTGCTTTAGAGCTGCAAGTTGCCCAGTCTTGCCCATAGACCCTCCTTTGTCATTCTGCTTCTAATCCTTTCACTTGATGGTACAGGCACAACATTGTAATAACAGCCTTTATTTAATCCAGGAGAATCAAGAGAAATAAGAGAGAGAGGGAGAGGGAGAGCGCTAATCAAGACTGAACATTGAGTCCACTTTACTAGCAAAGGAATTGTCCATTTGCCCTCAAGCACTAATTAAACTGTGAATGATGATGGTCGATTCACAGGTTTAAGCATTGAACTTTCTTATTATTGAATAAAAGGGACAGTGGAATCCAATTTTGAGAGCAAAAGAACACAGGTGGGAGATGAGAGTACAAGGTCTCCAAGTCACAGATTTTGATTTCCTTGCCAGCTTCTCCAGATGCTTTTCTTCTCAGCCAAGCTCTGAGACTAGAAGTCACAACCTGGACAGATTGTGGGCTGAAGGCAGGCAAACCAGTAGGTCTTTCATGTCTCTTCCTTCATCTCTTCTTCCAGCTCCTCTCCAGATGGCTCATTTTTCTCTCAGTTGTTCCTCTTCACAGCATTGCTTCCCACCTAAGTTAATCTATGTCAGTTTCTGAGGCAAAAACAGATCTACATCTCATTCTTGTTCAAAAACAAGAATGCATTCTTTGCCAGCATTGCATGAGAACGATTGTGCTCCGCTGTGAAAACAGATATGTAGTAAGTTAGTTGCCTTTATATTCCATTTGCTGGAAAGGGAGGTTTTAAAGATACCAATCAATAAATATACACACGGCGCAGGTATATTCATATATAAAACGACTATGCTCCTTTTGGAGACTCTGAGCCACTAACTTGTCCCTCAAGACCAACCTCACAAACAATGACCCAATCCAGTTGTTTTCTGAAATTCTTGTATTGCTGGTTAATTTAGAATTTGCAGGACAGATACCAAAGCAGGAGGACCTTAAAGGAAGCCCCAGGACTGAAATAAACTGGATCATATTTATTAAAATAGTCCCCTTTAATTACATGCAGGTCCAGGAGTCCTTCCCCAATCAGGGAAGTCTCTGGACAATCTCTGGAATTTGATTCATGTAGTGATTGTCTTCCTTGGGCAAGTTTTAAAACCCTTGAACTTCTCTCTCCCCTCCACCCCTGGAGTTGCTTAGTTTAGGCATCAGCAAGGGGAGGTTACGTACTAACGAGGATTAAGTGTGTAGCAGGTATTGGGCGCTTGCTAAGACAAAAGAGGGAAATAATTATCTAATTGGGGTTAGAACAAAAAGTTTGCTATCTTACAACTTGCAAGAGTAAATAAGAAAAGCTAGCTTGTCTAGGCAGCCTCTCTTCCAGGTGTTAATTGAAAAATGGAGGTCAATCACTGGCTGCCAGTATCTGTGGGTCAGTGCCTCTGGTTTTCAGCAGTCTCCTGGATGGCATTTGTCATTTCATCATCCTTACTTGGGTCTAGGCTGAAATCTGGACAGGTATACTTCCAAGAGTGAAACATCTCTCTCTCTCATCTGTCATAAATGCCAGGTCTGCCTTATCATCCAAGAGCAGATTAGGAGAGTTTTATTACAAGCAGAGCAGGCATTCAGTATCATCTGTTGGAGCCCTCTAGTTCTTGAGCTGAGGTTGGAGAGTGGAACCAGCTATTAACCTAACATTTCCAATCTGCCTTCCCTGAGGTGGGCTTGCTCCCTGCCTCCTGCCATATTTCCCTTTGTTAGTGAAGAGTATAGCAGTGCAGTGACTACCTCCATCCACCCTCCCATGAGACTGCTCAGAGAGATAACTAACATCCATTGTGCACTCACCTGGTAGTTGCTTTGACAGCATCACTCTGCAATCACCCATATACTTTCTCTCAATTGACACCCCCCACATAAACACCTTAATTGGTCTGACTTCCCTGAAAAGCTCCTGGAATTTCCTCACCCCACTCCATCCCCCTTTGGAGAGATCACAAGCCATGCATCACAGGAAATATTTTTCTAAGGCTGCCTCTGTTTACAACATTCTTAATTGATGCCATCTATTGAAATTAATAGTATAGAGACTCCAGATTAATAAGAGTCAATAGGAAAGTTAATTTAGAAGGAAATGAACAATGTCCTGAGATTTCCTATATAAAGAAAGTCAAAGAGATAATGCAATTTATATCCTACCCCCCATCCTCTATTCATAAGACTCCGGGCAAATCATATAATCATAAACCTCAAGCAATCCTTTAAAACCATGGTCAATTAAACCATTTATTCAAATTAGTTTAACATTCACATTAAACTAAAATGTAAAACCAGACCAAAGACTTAAAAGTGTCCCAGTGAGGTCATATTTTAAGACACAAATGCTTGGCAGAAGAACATGGTCTTCATCAACTGTTTAAATGTTGGCCCTATGGTCATTCAGATTTCAGGGAAAAGACAGTAGCCCCTGAAAAGGCCTACCTCCAGGGTTCAACACCCCTCACATTCCAAGGTGAGGTATCTGGAGCATTCTATCCTGGGTTGAATGAGTAGGATGGGCAGATTCAAGGAAGATGATCCCCCAAGTATCCTGAACCCGAGCTTTGAACTGCACTCTGAAACAAACCAGCATGGAAGTGAGCTGGTGCATTCTGTTTCTGGGTGGTCTTCAAAGGCAACCCCAAGTAGAGCACATTGTAGTCAGGTGACGAGGACATGGGTAACAGTCACTAGGATCCAGAAAGGGCTGCAGCTGGCTCAGCAGAATAATCCTGGGCGAAGGTCCTACTGATCATAGCCTCCATCTGCTCATTAAGCAGAACCCTTGAATCCAAGAGAATTTCCAAATGCCTGACTTGTCCCTTCAGGGGAAGCACAATCCCATTCAGAGCAAGCATTGGAGTCAACACAGAGCCAGATGGTTTCTGAACAAATAGTATTTCTGACTTGCTGGGATTCAGTTTCAGCTTGTATTGTCCCACACAATCTCTCACAGCCCCCAGACTCCATGAGATGATATCTACTGCATCTTCCATTCAGCCTGGGTGGGAGATATTCAGGGAGTTATCCTCAAGAGTTGTTTAGGCATAGCAGCAGGCATATTTTGTTAATTTAGGTGCCGGGTTAAGAAGTTGTGTGAACTCAAATTAAAATGCTCCAAAAATGCTGCCTGTTCTATAACATAGGCTAGATCTAAAGGGAACATATTCCATGCTTTGTGAGCTGCTATATTAATATATTGCTACTACTACTACCCAGCAAGATCAAACGGAAAGAAAGTGTTTTAAATCCCACCTTTTCCAGAGGTCTGGAGAGCTGAAGCCTCCTAGTAAAGATCAGGTTGGCCCCCTCCTTCCTGATGTTTGGGAAACTTTTAAAGATTAAATTGTTCTGGAGAGCCTTCCCCTGATTTTATCATGCTATCTTTATATTTTTATTGTCTGTAGCTTTATATCTGGGTATTGTTGTTTTACTGTTTTTATGGATATTTTATGCCATGGATGTTTTACTTGGTTTTATAGTCTCTATAAGCCACTGAGAATCTTTGGATTGTTAGTTCCAGATTAAAGACATCTATTTTAGTACGATGAAAGATACAGTACAAGTACAATAAAATACAGTATCAGGAGAAAACAATGTCAAATCCATACTGTACTGTTGCATATGTCGATGTGTCCATCTAGCACTGGGAGTCAAGCTCCAGGGAGTTTTTGTCTTTACTACAATCAAACAACCACCAAGAAGAGTTAGACTTAGGGTTATGGTGAGGTTAGGTTTCTTTGATTTTTCAAGCTCTGTGAGACATATGTGTGCATATGTGTGTTGTGTGGAATGGGTGCTAGGATGACCCACTGTGTAATTTCTGTGCTTGATTGTAATTCTTCGTCTAACTTATCTAACTATTGTCTCTTAAATATTCTAGGTGGCTTTGGGCAAAAGTACTGTAGAGCAAACATATTTTTAGTGAACAAAATAGACTTACAAGTTTTTTCTTTCTTTTCTTCACTAGAAGCCACAAAGCCACCTAAACAGATAACATTCACGCAGCATTTTCAGAATCCTCAAGGTACTTCATATACATTAGCTCAGGCAAATATTTGTTAGCAAATAGATAATTGTCAGAATTCGCCCAGGACTGGCAGCGAGAAGAAAAGATAGCAGATGCGAGTTTTTGTTTTGTTTTTGTAGTACCATTCAAATGCTTCGAATGCTTTTAAAGTAGAAAAATGGAATAATTTAAAAAAAGATCAACAGTATTGTTCCTTTGTGTGTATGTGTGTGTGTCATTGCACAAGGAGACATGACAGAGCCAGGAAAGATTATATTAAGGGATCATTTTCAAGTTTCATGGGGAATGTGTAGAACCAGGAACGTGAATATGAACTGGAATATTGCCTACCAGCCTTTTTGTGACATTTGCAGGGAAAGCTAAATTGCTGGTTCCGATAACCTACATTAATCAATTCTATTCTGGCCTCTAACCTCAGTTCATCGATTATGCTTCCCTCTTCTTCCCCTGTGTTGAATATATCCCCTAATAACGTTAGCACCCATTTCAAGGTTAATTGCCACACTAACCTTCTTCTTTTCTTGTTGTTTTGTTCTAGGAATTTTGCAAATTCAGCACTAGCCGATCATCTTTCAGATAACCAATCAACTCAGCTCAATATGGGGGGGGGGGGGTTGGTTTTGTTTTTGCTTTTTGGGCTTTGTTTCATCCTACACGGTCAGCAGTTTTAGGACATGTACATAGAATTCTAGCAAAGGCAAAATCTAGTGTTATTTACTAACTTGTCAAAAAAAAAAAAAAACCTACCCTTTCTAAAATGTGGGATCATTCCTTATGAATATTTGAGATTATTTTGCTTTGAAGTACGGGTGGGTTTTTCCCAGTTCTTTTTACAAGATAGATTGTCAAAATAATTGACATTCATCACAGAGTAGATTTATAGAGTAACAGTTGCCCTTTGAATCATCTTCACCATAGTTTTTTATGTAACGGTTTGACCTTAAGCTAGCACCACTTCCACTTTTCTCCACATAACCTCTTCCACAGAATTATGGAAGTAGATTGGGGTCAGAGGAATTAAAATCAATCTACAGGAAATACAGTCCAAGCCAATGGTTCCTCTGTATTAGAAAGATGATTTTGACTCAAGTTTACAGACAAAAGGATGTCTCTGTGTGTGTGTATTCATAGAGGTTATGGGGATCAATGGCTCATAATGTGGCACTGTGTCCTCATTCTTGTGGAGGACACATTGGGAACTTTAGTTTCTCAGTGCAGGGATATTGAAAATGTCAATAATGGCCAACCATAAAGAGCCAGTTTGGTGTAGTGGTTAAGGCATCAGGCTAGAAACTGGGAGACTGTGAATTCTAGTCCTGCATTAGACACAAACGTTAGCTGGGTGACTTTGGGCCAGTCACTTTCTCTCAGCCCTAGGAAGAGGGCAATGGCAAACCACTTCCAAAACTCTTGCCAGGAAAACTTCAAGGACTAGTCCAGATAGTTTTCCAGAGTCAACAGTGACTTAAAGGCTCTCTCTCTCTATATATATACATATGTGTGTGTGTGTGTAAAATTCCCCTCTCACCCCTATGGGTGGTACGGGTCTTCCTCAGTCTTGGGACCTCTGCCAGAGGCCTGGGAGTTTGAGGGTTCTGTGCAGTGTCTTAGCTGTTCCTAGCACTGCACTCTTCTAAAGAGGGAGCTCTGATGTTGTTCCTGGGATCTGTTGGAGCCCCTCTCCCAGCACAGGAGTCAGAATTCTAAGTGTTCCTACCACCACTGGGACCACTTTGGCCTTTACTTTCCACATCCTCTCTAGTTCTTCCTTCACTGGTACTTCTCCAGCTTCTCATACTCCTTCCTGATGCTGCTGTCACTTGGCACTGATACATCCTATCACCACTGCTGTCTTCTGGTCGATGACAAGAATAGGGTGCTTCTTGCATCTCTTTTGACACAGGTCTAATGGGATGAGATACTTGTTCTCTGCACAAGAAGAATGTAGTACTTAAGAAAATGGGAGAATTGCGTTTCTGAAAGCATCAGATAAAGATGAACTGGATGAGGAAGGGAAAGGAGAAATGGAGATGCCAGGATTTCCAATCTTCACTTAGAAGACCACCTCAGCCTTTTCATTTCAACACCTCACTGGATTCCTTCTATTATGATCAGCAAGAATATATTTGTGGAGAATTTACACTTGGGAATAAGGTTGGTGAGATTTTTCTTTTTTAAAAAAACATTTTAGCTTTTTAGCTTACCAAGATATGGAAGACTCCAAAAAAGCTTCTTGACCAGTGGGACACCAGGATAAAAATAGTCAGAGTCTCAGTTTCTGTCACTATGCATTGGCTTCCTGCATTTTTTAAATAACTAAATAAATGGGAAGTTGGAATGTTGTGGAGCATCAGCTTTTAGCATCATCCTTCTTTAGGGTGTTTCTGAGCCCCACACAAGCTTCATAGGCATTTTAGAGAAATAAAAATGGGAATGGTTGCAGCTTGATGCTTTTTTAAAAAATGAGCCCACCTTCCCATAAAAAAAAAAAAAAAAAGTAAAGGTAAGCTAAGGTTGGATGAAGCGCCTAGAGGGAGATTTAGAGAAATGGTAGAGAAGAACCTCACAATTTTATCTTTTAATACAAATGTGTTCTTTGATGGCCCTGGGCTTTGATCTCTCTCTCTGCCTGTTACCCTTTTAAAAAAATAATAATAACAATAATTTTTTTTAAAAAATCTATGTTGCCCTTCAAAACTAGCCCAGACTGCTGTAGGGGTGACACAGAAATATGATTTGCATTTTTTTTACTTATGTCTTTTATGCTATTTTCTAACATATGGTCTTATTACCACTCTGTTTTTTATATTTTATATTCTGATATGCCCTAATGGCTATCAATAAATTATTGTTATTATAGTCCAGGCTGGTTTACTGTATGTTTTACAGGTGAATTGCAATAATCTACATTAAGCTTATACAACATACATTTAGGCATTGTTAGTTAAAACCAAGATGACATTCGTGCATTTTCATTTCAGCTTGCCTGGAGAATAAGCTTGGAAATGACTATAGCATAAATTGTTCCAATTGTGTAAATACAGGAAAATATAATGGCTGTGAGAACAATGGCTGTGACAGTTCCAGAGGATGGACTGTCATTTTCTGTAAAGAAAGTCAGTATCATACTTCTGACAATGTTTTCAAGGCTCTCAAGTTGTCTTATACAGTAACACTTTGAAAATTAATTAAGGTGAACCCTTACTCAACAAGATTTCGGAACTAAGCTGTGGTATATAAATTATGTTGATAAATAAAGTGCCATAGTCACATAAGGACAATATCTTTATTAGGACAACTCAAGGTTACCAGAAAGCTTTCAAATTTAAGAAATTCCTTATCTGGCAGGATGGTACATAAAGTAGCAAAACCAAACTAGGGGAAGAAAAAAAATCTCTGCATGTGATCATATTTTATTAGGAACTAGTGATACACTGGAGATCCTGAATCAGTTCTGTGGATATTGCCTGGTGCTGATCATAGTTAAGACAACTAGCTTTACCATTTGTAAGAATAACAAGGGACATTTTTGTCAAATCGCTTTGCATGCACATGTATTGTGTGATCCTTAGAAAAGATTCAGTAATACAATCTAGTTAACTATTGATTGATTACCTTTGTTTGCCGCATCAAATGTTGGGCAGATTTGCATCAATGAGCTTAATTTTTTGCCCCATGTGAAATAAAACAGTTATAAAATAAAAATAGTTTTGTGGTGGCCAGTGCCAATTATGGCTGGTGATTATAGTCACTGAAATTCCCACATAGTCGAAAACAGTTGTTGGAATTCACGTAACAAGCCAGTCCTTAGCCCCTGAACACTTGCAGGACTGCCTTTCCAAGTGGAACTGAGTCATCCAGAAAGCTCGTCTTAGATGGGACTGTTATAGATCCTTCCCCCCTCCCATCCCATCCTGTGACAGGTGAGGTCATTGGGGGCCAGAAGTGTTGTTCTTCAGTAATGGTCCCCACCTTATGGAACAACCTTACTCCAGAGATTAGAATTGGCAGCTGCCTGGCTCTTTTTTGAAAGACAGTTAAGACAGAGCTATTCCAAAGAAAGCTCAGATTTAAAAGATGAGGTTATATGAATCTGATTGGTGCTATCTGATAATTGTAATAGGGCTGCAATAGATTTAATTATTGTAGCATTTTATTTTTTTTAATCTGTATTTTATGTTTTTATTGTTGTAAACTCCTGGGAATCTTTAGATTCTGACATTATTATGTACAGTAAATATGAGGGAGGGAAGGATTTGGAGGCAGTATTTGTAAAAAATGTGGATACCTTTAGGTAAGCAACTGATGTCATCCCTACTTTACTTTACTTTACTTTACTTTACTTTACTTTACTTTACTTTACTTTACATTGATTGATTGATTGATTGATTGATTGATTGATTGATTGATTGATTGAATTTATATGCCACCCATCTCCCCCAGAGGGTGAGCCTTTATACAGGTGCATCAGTTTGACCTCTTTCAACATATTCCAGAGGTAAATATTTGAAAGGTGAACATAATTACTAACACCAGTAGAGACTGGGACAGCATCATATCCAGTTGAGATTTCAGTGATTTGTACACAAAGGCAGGAAGGTTGTTGAAGCCACACCTTTTCCTGGAATCACACTGGTTTGAGGAGCTGCTGACTAGTACCACATCAATGGCCCTTTTGTACCTTTTTGCCTTTGAGTCTGATGTACTGCAGTCTAATATCCAGACTGTAGGCTTTCAAAAGGCTCTGTCGTGTCTCTGCCCTATGCTAGCATGATAGCTGAAGTATAGTTTCCCTTCACGATTTGTGCAGTCAGAAGATTCCTTTGCTTATTTGTCTTACAGCTTTTGCCATGGAAACATTATGGAGAACATTACAGCCTCTGCAAGTGACAGAATGTAGGTTCCTGTGATCCAGTAACAGGACATTGTCCTTGTCTGCCAGGAATTAATGACATTTCTGTGATGACGGTGAGAATTATATCGTTTTGCTTTGCTTCTTCAGCAACCACCCTCTACATTCACACAAAGCATTCTATTTTTCAAGCCTATTCATTCAATCATACATTTCCTCTAAATCAACAAACCAACAAAAAAAATAATAAATTTCTCAATGATCTGCTGAAGAGCAAATATCTGTTCTGCACACCCGCATAGCCTGGCATAAAACCATAATGGACTTCTCCAAATTATCTCCTCCTCTATCTTTTCAATCAGAATTCTCCCAAAACATCTTCCCAGGTAGACTTAACAAACGAATTCCCCCTGTAGATTTTTTCATTCACTCTTCCTACCTTTCCCTTTGTGTGGAGGAACAGTAGTAGTATTCTTCTCATCGTTGTGTGGAGGAACAGTAGTAGTATTCTTCTCACAGTATTCATCTGATCGTTGTGACCATCAAATGTTTTAGTCTTACAGCCATTCCATAAGCAGACCACAACCATATTTTAATAAAGTTCTAGTTAGTATAACTATACCTGCAGTTTTACCATTCAGAATATTGCCATTTTTCCTGAAATGCATCTCTAATTCTTCCGTTATCACTATTCACTGAAGCATAACTTGTTAGGCCCTTCTAGTACAATTCCCCTTCCCTTGATGTATTCATCATCTCCCTTCTACAAGATCAAGTCATCCTTAGTCAGACCATCCTATTCCTTTCTTTTACTTAGTTTCACAGCTTCTCTCTCTCTCTCTCTCCCTCCCTCCCTCTCTCTCTCTCTCTTTCTCCCCTAATCCATGCAGTTTACCATTTATTCCTCTTATATTCACAATCTTCTGAATGCCATAGTTATCACCAGATGGTGATAGATTCTGACCTCCACCACTCATCATGGTTTTGGCTAATTTAGCCTTTCATGTAATGGTTTTTGGTAAAATAGAGAATATGTAGACTAGCTTACCAGCCTTATTTGTACCTGTTCCTCTTGTAGCATTCTCTGCTAACTGTAGGGACAGTACAGCTCAATTTGGTCACATTTTGACCAGTATGCCACAAAGGCAACCAAAATCCAGCTTTACTGCAAGCATGTTCATGTTATTCCATACAGGCTAGGACGTCTGCCCAGAGACTATCTTACGAGCCTATTTTTGCCTGTATACTAACTGGAAGGCATATGCAATATGCTGACACACCCTCAGAATGCTAGTGGTTCATGGCCAAATGCTACCAAAACTATATGCTGTATTCTGAGGCATTCATACATATACTTTTTCTCAATGCATAGGTCTTTATAATAAATCATTTTTCATGCCAAATAATCTTCAGTTGTTTCTGTATGTTTCCATTCTTCTTTCTGCAGCATATCAGGGTGCCCCAAAGGACATTTTGGAAAGCACTGTAATGGGGAATGTAAGTGTACTCATGGTAGATATTGTTGCAGAATATATGAAGCCTGTTTCTGTGACCCAAGATGTTTCTGCCATCTAAGTAAGTCTAGTCACTGAATTTTTTAGTTAAGGGTAGCTAAAGCCTCAGAAGTGTGTTTTAGCCTTTGCAAATATTCTATCAAACAAAGGTTTGATATTTGAGGGGTTTTTATTTATTTTTTTCTTTAACAATTCAAAGCAGCTTATAGCCTAATTTTAGAATACAGTCGTAAAAAACCATGCAGATCAAACTTCTGGATAGTGGTGAGAACATTCACTTAACATGATAGAAAAGTGGGTAATTATCTGATCAGGTTGCACAAGCTTAATTAGATAGATTTTTAGTAGTCCATTGAATTGTACTGCCCCAACCCATTGTCCCTCAAATATTCTTGGACTTCAAATCTTAACATTCCAACCATCAGGCAGGCTGAAGTCTGGGAAGAACTGGCAGATGCAAAGCTGAGGAAGATTATTCAATTTAAAGTATCTTTTGATGTTTGAAGGATTTGTGCAATTATTCAGGCAACAAGCTTTCACGGATTATTTTTAAGGCATGTATTTGTATTGCCAGCAAATAGCAGATGCCACCTTAAAAGAAGTGTCTCCTTCACACTCAAGGATGTTTGCTACATCACGTATGATCGACATCTAAAACGATTTACCCAGATTTAATTGATTGATATTCACAAATTAATCAGCAAAGCTCTCCATTCTGAAAACTTAACCACCAAACCATGTTCCTTCTCTTAACCCTTTGTTTAGCTGTCATTATAATTTTCATGCTCAATTTTAGCTAATGCTTGTCCAGAATGGGTCTCTGGATCTTGCTGCTGCCAATGTTTGAAAGAGGGTGCCGGATTGCCATCTCAGAAATAGCATTTGCCTCTGCAAACCTGACTGTGAAGGAGTTAAGAGCTACAAAGGAACAAATTTTGATGTCAAGCTCAGTTGCACTGAAACCACAGTCTATGTTTTTCCAGGGTTCATTGTTATTATTCTGAGGTAGACGTGACCAACCTTTCTGTGGCAAATGGTTGGTCAAGAGGTGCAGTGGGTGGAGCAATGTTGCAATGCAAGCAGGGGTGTATCAGATAGGTCCTAGAACCAGGATTTTCAACTTTTCCCTAGGTTTTTTTTGGGGGGGGGGGGGAGTTTTTGGAGGGGAGGTTATCATTCTAAAAAATAGACTATTTGTTTGTTTTAAAGAAAAGCCTATTTCCAGACATAGATTTTGCAGAGGGTTTCTTTCTCAAAACAGCAGGAAATCATGCCAATAAGCAAATCTGAATAAAGGGGTTCTGTGGACTGCAAATAAGGAACTTGAGGGCCATATGTGACCTTGAACTGCATATTTTGGACTCTTGTGCTAAAGAATGGAATGTCCCTGGGAATGATAGTGTACAACATTCTTGGGGTGGAACGTCCCTAGAAATGGTACTACATCTTTCAAAAATACTTCCTTTCAAAATGTGTATTTCTAAATGCATTTTGATACTTTGTTGTTGTTCAGTCGTTAAGTCGTGTCCGACTCTTCGTGACCCCATGAACCATATTGCGCCAGGCCTTCCTATCTTTCACTGCCTCCCTGAGTTTGCTCAATTTCATGCTCATTGCTTCAGTGATGCTATCTAGCCATCTCATCCTCTGCCGTCCTCTTCTCCTTTTGCCTTCCATCTTTCCCAGCATCAGGGTCTTTTCCAAAGAGTCCTCTCTTCGCATTAGGTGACCAAAATATCTGAGCTTGAGCTTCATTATCAATCCTTCCAATGAGCAATCAGAGTTGAATTTTTTTTTTTTTTTTTTGATACTTACCAAAGGAATGTTCAGGAAATGTAAAAGAAAGACAATTTATATCTAAATTCTTATTCACGTAATGGGCTGGGAACTATGTTTACTTATGCCTAATCATAGTTTTCCTCTGTCTTAGAGTGTTTTTTATGGAACAGCCAGTCAACAGGCATGCAGTTGCCCTTATGTTTTTGTTTTTTGTATGACCATAAAAACAGTAATGGTAAGCATCTATGCCCATCTATGCCCATCGTGATTCTAGAAAAGCACCACATCCATAAATATTGGAAGAGGGAAATAACTGTGGAGAAAAGCACCACATCCATAAATATTGGAAGAGGGAAATAACTGATTGAGAAAGTATCATATTTGGATTTTTTAAAAAATCAGCATTCTCCAGCTGATGTCTTTCCATATTTTAGACTATAGTTCCAGCTGACATGGTCAATTATCAATATGATAGGAGTTATAATTCAAAATGTCTGTGTGATTTAAATTATTCTCAGGTTCAGGAGCCATATTTCTACAAATATTACAAGAGAATTTTCAGTATATGATTCATCTTAATCTTCATTTCCAGGGAGATGCCCCCAAATCCTCAACAGAGCATCTTCTACAAACACCAATAAAATTTCATTGGAATAAGACAAGGAAGGTGATTGAAAGGACAAAGAAAATACTTCTTTACCCAATGACTGCTTAACTTATAGAATTTATTATATGAAGATAAATTGATGGGGTTGTCTTTCTAATAAATATGCTTAAAAGAGACTATACTTTCTGAAAGCTTATTAGGTAGCCTTGACAGAAAAGGTACACAGTGCATTTGCTTAATTCAGGGATTGGAAGTATCAGTTACCTGGAAATAAATCTTCCTTTCTTCCTTAATGTATGTCTATCCAAGTGTCTCTGTGCTTGTGAGATGGGGGTGGGGGTGGGGTGGGGTGGGGATTTTGTACAAAAAATAAATACATTCCCAAACATTATAATAAAAGCTGAACAGCCAGCCACATAAATCAGGAAGCTGGAATACATTCTACTACCATTAGGAAGAAGCAAAGAAAAAAAATAATCTTTCTTTTCATTTTATATGGAGATTATACAAATGGTTGTATGCAAATGGTTCAAATTGTAAGGAGTAGCAGCTGACCTGGATTTAACATCTTAAATCATCACAGAAAAGCTTAAAAGCATTTTGTGAGGGAAGAAGTTACAGTTTACAGGAATCATAACAGCATTTCTCTTAATATTTTCTTTGGTTGTGTTCACACAACTTGCTTGATTGGTCACCTATTGACCCAGCAGATGCATTCACATAAATGCTAAACCTGATATTTTGGCTATTTTTCTGTGTTTCAGCACTGTGTGAATCCAGTCTGGTTGGTTTATAATTTAGTGTATTTTGTCAAACCCCAAAACAGGTTAATTCAGTAATTAAGTTAAACCTTGTTGTGTATTGTCAGCCTTCCCAGGTAAACCAGTCAGGAAACACAGCCAGATGAACTAATTCTACTTTATTGTAAGGCTACATTAGCAGAATCTTGCAAGTCTGAAAGTACAATTCTCCCACTGTCTCCTTTACCCCTAAGAAATTAGGGAGGGTCTCTTTTGAGCCTCTTGCTCCACTCACTGTGCAGCTGTGGGCTATGCTTCCTCTTATCAGACCATTCCCTAGGCAGCATCTCTTTGCCCTGTGTCCCAAGGTCATTGCCACACACCTTTACACGTATAGTCCTGCCAATTCTGCATTATGTCCATGGAAGGGGCAGAGGAGAAGATAGATTTGCCTAGGAGAAGTGGAGGACATTATCCTTTCTATGAAACAATAATAAAAACAATGCTGGCTAAATTACTAATACATTCATAATTCCAGAAACTGAAAGTGTGAACAGTTTGGTGGCAAGTATTTATTTTGTAAGCTATCAAATAATCAGTCTTACTTTGTTGCCTTTTAAACTTTGAAAGATAATTACCTGCGAGAACTTTTAGGCTTTTGATTGAATTGTAATTTTAAGTTAAGCTTATATTATTTGTATACTATATTAGTACTGTAACTTCTACAGTACTGTAATACTGTAAGTGTACTGTGACATTTAAGTTACATTTTTCTTTGCAAGTTGCTAACTCTTTTTTTCCCTTTTCCTCTTCTTTATACTACACTTTAAGCCTCATGATTATCCTACATTATTCTATGTTATGACCCAAGGTTACAAAATGAACATTAAACACGGGCAAGATGGCAGCCTTTGTGTGTAGCCTCTACTATGTGGATTATTCTTCCCCCCCAAGTACATATTGCCACCACTTTGCTGATGCTTCAGAAACTACTTAAAGCAGTTTTATTCCAATGAGACCTTGGGCCCAACTGAACAATTGTGGGCACCTGTATTGAGTTTACATTTGGTTTCTGATGAGAGGTGTCTGAAGCAATGGTTACTACATTGCAACATGTTCTACATGGGGCTGCCCTTGAAAACCACCTGGAAGCTATAACTGGCCCAGAATGCAGCAGCATGCACAGTGCTGGATGCCCCTATGTTTGCCCATATTACACCCCTGCTGGACCAGATTATTTGCGGGACTGCCTCTCCCTGAGAGTATCTGCCCATCCCACCAGATGGCTACAGTAGGCACCCTCCAGGTCCCTTCCTTGAAATGCTGCCATCTAGTGGGACCTAAGAAGCATGCCCTTTCTATTTGTGCCCCTACCTTGTGGAACGCTTTCCCCCTGACCATCTTGGGGGCCCCTACCCTTTTAGCTTTCCATAAGGCCATTTTACTTTACCCAGTAACCATTTTACTTTTTACTCAGGCACTGGGGTAGAGTGATGGGAACCTATGGATGACTGTTGGAGCATCAGTTTTTTTTAGTTCTTGGTTTCAGTTTCATTATTATGTTATGGTTGGTAGTTTTATTACTGTTGTGAGCTGCCCAGAGTTGTGCTTTAAGATGAGCGGCCATACAAATCTTTTAAATGAATAAATAAATTGTAAAAGTCCACTGGAGTTAGGTGGCCAGTTGTGATGGAATGGACTTATGAAGGCCAGGCTCAGGGAGATAAGCGTGTTCTTAGCCCCCAGCAGGAGCATGGGAAGTTCAAGAAGATGAGGCTGGCACCTCCCTAAGGAATTCATGGTGTTGTGGCTGGCTGGCTTGGGAACTAGGGTTCAGTCTAGGGAGATTTTCTGTCTGGAGGTTGTAGCTAATAAACGCAACAGAACTGTATTTGCATTGTCTCTTGGAGTTATTTGGGCTGAACCTGACATCAGTCTCCCCAGACTGAACCCTAGTTCCCAAGCCAGCCAGCCACAACACCATGAATTCCTTAGGGAGGTGCCAGCCTCATCTTCTTGAACTTCCCACGCTCTTGCTGGGGACTAAGACCACGCTTATCTCCCTAAGCCTGGCCTTCATAAGTCCATTCCATCACACCAATGAATTTAAATAAATAATCATAATAATGAAATAAACAGACAGTTCATTTCAAGTTTTGTTTTTTTGTTCATTGTATTGTGTAAACCCAGAAACTGGATTAACTCAGTAAATACGTTAAGCAACTTGTGTGAAACAGCCACCTCTTATGCCACTTTCCTCCTGCATTGTGTCTTTTGTCCCAAGCAAATGTCTCCAACCACCCAAGCAGTGGTCCTCAAAAAGGTACGGCCTTCTTTCCATACTACTGCTGTTCAGCTACAAATGTTTTCCTCCTCCTATGGATTTGTAGCTTTCCTAAGTCAGCTTTCTTATTCATATTTAACCTCAGAGGGTTTCATTCCTGAACAGGCTAAGAATTAGTCTAGCCTATTCTGTGCTTCTTTCAGAGTTGACATGTTTCTCACTACAACTTATTTTACTGTCTACTGTATGGGCATTTACGTATGTCACAAGTCCCTGCAACTGCCATAACTATTCTGCTGTTCCATGCAGCTGTGAAGAAGAAAGTTGAAAACAAATATCCCAACATTTGGAAAGGCACAGGGTAAATCATACTTAGAGGCCAGCAGGGTAGTCTTCCCCCAGCAGTGCACCATCATGATTTTAAACAGTAATTCGTACAGAAGTGTCATTTCTGTGCCAGATGCCTGAGAGTAATGAATGGATGCCTGGGTCCTGAGGTAGATGATGTTTCAGGTCTCTTCTCACACAGCAAGCCATAAGAGGTGGCTTGTATGAGAGTTGTTCTCTCTTCTGGAAACAGATGGTTTTGTCTGAATTAATAGATCTAAGTGACAAGTGCTGTCTGCTTATCTCTTTTCAGCATACCCTGCTGGTCACCATGGAAAAAAACTGTGTACTGCAATGCAGCTGTAATAGCAGTGATCCATGTCACCCCATCACTGGACTATGCATATGTCCCTCAGGTTGGACTGGGCATGATTGCAAGCAGTGTAAGTCAAAACCTCCATTATCGGCACCAGTTCTTTCTGTCTCATCAGACTTAATCGAAATTCTGAAGTACCAGCTCAGCAGCTTCTTAAGCAATTAAACTTTCTTGTGTTTTTTTTTCCTCTCTGTACTAATCTTACCACTTTTGAAATAGTATAGGTTTATGCAGCCCAGCTAGCAATAATCCTTAATTATCTAAATGTAAAATATGGAAGTCAGTGACATAAGGCACAGAACTTCACTCCATCACATGCATCAGTTGCTACAAGTGGAAAGCCTTCAATCTTCAGCCAGAAATGATTCTGATCTCCCACCACCCCATTTTTAATTTGGTTTAATTCAGATCCAGTACCCAATGGGAGTATTTCATTTTATTTATTTTATTAAATTAGACTCTGGAGCATGAGGAGAGAAGGTTTTTTTCTTAGCTTCACTTAACCCCTTATGCCTTCCAAAGAGCTTAGATAGATAGATAATAGATAGACAGACAGACAGACCTCTGCACACACACACACACACACACTCACAATTTCACAACAGCCATATAATATAGCTGGTTCAAGAGATAGTGACTTACCAGTCAGTTGTTTCTTTCCAGTCAGTTTGTGCCCATGGTCTCTTAGATATTTTTACATCTACAGATCCAGGTGTACATCTGGAAGGGGCCACAGTCACTCTGAATGTTTCTGAATGAAGCAAACATACTTCTGCTACATTTTAAGATAGGCAGTCACCTAGAAATCTAATGTGTGAAGCAATCTTAAGCAGGATTGAATCCATATCTCCTTGATTCCAGTCTGACCATATCACATTCATTCTGTTATGTTAGTGGCCTCTGGAATGTCCCAATGCCATATATATAACAGATGAGGATAAAGGATTAGTAGGTTTATGAAGTATAACTGTATTGCTGTGTGCCAGTCATCATGGCTAAGTCTTACCCATGTAGAAGTATAATGCATTTCCATCAGAGAGGAATAACCTTCATGTGTTGCTACATTGGCTTCTCAAAGACATTTGGCTTATCGCTATGGGAAATGGGATGTTGGGGATCATAGGTCTGATCCAGCAACAGTTTCCTAACCATTGAATGAAAACTTGGGGTCCTTGAAATCAGGAAGAATTATGTATAGCAGAAGTTTTTCAATCAATCTTTACTGTGGTTAGAAGTTACTAACTTTTTAGAGTTGGCCGAGGAACTTGTGATCCTCCATCCAGTGTTAGGCTACAGATCCCAAAACCATTACTGTTAGTTATGTTGATTGGAACAATGGATCTTGGAGTCCAGAATATTCGGGGTGCCACAGATTCCTTCCAAGTCAAACAAGAAAGCCCTGCTTATACAGTGTGTGGTATGATATTGTACAACTGCATTAGACAAGTGATAGAACCCTGATACAGACTTTGAAGAAACAGGATAGAAAGAGTGTTAAAACTTTTGAACGTTGGAGTTGGAGAAAACTCCTGAGAATACTATGAACACCCAAGAAAACAAACGAATGGAGCACTGAACAAATCAGCTTGAGACACAAATGACCAGCCTCAATTTATGATACTTTGGACACATTACATGAAGAAGGCTCTGATACTGGGAAAGGTGGAAGGAAAAAGAAGAAAAAGAAGACCAGCAGAAAGATTGATGAACAGTTACAGTGGTACTAGGTGCACTACTGGAAGACCTGAAGGACTAGGTTAGGTCCTGGAGATCATGGAGAAAATCCATCCAGGTGGTTGCTAGGAGTTGATACTGACTTGATAGAACATAGGGGATCAGTTTATCAATCTTTGTAGTCTCACTAGATCAGGATTGGGTAATCCACAGACAAGTTTAGCTGTGATAAGCTGCTATTTTTAAGATTTTTTTTGAGAAGACTCCTAGTCTGTCTTCCTTCCTTAAAAGCATTTTGCTCTCCTCCCAATACCAACTCCCAAAATTGATATATACAAACTTAGCATGTACCAACTTCCAGACTTCTTTATCTCTTAAAATAAGAGTATCCACACATACACAGAGAGAGAGACACACATTTTATCTTCTATGTTCTGCAAACAAGCATTAGTTTATACCAACTGGAGAATTTCTAGAACTGCTTGCAGGCTGGTGCCTCATTTTTGCCCCTGTGAATGTCTCTTCCGTCTGTGTAGGATGCCTCAAAGGAACTGTTGGCCTTAAATGTAAATATAATGGTCAGTGCCAAAACAAAGCTTGTGTGACCTTGTGAGTGGAGCCTCTATTTGTGTGCCTGACTGAAGAGAAACTTTTGCTGAGAGAAAGTATCTTATTTTTTTCCCTTTTCCTTCCTTTCTTCCTATAACTAAATAAATGCATTTATCAACAGTGATGATATCTGCTGATTTTAAGCATGGTATAATTACTGTATTGATCAAAAGAACAGGTTCAGATAATTTACCAGACCAATGATAAGCTTGGAAAATGCAGATAAAACAGATCCAGTCCCTCAATCATGGTTAAAGAGATCAGAAATGTAGGACAGAAGTATGTGTATTTTTCTTCCATGGAATGAATTTTATCCACCCAACTGTGTCAGCAGTTAATTATAGCACCTAAGTTAATTGCAGTGATTTTTTTCCTCTGCTTAACTAACATTCTTCCTTATCTTCCAATCCTACTTAAGTAGAAATTAGTAACATTTAACATCACTGCTGATGGACAGTATTCCTTAACTGCAATTACAAGTTACAGAGAAAAGAGGAGAGAGTAGGATGCTGGAAAGGAAGAGAAAATTCTACAACCTGCAACTAGGCTATGCTTCACAGAATATGCTTAACAAGTAAAGGTAAAGTTCTTGCAGATGTATATAGCTTGGTAATCTTGTTTAGTATTAATCTTGGCTGATTTTTCAAGGCTTAACTTGTACAAACTGAGCTGTAAGAATACTTTACAGTTCAGAGTTTTGTGTTAATTCAGAGACTAGCTGTGCAATCTTATATATATTTCCCAGAGATAATTTCCATGTAATTCAATGGGTCTTACTCTATGGTAAATGTACATAGGGTTGCACCTTCAGTTTTGGAAAAGGTTTTAAAGGAAGAATACATTTATAATAGATTCCAAAGCCATCCCCAAGAAGCTTAACAAAGGTCAATCAAAAGTCTAGTAATGACAGACAAGCTTCTCTGAAACATGGCTAGCTCACATTTGCTTGCTGCCCTTAAATCAGAGGATGAAGATGGGGGGGGGGGGGGGAGGAGATAGATAGATAGATAGATAGATAGATAGATAGATAGATAGATAGATAGATCTAGTGGGTTTTGATCAAATCAAGTGGGAAAATCCATCTAATATGGACTATATCTCTTTGCCCATCTAAGTATTTCTGCATCTATCATCTTCCTTCCATTTCCCCTCCCCACCCCTCAAAATCCATATTCAAAACCCTATTTCGCTTGTTGCAAATTGTTGAGAACTCTGCTATAATGTACAAACAGATGGGAAATCTGTTGGGCAGCAAAGCTCACAATAGTCTGCAAAGTGTGGATTGTGACCATTTATATTGGAAATTGCAAGAATTTATTAAGATGTAATAGGCATTCTCTGGAGTTTTGTGGTATAAACATAGAATTTGATTAGCGCATATGGGCATACTCCCTTCAAGGTATAAGGTACTGCTCTGCCCTATTCATACAGTATTTAATAGCACTTTCTATTGCTACTTGTTTTGCTAAAAGGAAGCAAGAGGTGTTCTTAATTTTGTTTTTATTCTGCTCTTTCTGCTGTTAGTTCCTTTGACAGTGATTTGCTGGTGGAAAGGCAAGATAACAATACATAAATGAGATGGTTTAGAATCATGTTCCTATCTGCTAAGCCATTGCTTTCTGCCTGGTGCTGGATAGAGTGGGGGAAGCACACTTAAAGAGATAATCCATCTTTAAGTGAATGTCTTGCAGAAAAAGGTTTCTTACTGGTAAACTATTAAAGCCGGTATGATCTGCACTAAGTCAGTTTGCTATGCAAACTTATTTTATTAGTTTTTAAGATAGGACATAGAAGTATGTGCCCATATTCTAACACAGTATGCTGTTCCTGTGTGGCAACCCTCATGTCTTTGTGGGCATATGCTGCCATCTTGTGGAAACATGGTCAGTTTCAATGGGGGGGAAAGAAAAGTGCAATCAGTCATTTCAGTTGGAAAGCAAAAAATATTCAGACAGTATTAGTACCATAATGCTTCTGTTGAAGTGAAACAGCAGTGAGTCTCAGGAGCAGGGTTTAACCATGAACAAAAGAGTAAGTGGCCAAGACTGACCAGTGTCAATCAGTATTCATCTACATGTTCGCCAAGGTTGTAGAACAAGACCATTCAGCAGCTGTTGATACAGAAGGGTTTCTGCCAGTATTCAGAGGTAGCTACAGTGCCTATTTTATAATTTTTTAAACATGCATTGCCACAGTGTAATAAGTGTTGTAATTGCCACTGCAATAATGGCTTTTGGTTGTGATGCAGAGGAAAGTGGTGATCACAAATAGGCCAAGAATGTATGCTGCAATCTTACTGAAATTTCAGTAATGCATGTTACTTTTCCAAGATCTCATTAAGAAAAAGAATCCTTATCATTTATGCTGCACTTAGCACAAGGATGCTATATTTCTCCCAGTATATTCCTGCCACTTCAGGAGAGCACACTTCTTTAGAAGCTTCCTTCTTCCTATACATAAGGAATTTCTAAAACTGGAAAGTGCTCTCTTTTCCCTATTCTGGAACAGAGGCAGGAGAACTGCAGAGTTACATTGATGTATCCATGTTTCTCTCTAGATAAAAAAAAAAATGTGTCCGTGTGCTTGCATGCAGATCTACTGAGAAAAACCTGGGATGCAAATGGATCAAGTAGCATAACACAGATGTACATACATGTGCACATGCACACACACACACCCCTCTTCCTTTTTGGGAATATAATCAGGAGGAATCAGACAGAATCACTCAAACTACCATAAGCCCCCCCAGAGTCAGGTTTGAGTTGGGGTGCCATTATAAATCAAATCAATCAGTAACAACATTAAGACCAGACTACCTGATGGTTAGATTGACTCTGCCTCAGTTGATGTCAGTCCAAGATAATAATTAGGAACTACTGATTATTGATTAAGGGTGGCGATAAGGTTCCCTTAAGCCAAGTTCAGAATGAACATTGAGGAAATCATATCTTATTTCAGATGACAAACAAGCTTCCTTCTCTGGCTTCTATCAAACTCTGAACCAAGGAAGCTGTGTTGGCTTGAGATTTTGGGAGAGACCTACAAAGACCTTAAATTCAGTGGAGACTTCTTTTCTCCAAGACATTGCTGCCTACTTAGTTGCTGTCATCTTAGGAGGCCAACCATCATAGCTGAGGACCACAGTGAGTGTATACAAAGTGAAAATATAGGCATAGAATGAAGAATTTCTGTGTTCTGCTTCCCCAAATGTATTCTCCAAACCACAACCTCCAAGATCCAATCCTTCTTCTCTTTGTTCCTTTAATGGTTGGTGGAAGAATACTAACTACTAACTCTTTTCTCATGGTTATTAATATTGAGTACAAGTTCATGTGACCTCAATCATTTCTTTATATAGTATTACATCAAAGTCCTTTGATAGTAAACAGAAATTAGAGCCCTACTTTTAAAAGGAGGAGGAGGGGAGGAGGAGGGTGAAGAAGAGACAGTGATATATGTTTAATCATAGGTGATTGATTGATTGATTGATTGATTATGTACAATCAAGATGGTGTCAACTCTTATGATCTGTCCTCAACCTGGGCCTTCAGATCTTCCAACGGTGCACCCATTACTGCCGTCCTCTTCTTACTTTTACTTTTCCCAGGATTATAGACTTCTTCAGAGAGCCAGGTCTTTGCATAATGTGTCCAAAGTATGATAATTTGAGACTAGTTGTTTATGCCTCAAGTGAGAACTGTGAACTGATTTGTTTGATGATACATTTGTTTCTTTTCTTGGCTATCCAATTCTAGGACATAACAAAGTTTAAAAAAATACATCCAAAACCTACAGTGAATAGTTTTTACATACAAAAATTATTGGAGAGAAACAAACAAGTGAAGAACATTTCAAAAGAATCAGAACTTTCCAAGCATATATGTATGTATTTTTTACAGCTTTGAGCAGTTGCAGATATAAATTCTGACACAGACACAAAAGTATAGGTGCTCTCAAATCAAGATTGACTCCCCTGGATACCTCCATGTAGTTTTCTTCACAACAGGACAGAAGTGAATTGTCTTTGCCTGGGGATCAGATTAGTCCAATTTCCCTGACAGGACTGGACTAAATATTTTATTTCTTCTGCTGAAGGAATGGAACAAAATAGAAAATAATAAGGAATATTTTCAGCAGTGCTGCTGTTTCCACAAGAACACAAAGAAATGTTGTAAGGCATTGCCCCTTACTAGCCCTCATATAAAGCCGAAGACATGAACCAGCAACATCTGTGAGGAGGGTCAAAATGGGCAAGATGGTGGATGCAGAATCACTATGCAAGCTCTTTCCTTTTTCTAAATGCATTGACATCTCACACATCTACAAAAGTGTTTGACTTGGATGATAATGCCATGCCCATCATCCTGCTCATTTTGACACATACATGCACACACACAAACACACAAACACAATTGCCCTGAGGCACTTGCACTAAGTCTTCCAGTTGATGAAATGGGCACTTCACAGCATACAATTTAATTGTTGTTGATCAGCCCCCATGTTTCCATAAATAGCCAACCTGATGTGGCAGGAAAGGATGTTTTTAATAGAATTTCTGTGAATGGTTAGCAAGAATTTGATGTGGCAGTATGTATATTATTAAACAACCAAATAATCAAGGGGATTCCTAGCATGCACAGTATTCATGTCAATCGGAGGCGGAGGGAGAACATTTTGTTTATTGGGAATAGCCCAATCCAATGGACTTTTCTATGATACCTCCATTAGTTGCATGTCTTCATCATGCACACAGTAATTCACCAAATATGTTTGGCTGGAAGAGAGTTTCCATTCAGTCAGGGAATTTTGAACCCTTGATGTGACCCAGCCCAAACTCACCTAAAGCATTTATTTCCTTTACACATGTCCTTATATCCCCAACCCAGACCTTGAGTGTAAATTCAGGATTTGAATATAGCAGGAGGAGGTGATTCCACTGGCATCTCATTGACCATCAGGAGAGAACAGAAAGCTGTCCTCAATAAAGAAATGGTTAAACTAACAAATGAAGCTTCCAATCACTCATATGGAATGCTGGAATGTCGTTGCAAAAGTTTGGCTAGGAATTGAATGTTAGTCTCACTACAAGGTTGTTCTATCTTAGACTTGGCCAATTAGTGATGCATGAATCATATTGTGTCCAACTTGTTGAGTCATAGGATGTATCTTATATAGTTGGTACATTCTGCTCTGTCTCTCTCTTGCCGTCTTTTCTAGCCAACCTTTCATCTGTGCTGAGAATTCTAGAAGTTGGGAGTAGTTACTTAGGAAATATCAGGCTAGAATTCTGTGCTATTTTTTCATCAGTATAATTGTCTACCCTGTACCAAATGTATCCTTTTTATCCATTTCCAGAATTAGGGAGGGCACTTCGGCAGCCCAAATCCCACTTTGCCTTTTTAGTACAGGGTATGCTCTTCAGCAGACGGTATAACTGACACTGATACTTGTACATTCCTCAGTAATTTCCTAGAAGCTGCTGTGGGTAGGTGAATATTGATTGCCAGGTGTATGTATGTACAATACACACATATACACACAAATCACATTCTCTTCGTTTTTTCCATCTTTAGCTTGTCCAGATGGCTTTCTTCATCTTAACTGTCACCAGCTGTGTGTGAGTGCAAGAATGGAACTGACTGTAATCATATTGCTGGAATGTGCCAATGCCTTCCTCTGTAGGAGGAAGTAGACCAAGTAGACCAAGGGGTACTTTCTGAGAGTTTTTACTAAATTCCTCTCTAAGCTGCCTAGGCTGTACCACCAATACAGTATATATAGCACAGACCCAGCTGTAAGCATATCACTTGAACAGTTGCAAGAGGATTTATCAAGACACTGTCCATCCAATAACTCCTCTACAGAACCTTCAGATTCCATTATAGTTTGCAGCTTGCTGTTAAGAGTTGCTAAGACAGTAAGCAAATGAATGTTGATCTACATGTACTGTTGGGTATGTATGCATGCAGGACTGGGCTGGATCAAAGCCAGAGACTATTCTCGTTTTTTTTTTTTTTTTTAAGTAATGATAGCAAGAGTTGATTTGCCAGGCTGTGATGATTTCAATTAACATATGATGGTCTAGCTATTTGAAATGATTTCCATATGTTGACTGTAAGTGTTGTCTCCTAAATTTAGTTCATCACCACTTCCATGTGTTATGTAAATCAGCTCCTGATAGAAGAGCATTTGAAGAACACACATTCCCATGGTACAGTGCCTTTTTTATTTTATTTATTTATTTATTTATTTATTTATTTTTTGGGAGCCACTATATGATCAGATCACAAGAGACATGAATCATGGAAAGAGTCCAGCATTCAAAGAACTTTTAGTAGTCCGGCTGACTGTTATCTAACACCCTAACATAAGAATGTAAGCAGTGCCCTGCTAGATCAGACACCTAGCCCATCTGGTCCAGCAGTCTGTTCTCACAGTGGCCAACCAACTGCACAAGGAAGCCCACTAGTCCCCCAGCAGATGGCCTTCAGAGATTGTCACACTGCCATCAAGGCTAATAGCCATTGATCCCCATGGCTTTCACAAATTACTTATGCTGAGTAAGCTTTTCATACAGTCCATACATTCTCCTTCTGAACCCTCTTAGTTAGTATTCCCAGGCCTAAATTTCTATTTAGAAATGATAAAAAACTAGATTGTTTTGAAATTACATTTTGAAACTTGAAACACAGTGCCTAGCAATAGACATCTTGAGTAAACTTAGTATATGTTAAAAGGGAATTCAGAGGTTTTAGTGCCTTGCGTAGGAGCACCTGGCTGATCTTATCTGGGCTTGAAAGCTAATACAAGGGGGAGTTTGTGCACCAGTACAAGAAAACTGCTGTTTTTTATGTGGATAAATCTGGAGAAATATAGCAAGTGTTCTCAAAGTCAAAGAGGCTGTTCAGATCTTCCACCTTAACTCCCTGATTGATACTGGAACTTGGGATTGGCAATGACTCACCTTTTGCCTCCCAGACCTAGGATCCTTAGAATGAAAGTCAGTTCAAGGACTCTTAGTAGCCCTTCCTCTAGTATTTGGGATGTACTGTACCTCATGGTCCAGATTATTTGATGCCTTTGTCACAGAATTTTCAAACCACCAAAGTCTATTCCATGTCCAATATATACCTCTTTAAACCTTCTCAAACACCCAGACTTCTATGAGACATCTCCCCATGCACCCCCTGTACTGGTGAAGCTTTGGAATCAGTGTCCAATTCCAGTTGCCAAGCCTTGCCTACTTGAATCGGTCACTTGCTGGCTTTACTGTACAGGCTTCAGAGACTTTGCCACAACTGGGACCCAGGAAATGAAACCTTCTGGTACAGCAGAGAAGTGTGCCTTGGATGTCCTGAACCTTGTTGACACTGCATCGGCTACTTTTAGGTAAGACAGAAGGGTTGTCAAGAGAGCAGTGATCTTGCTATGGGACATCATTATCTGACCAAGTTTGTGGCAGTACTACATAGGTTGATTCTCCACCCTTGCCAAGGGAGCAGAACCATGTATTTTGCCCCTGCACAGTTACAATAAACCTGGCTCAAAGCAGAGAATGTTGTCTCCACTCACTAAAAAGGGTAAGGGGCTTGTTTTTTCCCCTTCATAAGGTCAGGTTAGTACTTGGATAAAAGATCACTGGGGAATTGCAGAATTGCATCTAGACTAGGAGGTTGGAAAAATTATCTCAGAAGAAGGCAAGGGCAAATGCACTGTGAAGTGATCCTGATTCAAAAGGGAAAAGACAATTTGGACCATGGGTGTACACATCCAACTTGTCAGAAACTCCTCAAAGAAGTTACATCTTTTCCTGCATTCCTGTACAATCCCAGGAAAGACACTTTAAGGAGATGATAACAGGCACAATTTGCATGGCCATGTGCCCTCCAAATCACCTTGTCCCTTTTAAATCCGGATTGCTGAACAGCCATAATGACAAATCAATCTAGTACCATCACTGAGAATATTGTAAGCTTGTGTCCAAACAGTGACTAGACTGTCAGGCATTTTTACCATTTTATTTGCCTTAACAATGCTAAAGACCTTGCCTTAAGTCTTCCATGTTAATTGTAAATGTGGGTCAGTTAGGAAAGACTGAAGGAGTTAACAGAACTGCTTTTATTGTTTTTATATATGTATCTGTAAAAGAAGAAGCAATGGTGCCTCCACACTATGAGCGCTGACAGAATCATTCACTGCATATTTACTTAAAAGCCGCCATCTTTCTGATGAATGCACACAAATTGGAAACTTTGCAATGATTAATCTAGACCAGTGTTGTCCAAACTTGGCCACTTTAAGATAAGTGGACTTCAACTCCCAGAATTCCCCAGCCAGCATGGCTGGCTGGGGAATTCTGGGAGTTGAAGTCCACTCATCTTAAAGTGGCCAAGTTTGGACAACACTGGCCTAGACTCTTAGTAGGATATCTTGCTCAATTGCAAAGTAGCACATATATAGTGACCTCTGTATATGTCACAGTAACAGCACAGCCAAGCCCATGAAGTAGAAGGGTGAAGATCTCAAACCTCATCTCCCAGAAGCCACCTGATCTTCATACCCTGGCTCCACCTTTTATTTAGGAGTAGTAGCTTGGTAGTTCTCACTACCACTATCTGTGGCTTACCTGATCTCTACCTAACTAAGGATTTTGTTCTAATGAACAAAAAAGTAACAATGAAGTAAATGTTGTACTGCCACTTTATGGACTTATAGCATCAAGGCATGTAAACAGAGGTATTAGCCTGTTAGGAGATAAACCAATCTCACAGAGAAGAAACAAAATTAAACTTTATGGAAAGAAAAATACAGATAGGAAAAAACTCGTTTTAGCTTTAATATTAAAACACAGATAATCACTATTAGAAAAGATAGATTACAAAGCTATTCCAGTCTGGGGGCCTAACAAATGTAAATGAATAGAATAAAAAAAGGACCATAGAACATAGAAAAGTAAGTATAAAGATTCCAGCAGGCCACCAGATGGTGCAGGTTTGCTACCATTAAAAGAAAATTAGTTTTAAAGAGATAAGTACTATAGTACAGATTTTCTGAAGGCTGGGTTCAAAGTGATAGCAAAATACAATGCCCTTAAATTGTGCAGAGGAATAAAAATGATTACAATATAGAGAAGTTTAAACCTTGTTTTCTCTGTGTTGCCATTTAATTTACCTGGACTTCCTTTCTGATTTTTCTGGAAATTTCAAATATCAGTCTGGGGCTAAAGGAGAATAATCTCAGCTTTATCTTTTTCTCCATTCTGGTACACAGCTAGTTGCTTGACCCCCTGGAGTTCAGCTTCTCATTTTCAAAGGAACAAAGCCTCTTCATCTGAAGAGGGAGAAGCTGGGGCAAATCCCTCTCCTCCTGCATGCCAAAACAAGCACTACGCACCCTCTGGGGGAGATGGGCGGCATATACATTTAATAAATACATACATACATACATACATACATACATACATACATACATAAATACTGTCATGTAAAGATGTAGCCCATGAATGTCCAAGCCTGTCTTGCATGAAAGGCTGGGGAAGCGTTGTACTGTCAGTATGGTGAATGCAGACCAGGTTTCCAACTATAATAGGCTGTGCAAATAACCTTGGGAGACAGAAGGAAAAACCACAGCCAGGGCAACAGTCAGACAACAGATATCTTAGCCTACAGAACGAAGGGTTATAGAGAAAGTATCTCTGAAGGGACCCTCCCTAGTTCTCTGGAAAGTAAAGGCAGGAGAGGGGGGAAGTGCTTTCAGACTTGCAAGATTATGTTACTGTAACCCTACTATAAAGGTAGTGTTAGTAGTCATGGTTTTGGTTTCCTGTCTGGACCACCTAGAAGAACTGACATCAACAAGTCACCAAGTTCGTGGTAATACAAGTGCCACCATTCCATTTTGTATGTAGCTCTTGTCTGTGGTTAGGTACATATGTTGGGAACTCAAGAGGGTTTTGTTCCCAGAGATCCTTCAACTCTGGCTTCAAGTACAAAAACATTTCAGTACCTTCCACAAAACCATAGCCTTAGTGCAAAATCAAATTACCTTAGAATATTATGATGTATTTATTTATGGTATGTAAATGGTCACCTCTCAACATATGTTTTTGGGATGGATTGTGGGACTGAATACTGTAATATTTAAAATACAAATGCAACAAGCATAATACTTTAAGAAAATTAGGATGGGTTTGAAATAGTTTCCCCACTTTTGGAGAAAGAGCATTGTGGGGAGTTTGTTGTTGTTTTGTTTTGCCAGGAATTCAGTTAGTAGTCATTAAGAAAAAAAATGATGAAAGAAAAAAGTGAAGGTCTCTGAGGGGTAGGCAAAGGTATTTGTCAATAATAGGAATTGTGTAAACATGGCTGGCCTTTCAAAGTTGCAAACAATTAGTCACATTGGTGCTGCCAGCTAAAGCCCTCACTGAGTTTAAGCCCAGCTAAATCAATAATAGTATTGCCTCCAATCTGGTCCAAAAGTACAGACATAACTGTATGCAAATACCTCCATGGAATGCTTACCCCCTCTGGATCTGCTTTGCACCCCTTGCCTAGTGAGGAAGCTAAGAAACCTTCTAAGGTTAGGGGGATCCTATTACAGGTAGTCCTCGCTTAACGACTGCCCTCTTTTGTGACCATTCGAAGTTACAACAAAGCTGAAAAAGTAACTTTACGACCAGTCCTCACACATACAACTGTCACAGCATCCCACAGTCACGTGATTGCCACTTGTGCATTTCATAGTTGGCTTCCGACAAGCAGAATCAATGGAGAAGCTGGCAGTAAAATCACAAGTCACAGTCACGTGATGTCTCATTAAGCGAGGATTGCCTATAAATGTTCTCATTTTATGGGACCGAGGAAGCATGCCTTCTCTGTTGCAGCCCCTGCCCTCTGGAAGAGCATCCCCCCAGAGATACAGGCAGCACCCTTTTTTCCAGGGTTCCAAAAAAGAATACCTGGCTTTGGTCTCAGGCCTGGGGTTGATGAGTTTGTAGGACTGCTCATTTGGTTTGATTTGTTAAGGTTTTATTGTTTTAGTCCGGGCTGCCTGTAGAGTTGTATGTCTTTAACTGTTTTTAATGTTTTGCATTTGTTTGGTGTAGTGGTTAAGGTACCAGGCTAGAAACCGGGAGACGGTGAGTTCTTTTCCTGCCTTAGGCACAAAGCCAGCTGGGTGACTTGGGCCAGTCACTCTCTCTCAGCCTGAGGAGGAAGCAGGCAAGGGCAAACCACTTCTGAAAAACCTTGCCAAGAAACCTGCAGGGACTTGTCCAGGCAGTCTCTGAGAATCAGACACAATTGAAGGGTTTTTTAAAAAAAAATTGTATTTGTAAGCCACCCAGAGTCTATGAGAATGGGCAGCTATAATACATTTAATTAATAATAAATTCAATAAATTATTTTAATACTAATACTACTACTAATAATACTAATACACTGTAAGCCCAAAGGGCATCTGACATAATACTTGGAGCTATTTACAAACTTCTTTTGCTATTATCTTAGCCAAAACATGCCTTTTAAGACTGTTGAGATTATATTGCAGACACTATATTCTGGGGTCATGCAATGGTTGTTTGACTCAATTATTGCCACCAGTGGTTAATTTGAGGTTGGGAGGGCGCTTTGAGTCAGTCCTGACTTCTGGTGACTGCCTGGATGAGTCCCTGCAGGTTTCTTGGCATCATTTTCATAAGTGGTTTACCTTTGCCTTCTTCTTCCTAGGGCTGTGTGTGTGTGTGTGTGTGTGTGAGAGAGAGAGAGAGAGAGAGAGAGAGAGACTGGCCCAAGATCTCCCAGCTGACTCCCAGCTGACAGTCTCAGGTAGGACTCAGGTAGGACAGGTAGGACTGGAACTCAGAGCCTCCCAGTTTCTAGCTTGGTGCTTTTTTACCACTATACCAAACTGGTTCTTAGTGGTTAAGAGCAATTTATTAAGAAGATTTGTCATTTCTATAGCTTAATTATGAAGGTATGTAGGTTTGGTGAAAAATGGGACCATTGTTCTCCCAGTGAAGAGCCCAGGGTGTTATTGAATCAGGCCCGATAGCCTTTTTTTTTGGTTACAGACCATTTGCTCTGACTTTCCAAACATCTGTGCAGTTAGCAATCTATCAGCTTAGCCCTTGACTGATCTATGCAAACTCTATGACTTTATTTAAAAAAATAAACTCAATCAACAACTGTAGACACTTTGATTCTGCGTGTTCAGTTTAATTAAGAAACACAGCCCTTAATCTTTAGCCATGTCTGTCCCCTTCATCTACCCACTAAAGTGTACTGAACTTGTATCCGAAAGGTATCATTTGTCCTTGTGCAATGGGACCGTTAAAGCTTTCTATACCACATTTGATTTATTTCTTGCAATAGTTAAGGTGCAACAGCCTTCACAACTTCTTTTGCCTCCAAGTTAAAGGGATAAGGTCAAACAACAATGCAGAAAAAGTAGCCCCTTTTTCCTCTTAGCCAAACAATGAATCACTGCTTTGATTTTAAGACCGGCCAGTAATGCCTTGTAATACATGGGTGACACTGCTGGTTTCTTCCAAAGGTTGCTATTAAAATGGTCAAGTGATGGCTTGCTTCCAGGTCTTCTGGCAGCACACAACGATATTGTATTTATATTCAGGCCTTGCGGTACAGAGTGATGGAGAGATCTTCTCCTAAGAGAGAAGTAAAAGGTTTAGAGGGGAGCACAAGGCTGGCACATAATTGAGATAGAAATTGATTTGCTCTAAGTTTTAATGCTATTAAAAGCCGCTGGCTTAGGGAGGCCACTTGGCATGAATGGAAAAGCTTTTCAAAATTATTGATAACGGAAGATGCAGCCCATCTGCAGAGAACTTGTCAACAACCAGAAGAGAATATATGAGACCCCTTTGTTCTTTTAGCATGCAGAGGGCTTCGCCCTGTAGGGGGAGTTTGAAACACTGATCGCAGCGGTTGCAACATTTATGAGGATTGCTAGTAAGCTGGGTTTCCTTATACTGAAGAGCCTGAGAGGTTAAAAACAGGGTCTGATTCATTTCCAAGAGCAATAGATGGCACTAATGTCTGCATCTTCGGAGAACTGAGAACAGCTAGCCTCGTTTTTTCCCTCTAACCTCCCCTATAATTGCTAGAGACTCTCTGCACATGATATGACTTGATAGTCCCAAGGTTTCTCCCCATCCATTCCACCTAATTGGCTACTGCCAGCAGGAGAAGGAACACTTCTTTTATATTGTGAATTGCCACTATGAAGCTGGAATAACAAAGGTGAAGGGGGAACCTTCTTTTCAGTATAAACCAGATGAGTGTCATAAAGTCTAATTCAGATCTGTTCACTTCTACCAAAAGGCAAATTTCTCAGATTCAGGTGTAGAGACTTTTGCACATCTAGAATCTGTACCCTTTGAATACAGGATCTGCCTCTAACCTGTGATGGAAATGTGAACTGTGAAGTGACAAAAGAATACCTGACATTATGTCTAAAGTGTTCTTCTGCTTTATTCTACACAAGGGGCTTATAAATGAGATATTGCAGCATGTCCTGTCTTTAAGCTGAGTATTCCCTATTCAAATTCTGGCATATAAACCAACACCAAGAGTGTTGTTGTTTTTTTTAAGTGAGCCTATCTCCCTGTCCATGACCAAACTTCCCCATGCCAAATGTTTTTATTCCATGCGTCCAAGATCAGCCAATTGTTTTGCCTCTCCTGAATTTTACTCCACCCATTTCAGCTAAAAGTAGGGCTATCAGATCTGGGACTCAAAAATCTAGATAACCAATAGATGGCAGCAAAGGAGTACAAAAAACTCTTTACCGTCATCTCCTGGTCATCTAGATTTTAGCTGCACGGGGAACATGGGGATTAAAGCAGCAGATAGCATTGCAATGCTGCTGTAAGCTTTCCTCTCAACTTGGTCTATGAAGATATGTGACAATCCAACACTTATAGATTTCTATAAACCATTCAAAGCACATCCTGACTAAACAATACTGACATATTCTGCAAGGTTTTTATAAACCATGTTCCCCTGTTTGCAATCTCCAATTTGCATTATGAACCAGATGGTGAATTATCCAACCAGTGAAAAGCATGGTTGTCTGTGCCCTTTCGTCTCCATGTGTAATGCAAAAGCTTTGCAAGCTGTGAGTGGATATGCTTGTCCCCCTCCTCTACCGATGCAAACACACACACACAAGTCTGTTTTTTGTTTCAAAAGAAAATTAATGTTACGCCTGAAACCTAAACTGTGCTTAATCTTCACAGTGGTTTGTTGAAGCAAGCCAGCTTCATAAACCATGGGTGACAGATTTGGATATCACAACCACCTGTGATTAATTTAAAGTGAAAACAAGATTTCGCAAAAGAAAGAGGGTGGAATGCATGAACCTGAAGTTTCTTGCGTTTTGTCCTAATGCTAAGCCAAGGAAGCAACTGGTGCTCTTGAAGATTGCCTAAACTGGGGAATGGGTTGAAGGTGGGCAAACAAACTGAAATTAAATCCATACAAGATGTAACTGTTGCTGGTAAATAAGAAAGTGGACTCAGAGTCAAGTCTATTCTGAATGGAGTGGCAATATCTCTGAAAGAGCAAGTTTGCAGGTTGGGGGTGGGTCTTGATCCCCAGCTTTCACTGGATTTGCAGGTAATAGTTATGGTGAAGGGTGTGTCTGCATAATTATGGCTATTCTAGCTACGATTCTACCTGATCCACACAGATTTGGCAGCAATTACATCACCTCACAATATCGTTGAGAAGCTCTATAACTCAGCTTCAAAGCCCTCTCTGATTACAAATCTGCCCAGCCATGAAGGCCTGCAGAAGAGGCTCAGATTAAGATGCCTCTGCTATTAGATACTCCCCAGTCTGGCATACAGAAATTGAAGAGGGTTTCTCTTACATCACTAAGCTTTTGCACTCTGTTAGGAGTAGAATTTGCCCTCCCCCTCCAGTTTTTAGGAAATCCATGACAACGCCATTCTTTGGCCAGGTGTTTAATTTGAATGGATAATTTTAATTTATGTGTGAACTTGCTGAATTGTGCTTTCCTTTTCAACTTGGTGAGACATCTTGAGTATTCCCTTGAGTGGAAAGGGGAAGGAAGGAAAGAAGGAAAGAAGGAAATTGCTTTTGCCCCATTTTTCTTGGAAGAAAGAAGAGCAAGGGAAATGGAACCAAGGAAGATGGAGGAAGAGAGATACCTAAAACCTTTTCATTTTCTCCTTTGCTCCCTTGTATTTTCTCTTTCAACTATTTTTTCCTGCTTGCCAACCAGTCAACTGTTCAATAGCATTTTCCTACCTCTCTTC
The DNA here is from genome assembly GCA_030867105.1 of Liasis olivaceus. NCBI lineage: Eukaryota > Metazoa > Chordata > Lepidosauria > Squamata > Pythonidae > Liasis > Liasis olivaceus. Next base: position 81,412,267 of record CM061353.1, read on the forward strand.
CTTTTTACTTTATTCCCACCCTACCACCTCAGCAAGAAAGATTTACATCACGAGAAAAGAGCAAAAAGGGAAATCCAATCAGCTATTTAATCTCTCGTGCTCAACTTCCACCCTGCCATGCTCTCTTCCAGCACACTCTCTTCCATTTCTCCTCCAATCTATTTTTCTCTTCCCAATGGATAGCCATTTTGTGATTTTGAATACTGAATCCTTACTAGGCTGGAATGTTTTGTTTGGTGTTTTGCATTTTCCCATCCTTTGACTTCTTAAAAGTTTTGAGAGAGGGTTCATCTGAACAGCTGCAGTTCTCTAGAGCAGTGTTCCTCAACCTCAACTTTAAGATGTGGGGACTTTAACTGTTTAAGATGTGTGGGGAGTTGAAGTCCACACATCTTAAAGTTGCCGAGGTTGAGAAACCCTGCTTTAGAGCATCATATTTTCTGTCACTAGATAACTGCTTTCTGGTTGCAAAGACATCAGCACTCTAAGTGTGAGGGTCCCTTAGTAGAGGTGATGGTGTTCTATGGTTGGACAGCAGCACTTAAAACAAGTTCCAGAACTGAGATGGCTGGGTTCAAGACTGAATCCTGATCAGGACAAGCCAGAAATCAGTTTTGTCCTCATCCTCTGGTAGGAACAGCTTTTCTCCTGTAGCCTTTAGGGTACCTAAAGATACCTGTTTAGCTCTTTGTAGGAGCAGCTCCATCCTGCAAATGTGATGGCAGGGGTTGAAGCAGAACCAAAGGACATGGTAAACAAAGAACAGATGGTTCAAGCAAATACAAAATAAAAATGCAAACTAGAAATCAGCAGGGTTCAGGATCTCTCTCCCAGATGTATTCAGATCCTCAGAGGAGACAAGCTCTTTTCAAAACAGTTGCCACATTCCTCCTTTTCTTTCAGGCCACTGACCCAAGGACCTTTGAGGGACAATGCATTTCCTGCTGATCTGAGCAGTGATGTTGAATGAAGAGTCAGAAGTCAGAGAAAACCCACTGGACCTACTCGTGACTTTTCAAATAAAGTTGCCAAGATCTGTAATTAAAAACTGTTACGCAGAACAAAGATTTTCTTTGGAGCAAAAAGTTTTAATATTCTTGGTGCAAATCTGTCCTGTGTGTCTGTGCAAAGGCAGACGAATGAATGAGAAGTTTGGCTGAGGGGTAGCAGAATATGAGTGGGACTTTCTCATATCAGCTTTGTTGTTTTCTTTTAAGACTGAGCCTAGTAAAATCTTGCTTTGTTTTGTCTTAGAATCACTCTGCCAAAGGAAGGAAGATTAGCTTTGCATACTTTTTTAAAATCTGGCAGCAAATAAACTGTCTGTCAGACTTGCTAAGGCTGTTTATAATAAGAGACGTTCTGAGATGTAGAAAGATGGTTAATCTATCATGCAAATTATTCCATTTGTGTTTTAAAAAAAGAAAGAACATTCAGATTGTGTTATGATCATACATATTTGTGGGTCCAAGTTGTTCCGTCAGTCATGATCAATATACAAACACATGAGTATGACGTGAAAAGATGGCTCATTCCAAATCCATTTCTTTTCTTTGTTTTCATTGAACTGAGTTTCAAAAGGATGTTATGTACCCTTTGAAACCTTGTGATTCGTCTTTATGGTTCATTTTTCTCTTTCTCTCCATCTTGTCAGGGAAACTATTATGGACAAACTATTTTGGAACTGCATCTGTAAGAATGGAGCACTTTTTGACCATGTCATCGGAGTGTACATAAGAGCCCAGGATGGAATGGACTCAATTGTCAGGAAGATACTAGTGAATTTAAATTTAGTTTTCCCCAACAGCAGATGAGCAGATCTGGATCCAGACTGGACCCTCTTCAGAATGCAGATGGGCAATAATGCAGCTGAGTGCTCATTCACTTAAAAAAAAAAAATCTCCAGAACTAGGATTTCATAGTTCCCATAAATTATTCTACAGAACAAGATTATTGAATTATGAGGACATGCCCTTCCATATTGTCTTTCTGATTGCATGAAAAGGCAAAAAGCCTCAGCAGGTAGCAACATCTGGTGGACCTTGAGTGGGCTCAGATGCTAAGTGAGATCAGGCCTAGGTAATGCTGACGAGAATTAATGTTAATGATGAGCAACCATGAAAGGATCTCTGGGGTATAGATTAGACTGGGAAGTTTAAAAAATCCCATGGGAAAGGAATGGCAAACTATTTTGCTGTTTTCAAGAAAGCTACGTGGGTAGATCTATACAGACACCGGGAATCAAACTCAATTTGTTTGGTATCCTTATTTCTGAAGGTGGGAAAGTCACATATCAGGGAATAAACTGAGCTAGAACATTTTGCTCTGATGGGTTAGATGCTTTTGTTTATTAACACAATTAAACATCTGGAATTCATCCTCCACCTATTGTTTGAAGTGGCATGTTCTACCATGTCAGGATTTTTGTATGATGTAACCAGGTCTAGATATTAGGAAGGATGTATGGGTTTTTTTTAATGATTTCATCTAGATAGATGTCATCTCTTTGTTGAGATTTGCAAGAACTAGACCTTGGAAAAGGTACAGGGTCATAACCAAATAGCAATGATAAACACAGTTGTTTGTATAGCAGGTTTTTAACCTTCCTGAGAATGCTGAAATTGACATTTAATCAAGTGGACTCTTTAAAAAAAAACCCACAAGTTACAATGAAGTCATCACAGACCATTAGAAATCATAACAGTACAACAATGCTTAGCAGAAGAACAATTAGTTACATATGATATGCTATGCATTACATAAAATGCTATCAGAACAGATTGGTATTTGTGACAATATTAAAGAAATTATAAATTGCTCTCTTGTGTGGAGCTAACAGAGGGACTCTTGAGTTTCATCATAACAAGCATTAATGGCTAGAAAAACTTAACCCAGTCACATAGCTTATATTTATAGTGAAGTCATAAATCCCCAACACCCATTATCTTTGAATGACAAGAAATGGTATTTGTCATGCAGGAGACATTTTTAATTATTCCTGAGTATTCTTTTTGGAGTATATATTGAACCCTACCATATGAAGGTACACTGAAATAATCTTTTTTCAGCAAAAAAAAAAGGCAGCATAAAACCTGAGGAAGAGTCGTAATTCAGAAGTAGTGCATACGGTTTGCTAGCTCTTGAGTTTAATTCTTTGTAACTCCAGTTTTAAAAGAATCAGGTTATAGGTGATGGAGAAATTCCTTCCTATTTTTGGAGATCTGTCAGAATAGAACAGCAGACTAAATAAGCTAATTAATGATCTGATCACTATAAGGCAGCTTTTGACACCGATATGACTTTTTCTTTTAAAAAAATGGATTTGAAAATTAGGCCAAAGGCAAATGAGACAGCATCAGTCATACAATACTGTAAGTCAAATGAAACAAAGCCATTTTTCAACTCCAGAGGATAATATTAACCAAAGCTTGCAGAAAAAGTAACACTAGCTTTTTGATTCCTAGCTGATCCACCATACCATGAGATGTGACTTTGTAAGAGAAAGCAGAAAATTGGGCTAGAAAGTTGGAAGAACCATGTTCAAGAGAAGATGGCATGATTGCTTACCATCCAGTAACAGAGTCCTAATGTCAGTTTACAATTTTATTTGTTTGTTTGTTTATTATTAAATTTGTATGCCGCCCTTCTCTCCCAGAGGGTGACTATGATGGGGAACTATGCATGGTGAGACTGGAGCTGTTGACTGGACTTTGATTTTCCATTGTAAAACTTCCAAATGAAACCATCTATACTAACAGCATAACTGCAGTTCCCTTTTTGTTCTGCATAACTAGAAATACAGATGTTCCCAGGGCAAAATAAAGGGTGGGAAAAGCAGGCAATTATCTCCTCCCTAGATTAGCCTACTTTGGACATTTATCCTACTTCAGACACATTATGCAAAGTCCTAGCTCCATAGAGAAGGCTCTAATGCTAGGAAAGGTGGAAGGAAAGAGAAGAGGACAGCCAACAGCAAGGTGGATGGACTCAGTTATAATGGCTATGAGTCCACTATTGGAAGACCTGAAGGACCATGTCAGGGACAGATCATCATGGAGAAAATCTATCTATGTGGTCATTAGGAGTTGAAAACAACTTGATGGCACATAATCAATCAATCAATCAATCAATGAAAACAACATATCTGAATCCACAAGGTAAGATGAATAATGACTTATTTCCTTGTAATGCATGTTCAGATGCAGAATACAACATGTTGTATGCCAAAAAAATTATTCTTACTGAATGTGTAGCTGCAGTGAAATGTCATTCACAACTTGTTTCTAGGGTTATATGGCAAGAACTACCTGTCAAAATAATGCTATGTGTAATCACATGGATGGACAATGCACTTACCTCAAAAGGCTGGACTGGAATAGCTTCTGAATTGGCAATTATCATTCAGGGAAATGTATTTATTATCCAGGTTGCTTTGGGGACCATTATTCCACAGACCCTGGACCTCCTCCCAAATATCTTGGCTGATTCAGAAAGCCTTATAGTAAGAACCTGAGGCTGCTGAATTAACATCACTGACTAGAGCAGTGTTCCTCAACCTTGGCAACTTTATGTGTGGACTTCAACTCCCAGAATTCCCCAGCCGGCATAGCTGGCTGGGGAATTCTGGGAGTTGAAGTCCACACATCTTAGAGTTACTAAGGTTGAGAAACACTGGTCTAGAGCATTTCCATTTATAAGACCAGCAAGATCCTTCCTATGCCAAAGACACACATCTTAGAGTTACTAAGGTTGAGAAACACTGGTCTAGAGCATTTCCATTTATAAGACCAGCAAGATCCTTCCTATGCCAAAGACTTTAGGATTTCCATCTTGGAATATTCTATTACTTACTGTATCAAATGTTAAGGCTCAATCTGCATTTTCTGATCCTTCTTTGCTTTTTCAGGTATAGTGGCTCCTGCCTTCCTTTTTCCCTTTCAAGGTACGACTTTCTTATCCTAACAGCATTTCTTTGCACACACTTTCTCTCATGCAAAGTCAATGATAGGTACCTGATATCTGTTTCCATATTGGTCCTACATCTTGAGCAACTCGCAAATAAAAGATATGTTTTACAGAATTTGAGAGCCTAAAATTCTTCCCATATTAGGGGAACATACTGGTGTTTCAGGCCTCAACTTCATGATCATTCTGGAATTTGGATTTCCTAATTTCTCTCATCATCTGTCTGTGTTGAAGTGTTTTGGCTTGAAAGTCTGTTAAAGCCAAATCCTTCTGCTTTCAAAAATATGAAGGGTCAAAACAACTTGACACCTTTCTCCCAGTATACCAGATGGAAGAAATTGAGCTCAGTAGGTACTTTATCATCATCATCATCATCATCATCATCATCATCACCAATAATGATTAATTAAATTGATTATGTCCACCCACTCCAAAAGACTCTGGGCAGCTTACAACACCCAAATATACAATTAAAACAGTTAAAACATGAAAACAAAATGTGACAGCCTGGACTAAAAGAACAACCATAGAAATTAAAAACATGACAGAGGCTTCATAGGCACACAAACTCCAGGCATGGCAACAGTCATTGTTGACAGTATCTTCCAAACTCAACTCCAGAACACACCAGCAGCACCATTTTAAAACTTCCAAGATGAATGGATAGGTTTTGCCTGGAGTTTATGCTTTCTGGAAGCCCAGTTCCCTATTTCATTGTAAAATTTGCATACTTCTTGTTACATATATGTTCTATCCTAGTGTGTCTGAATTTCATGGGAAAGAAGCTGCTGAGAGTTTTTCTCAAGTAGGAGGCAGCTGGCAGGCTTCTCAGTAGGATCAGCTGTAGCCCCCATTTTATGAACCCTCAAATCTGCAAAGCATGGAGTTGGAAGACCAGGATTTTTTTTGGAATTCTGGAGTTTAACAGAACTCTATACCCAAAGCCTTGAATTGAAGGCACCCATTTCATCTTTTAACCCCACTCCTAAATTGATTTCCCACTTGGGGGAAGGAGGTGGCTTAAGCAACAATATGAAGATCTGAAGCCCCTATAAGGTTTAGGTTCTCATTTCATCCCCCACAAACAAGGCAAAAATTTCTGTCACACCAGTGAAGACATGTAATCAACCATGTTCCTCCCCTTTGACTCCAGCAAGGTTAATAATAATAATAATAATAATAATAATAATAATAATAATAATAATAATATAAGTGGTTTCAAATAAATTGCCCATTATTAATGAAGACCACAGGCAAGAGTGCAAGGGTTAATCTTCCTTCTCCCATCTCACCAAGGCTATTCAGGTTTCTCTGCACTGCTATTTGCATGGCAAATAACTACACATATTTCTTGTGATCGGGGAAAATTAATTTCTTCTCTTGTTTGGCCCCGAGGCAAAAATGATGGCTAAAGAAGGTCTGTGCCACTGGTATAGCTATCCAGCCTAGCCAAAAATAAATTGAAAAGTCAGAACAATCTTTTCCTTCTTGGGCAGCCAGGAAATGTCCTTAACAGCAGAAATCAGTATGAGCAGGTATGAGCCAGTTGAGAGTTCAAAAGGCTGGAGGGAAATAAGCAATTGAGGTTCTAAGATTGCAGTGGTGTCTGGCTTCCAATCCAATCTCTCCCCTCTTCAATCTTTTGGGTGATGATAGGGACATAGCTTCAGAAAATGTATACTCTATGCACATCTGTGGGCAAGAATAATTTGCAGGCAATTACTTGTAACCCTAGCATGCGTGTATATTTGTGTATATGTTGGCAGTCTCCGAGAAACTTCCCTAACTCAAGAGATCTGTAAAACACCTCATTAGGATTATGAGCCTTTAGATGAACATGTCTAAACAGTGGCGAGATTTCAGGCATTCACAAAATTAATTCCTATGTGAATGTCTACATTCAGCAAATGTTGGGCTGTCAGTATAACGTCGATGTATACTTTTAACCTTATGGCACATAGAAGTTTTGAATTGCACATTCAGATCTTCAGCATGTTAAAACATTCATAAAGTCATATGTTCTCTCTTCATAAATATTGGCTTTTTATTTGAAGTGTTTGAAGGATTGCATTCAAATTATTCACTCTCCCCTACTCCTTGAGTGGGGGACAATGTGGGAGACCTACGTTGTACATCTGATTCTTGTCTTAGCTTGTCCAGTGGGCTCCTTTGGGAAATGGTATGAGGAAATATGTGATTGTGAGCACCTTGCCATCACCAGTCTGGAATGTGTCACTGTGAAAAAAGTTGGAGAGGAAAACAGTGTGACAAGCATAAGTTCCTTTTAAGTTCTCTCCTGCTTTGCGTGACCAAATTCAGTGATATTTTTCTAAAACATCAATGAATTAAATCCAGCGAATGAAATCCCATAACCCTTAACTTTTCAATTTCACAGAGATGTGCAATCTTTTGGGGGACATGGATTTGATCTTTGAGTGGCAGATGGGGGAAGGATTGGGGCCAAGAGATGTAGATAGACTGAGAACAAAGTAGATGGGCTGAGAACAAAATTTAATGTTTGAGTTAATTTAAACCAAAGGTTAAACTAAACTGATTAAATACAGTTAAAATGAATACTCCTGTAATATTTAATGATTTTTCATTTTTTGTCATATTAAACATTGTAATTGAGTGGCAACCTTTAGAGAACTATGACAGTCACTCCCATGAATTTGGAAAAAGTGATCCTGGTGCTTTAAATTATGCCTCGTTCCAATAAATGAGGATTGATGGACACAAATACAGTCTGTTCATATCAATCATATCTATATCTGTATCTGTATCTATATATACACACACACACGCACAATCTCCCACATTTCCTTCAGAAGCTCAAGGCAACATACATAAATAAGTTTTTCCTTGAAAGAACAGCTTTGTGAGGTGGGTTGGGCTAAGAGAGGGCATCTGGTCTGAAATCATCCTGGGTTTCCCCAGACTTAATCTGACATCTTTACCATGATACTGGTTCTTATATACTTATGACTTAATCATGATTATACACTGGTTCTCACCATTGCAAACCTGTAGAAATGAACAATATTCTGCAGGGATATCCATTTCCAGAAGTAACAATAGACTTTTGAAGATCACACAATCACTGATGTTCTAGGGTTGGTGGACTTGCTTTTTCCAAAATGTTTCTAGTTATAAGAAATAGAGAAAAAATAGTGTTTATTTGCAATGTACATTTCTGCACTGACAAAGCAATCCACCTTTTTCTGTCTTCAATATATGGAATTCAGAGATATAGTGCTTCCAAAAACTTTGAGGTCTATTAACTACCACAGTTAACAACCACCAATGGACATATCCTCCATAAATTTGCCTAATCTTCTTTTAACAGCTGTCTAAGTTAGCGGCCATCAGCAAATGGTAATAAATTCTATGAGTTAACCAGACATTATATTATGTACTTCTGTCAATCCTTAGGCCATCTATCACATGGCGTCCTAACAATGTGAAAAAAGTCAGAAGAAAAATACCTTTTTCTGCACTACTCATAATTTTACAAAAAATCTTCCTTGTCCCAACTTTCAAAGCTTATTCTCATTTTCCACAGTTCGATAACTTTAATAGTGTGTTGGAGCATAACTTCATATTTCTTAGCCAGCATTACCAAAGACATCTGGAAAGCACCATATTGAGGAAGGTGGGAAATTAATAAGACTCATACTTCAACCCTACAATAGAAGTGTTTACAGCCATCTGGATCAGTTTTTGTGTATACTTTAAGTCACATTTATATTTCCAGACTATAATACTTTGGTTTGGTTTGCTTTTCTCCAGTTTCCTTGCCTGGCTCCTATGACAAAAATTTCATGGAGCAAGTGTCCTTCAGGGGTCTCTGTAGCTATGTTGCCCCAGGATTAGGGGTATGAAAAAGGGGGGGGGTTAGGTCACAAAAACATTGTTAGATGTGTCATGTACAATTGTTAATCTGTGCATAGTTCCAATCCCATCAAAAAGGTAAAGAGTTTCTCAAGTCAAGTTCAATGCTTGGTTACTTGGCAACAATGCAGAAGTGGTTTGCCGTTAGTCTAGACTACAGCCCCAGTATTTTCTGATGATCTCCCAATCAAGTACTGATTAAGTCTAATTTAGATCTTTTAAGAGCACTCATAGTTGACTTGGTGCTGCCATTGTAGTTACTTTACTTTACATTACTTTACACATTGTAGTTAATCAGCTGTAATATATGATTGGTTTTAATTGTGTGAACTACCAGGGTAGTTCCTTCAGAAAAAAAAGTCATAGTTATTTTTATTGTGATTGTATTGTTTTTCTTGGGCCATAACTACTAGAGCATATGCCTTGAATACAATAGGTCCCAAATTAATTCTCTAGCATGTCCACATAGAATTCAAATAGGCTGTTCTCTGAATCCAAAGATGGGCTGGTAGTCTGACTTTCTATAATAGGGAAGGACCGTAACATATTTGTAGAGCAGACATTTTGTATACAAAATATTTAGTTGCCACTAGTCTACTAGTAGGGTTGGGAAAGACCTTGCCTGAAACATGAGATAGCTGCTTCCAGTCACTTAGAGTTAACAGTGTAGCCAATTCTAGGCTAGATTACAAGTATAAGGCAGCTTCCTATCATTCTGGAAAAGTGCAGAAGTCAATGATAGCACATATGCTTTGCGTGGGTTCATTCTCTAGCAACTGGTGTTGAAGAGTGAAGAACTGCACATCTGAAAACCTGTAGAGGATCTCTTGATCAGTGAAAATATACCTAGCTAGAGAAATCAATGGTCATTTTGTACATCAATCTCATTTTGTGCAGGTATTGTTTGGAAGCCCCACAGTGTCTGAAGCACATGCTTCTTCCTACTGTTGTTGTAGAGATATATGTGGAACATTTACTTCTGGCAAAACACTGCTTCACTTCTGTATATCCATTGCTTCTTGGCTGCATCATTAAGAAATGACTCCTATATTTTGAATGTGCCACTACTGATACAACTTTCACCCTACTACCTGCATGCTTGGTTTTTTACAAATGGAATCAATTAATGTAGGCATACACAACTTCTTCTGAGCTGGGGACCACACCTGGTCTTTCATCTGCTGGGAACTATACTTCTTTTCTTCATACTTTTTTACATAATTCAAATTTGGAATTTGCTACCCCAAGATGTGGTGCTGCCTATCAGCTTGGCTGGCTTCAAAAACGGTTGGACCAATTCATGGAAGTCATGGGGATTGAGGTCTATTAGCCTTGACGGCAGCATGACAACCTCTGAAGACCATCTACCGGGAGATTAGTGGGCTTCCTTGTGCACTTGGCTGGCCACTGTGAGAACAGATTGCTGGACTAGATGGGCCAGGGGTTCAATCCAGCAGGGCACTGCTTATGTTCTTTCTGTCACAATAAAAATTATAAATAAAGCTTTTGGAGAGGCTTTATCAGGCCACAGGTTATGCAAGTGAAGCATTTCTCTAATACTACAGTCAGATGTAAGTTGCTATGCATAGTTACTTAGATGATTTTCCACGGCATGTTACTCTGTGCTGTGGAAGCAAACACTTAAGTATATACTTGTACTTATGCTGCTAAGCACCAAATACTGCCTAAACCACAAGCTTTCCTGCGGGTCTCCAGGGCAGAAAAAGAACTGAAAAATAAACTGCCTAAACACTGGAGGCTGCCTTGAAGCTTTAAGGCATTGGTGGAGGACAGAATCACCATGCACACACGGAGAGACTCTCCTGAGTTTATTATTTTAGTCGATTTTCCTTGACATCAACCTATGACTTTCTCTAAGTGACAAGAAAATTGCAACTGGCCCTTGACAGTTGGGCACAAATTGACTGAACAGAACAAAATCAAACCACAAAGTAATCCCAAAGCAAACGTAATAAACCCAAAGTCCCAAAGGACAGCATTCTTCTGCAGGCAGTGGTCTCATTGAATAAATTCTGCTCGGCTCTTTGTTTGAACACTATGTTTATCAAGACAAATGTAATTCATTGGTTTACATTTCCTCTTCCCGCAGCTTGTCTGCCAGGCACATATGGGGAGAACTGTAACCAAGTATGTCAGTACTCCGGAAAGAATGAAGAATGCCACCATGACACTGGCAGGTGTGGGTGCCTGCCAGGTTATTATGGAACCCACTGTGACCTTCGTAAGTGATGTTCTTGTTTCATCGACTTCTCTGATACTTGGTTGATTGGTTAGAACCAGTTCTCAGAATTCTGTGGTTTTAATAAAACAAAACCAGCCTTTGTTGTCTTAACAATGGCTGTGAATGTGAACCTTGTTTTTAATGATCTGTCAACCGTTTGGGGAATATTGATGGCCAGCATCCAGGCTTAAAATGATTTAAATGAATGCATAAGAAATGAAGATACTTCTGATCACCTTTCATAGCCTTCCAGTAGTTAAGGACGTCCCCCGCCTTCTCGGACTTTTAGCCATGCTTGCTGAGAGCTGAAATTCTGTGGCACCTGAAAGGCTGCACACTGTGCACCAGTTTCACAATGTTGACATATGTGTAGTACCTGCAAGTATTCTTGTTGTTGTTGTTCAGTCGTTAAGTCGTGTCCGAATCTTCATGACCCCATGAACCATATTGCGCCAGGCCTTCCTATCTTTCACTGCCTCCCTGAGTTTGCTCAATTTCATGCTCATTGCTTCAGTGATGCTATCTAGCCATCTCATCCTCTGCCGTCCTCTTCTCCTTTTGCCTTCCATCTTTCCCAGCATCAGGGTCTTTTCCAAAGAGTCCTCTCTTCGCATTAGGTGACCAAAGTATCTGAGCTTGAGCTTCATTATCAATCCTTCCAATGAGCAATCAGAGTTGATTTCCTTTAAGATTGACTGGTTTGGCCTCCTAGCAGTCCAGGGGACTCTTAAGAGTCTTCTCCAGCACCACAGTTCAAAGGCATCAATTCTTCGGCGTTCAGCCTTCTTTATGGTCCAGCTCTCACAGCCATACATTACTACTGGAAAAACCATAGCTTTGACTATGCGGATCTTTGTCGGCAAGGTGACGTCTCTGCTTTTTAATATGCTATCTAGGTTTGCCATAGCTTTCCTCCCAAGGAGCAAGCATCTTTTAATTTCATGGCTGCAGTCTCCGTCTTCAGTGATCTTGGAGCCCAAATAAATGAAGTCTGTTACTGCTTCCATTTCTACCCCTTCTATTTGCCAGGGATTGATGGGTCCAGATGCCATGATCTTAGTTTTTTTAATGTTGAGTTTCAAGCCAGCTTTCGCACTCTCCTCTTTCACCCTCATCAAGAGGCTCTTTAGTTCTTCTTCACTTTCTGCCATTAGGGTGGTATTGTCTGCATATCTGAGGTTATTGATGTTTCTCCCTGCAATCTTAATTCCGGCTTGTGATTCTTCCAGCCTGGCATTTCTCATGATGTACTCTGCATATAGGTTAAATAAGCAGGGTGACAGTATACAGCCTTGTCGTACTCCTTTCCCTATTTTGAACCAATCGGTTGTTCCATGACCGGTTCTAACTGTTGCTTCTTGGCCCGCATACAGATTTCTCAGGAGACAGGTAAGATGGTCTGGTATCCCCATCTCTCCAAGAATTTGCCACAGCTTGTTGTGAGCAAGTATTCTGGACATTCTTTAATCTGTATGCAAGTGGGCAATAGGCTTAAAGACCATTTTGGATGTTGCTGGATTTTTTTTTTTTTTATCATTCTCTTTTCTACTTAACATTGTATTTCAGGGTAGAAAACCTTTTACCATTTGAGGAGGAGATGCCCATGTTTCTTTATAAAATGTTGTCATGGGTATCATGGCAGTCACAAAACACCTATTTATCAGAAGGCAGAATGATAAGGGTGCTCCCTGCCATCCATTCTCTTTTCTATGACCTTAGTTTTTTATTCTCTTTTTTCAGAGCAGGTAGACACATTTCCAAAGAAAACAATGGTATCCAACCTCCAACCATTCTTCATTTTCTAAGATTACCTACTAAGGTTTGTGTGATGTTCAACAAATTCATGGAAGTAGATAGTGTCAGAGGCTAGCGGTGGCCAGAAGATGTATCTGCAGGCATCATATTGCCTACTCGTATGTTGCCTACTTTAGTAGGAAGGTATGTTGGACTTGGACCTGAGAGCCTTCAGCCATAATTCTTTGCCACACATCGGTTTGTTTTGGATGCATTGTGTTAATAGACCCCCAGTCCCATATTAGTTTTGATATGATCAAATTCTTAACAAAATTATTTAACTATATTTCATCCAGTAAATGTTTCTTCTTTGTGTGTGTAGGAAGATTTCATTCTATGTTAAAATCCTGTATTGCTCAAATCTGATAACCTGTTCTTTCCCCTGGTATGGTAAATTTCTATGTAGAAATCATATATTAAAATAATTACAATAGGTTGGACAAGCGAATTCAACTTTTGAAAGGTACATGATATCAGAAATGTATATAGAAATCAGTTAGTGTGATGTGGTGGTTAACATGTTGGGTTAGGACTGGAAGATTCAGGTTCAAGTTTGCCCTTAGCCATGGAAGCTTACTGGGTGACTTTGAGCCAGTCACTCTCCCCCAGACCAACTTATTTTAAAGGTTAGTTGTTATAGTAATAAAATGAAGAGAAACTGTATTAAGACATTTTAAACTCCTGGAGAAAAGTCTGCAGGATGATGATGATGATGATTGATGATGATGATGTCACCACCACATGGGATGCTGTGTGGGTGAACTGGGGTTTTTACATCCAGCAAAGGAAAACCTACTCACGGAAATAGCTTCCATAACTGGCATTCTTTTCTAGAAGGAGAGTTGTGTGGGAATCCCAGATGCTTTATACCCATGTTATCTCAATTTGTACTACAAACCATGAGTAAAAGTGTGCATTTCCAACTATGCTTCAACGCTGATGAAAATACACATCTTCAACAAGTATCCAGAGCTACATTATATGTTATGCATAATTCTACTTTGGATCAAAGCTGAAGAGCATTAAGAACTTTGCACAGAATGCATTGTAGAAATGCTGAAGGAATTATTTGTACAATCAGGATTTATAATAATTTACAGGGATTTAAAATTCTGGGATTTGTAAAAATTTACAAAATTGTGTTATGGATTTAGGAGACATACCAGTTCAGTGTTATCAAGACTGAGTTTAAAATATATGACAAATCAAAATCTCCACATATTAGACAGCTGTTTTGGCTATGCATTTAGACTGTAGGGTCTCAATCGTCATTCTCTTCTCCACATGGTGAGAAAAATATATTGATTTTAATTTACAGACCACTTTTGTGCTTATGGTTGGCTGGAGAATGGAAGAAATGTTCAAGCCCAAGAAAATATTATCTAAAGTGAATGATAGAGTATATTATGGTATTCCAGTATATAGAATGTTTTATATTCTTGTTTTAAATGTTTAATGTGCTGACTTAAGAAGCCTTGAAAATAGACAATAAAAATGTTTAATTGTCTGATGGCTCTATACTTTATACTTACCCCCACAACAATTTTAGATGAGTTCCTGAGTGTTTCTTATTGTGAAGAACATTCCAACCTGCCACCACCATGCCTCTTCCCCACTTTCTTCAAAGTTCAGAGAATTAAAATCAACATGAATGCTGGAAGGAACAATAAATCAGAACACTTTTTTACAGTCAGCTCTTAAGTTACTTGTGCAGCCTTCATAGGAATAATGAAATTAAAACAAATTGTGATCCTGACTTGGGGAATGGAGAACAACCTAAGGACCAGTTCAAGAAATACTGCTAAATAATAGCTGCTTCCCCCCCCCCCCCATTTTGTTTAAATGAAATGATTTGTGAAATGGAACATAGTAACTGATAAGAAACATAGATGGATATAGCTATAAAGCAGGACAATAATTAGTTGCCTTTTTATTTAAAGCTTTATTTTTGCATTGGCCCTCCATTGTCCAGAATTTGTAAACATAACATTCACTTGCTTCCCTTTTTTTTTTTTTTTTTGGCCTCTTTTCTCTGTTGCTCAACTGTTGTACCCAAACTGAGGGGAAAGCAAACTTCCACTACCTCCTTTTGGCAATCTTGCAATAGGAATATGCAGCCAAGGGTAAAGTCATTAGTCAATTTGTATCAATGCAGCTACTTTATACTGAATCCTGCCCAAGTTCCAGAAGATCTCCTGCAAGCTAGTGCAGTTGCTGTTGTTGCCCTCTTATTTTTACTTTTGTCCAAGAGGTTGGGCCAAAGGCTTGAGAAACAGAATTTACAAGAAGGAACAAACAGTCAAGAAATACACTGCAGACTAGCACACAGTAGAGCAGCCACGAAGGCCTTGGAAAAGATACCTACAAAGATCAGAATTGTGCAAGCCGTGGTATGCCCTGTGACACTCTATGGAAGTGAATGTTGGATAGGAAGAGTATTGTTGCTTTTGAACTTTGGTTTTGGAGAAGACTCCTGAGAATACCATGGACATCCAAGAAAACAAACAAATGGGTCAATGAAAAAATCAACCCAGAGTCTCATTTGAGGCACAAATGACCAGGCTCAAATTATCCTACTTTGGACACAGTATGTGAAGATTTAACTCTCTGGAGAAGGCTCTAATGCTGGGAAAGATTGGGTGCCATTGGAAGAGCTGAAGAACCAGGTTAGGGACAGATCTTCATGGTGAAAATCTATCTATGTGGTTGCTAAGAGTCGACAATGATTGATGGCACGTAATCAATCAATCAAGTTTAGAAAATGTTGTCAACTTTACTCTGAGATTGTACCTTCACTCTGACTTCTGTACCTGAAGTATATAGGTTTTGTCCCTCAGCAGAATCTCCCATAAATACTTATTATACCTGAGACTTTTACCTTATACACATGTCTAGACCTTTCCCCCCTCCCAGTTTCTTTTTTGACTGATTCAGCAGTTGTGTCATACAGAACCTTTCTGCCGAGCTATATAGACTGCTGTTTTACCACTTCTTCATCTTTTTCTCTTTCCTGCTTCACCTTAAATGGTTGCATTTTTTCAATCTTTATCCATCTTTGTTTTCAATAAACTTTCTTTATCTGCAGCTTTCTTTGCTACAGACATGGCCCAAACCTTCAAGCCCCTCTTTTACAAATGCAGGTATTTTTTTTCAATAATTTCATTAAGATTTTTAAAAGATCAATAAAAGATAATACAAAGTAAAAGAAGAAAGAAAAGAAAAAAAAGAATACAAAAAGTCCCCCCACTTTTAAGAAAGTGACTTCCCACCTTCATCACAAATAATAAATAATTTCATAATTTCTTCACCCCCTCTTAATTAAGGAATGTAAAACTCTTCATCCTTTAACCCATCTCTTAGTAATAAACCAAATAAGTAATGTTTTCTCTTTATCCTATTGTCAGCAAAAAGTCCAAACAGAGCTCTAAAATATTAAAATTATGTCTTGTGGCAGTAAATGATTAGACATTCATGGAGGTGGCAACCACCATTATATTATCATGCTTGGTCACACAGTCAGCCAGACTGTTCAGACTGGATTTGGCATTTTTGTCTACCTATCAAGCCCTTCCCAAGGACCTGGGGTAGGCAGATGTTGTTTGATGGTTTGATGGTGTTAAAGGTATCGTCGCAGGATATAAGCTGTTCCAAGTAAAGCTGCCTTTTGCAACTGACTGATGGTGATTTTGTCAATGCCTGTGGTGTTCCATTAGTGCTTCAGATGTTTTGGGATTGCACCCAAGGCACCTATTGGTACTATCTTTGCTTCCTTTTGCCACAGTCATTCTACTTCTATGTACACGTCTTTGTATTTTGTGATTTTCTCCAGTTCTTTCTCTTTTATTCTGCTGTCTCCAGGTATTGCAATGTCCACTATCCAGATTTTTCATCTTTCTTATCAACAATTGTTAAATCCGGGGCGTTGTGTGGCAGGTGCCTGTCTGTTTGAATCTAAAGTCCCAGAGCACTGTAGCTTCTTCATTTTCTATTGCTTTGTCTGTTTTATGGTCCCACCAGTTCTTGCTTGCAGGCAAGTGATATTTCTTGCAGATACTCCAATGCACCATTGTTGCTACTTTGTCGTGCCATTGTTTGTAGTCAGTCTGTGCGATCTTCTTGCAGCAACTAGGTGGTCTACTACTTTCTACTGACTCCTGTTATTTCTAGGCACTTGATTATCCAATCATGTGGCAGGAAGTTGAATGCCTTCTTGTAATCAGTCCAAGCGACATTCAAGTTGGTCTTCCTTCTCTTGCAGTTTTCCAAAATCATCTTGTCAGTTAGGAGCTGATCTTTCATTCCTCTGCTGTTTGGGCAGTTTCCTCTCTGCTCAGATGGAAAGAGCTTGTTTTCAACTAGATGCTGTTGGACCACACCAGTCAGCAATTTGAAAGTTGTTGGTAAGTTGCTAGTATTATTATCATTATTAGTTGTGGGTATTATTGCTATTAGTTGTTGGAAATTATTATTATTATGGTTGGTTGCATGGTCAGCCAGATGTTTAGACTGGATTTGGCATTTTTATCCACCTATTGAGTCCTTCCCAAGAACCTGGAATAGGCAGATGTTGTTTGATAGTGTTATTATTAAATTGTTAGTTGTTGGTATTATTATTATTAGTTGTTGGAAAGTTGTTGTTGTTGTTGTTATTATCATTATTCTCTTTTCCTATTCTCTTTCTTTCTCTTCATACAAAATTCCTCCTCCCCTTAAATATTTTTCAGTGCTGGAGGCCCAGCATCTATTTCCCCATGGGGAAAAAAGAAGCAATGATAAAGAACAATTTCTCTGCTTCTTCCCCAAAAGCTTTTTTTCCTGCTTTTCCTCAAAAAGAAAATATAAATAATTATTTGCAGGGAAGTGTTTGAGTAATATTCAGAATAGAGAATATTAAACTGAATGGATCAATAGCCTAATTCTGTCTAAGACAGCTTCATATATCAAACATTGTTATTTGGCTAGAGAAGAATCCAAGAAGAGGAGCCCTATATTCAAACACTTGCTTGTTGGGGCTGATAAAGTAAAGTCAGAATTGGTCTCATGAACTGTCTCCAGAGCAGGAGTGTTGCTAAGAAATAGGCTTGGTATACAAAGACTCCCCCAAAGAACTTGAGTTGGATGGAGTACAACCAGCATGTGGCTGGATATGGTTGGAAACCTTTCTTGGCAACAATTGCTATACTTATAATACCACAAAAGAGGGGGGAAAGCAGCACAAGAAATTATCCATAAAAGGTGTAGCTGGCTGGTAAACAGAGGTTTTTAGCCGCCAAGAGCAACTGAGCTTTCATGTTTTCAAATTTTGGAGTGAAGAATTGAAATAGTGTCTTGGCAGGAACCAAGGAAGCAGATAGCCCCACAATAAGAATGGCTTTATTTGCCTATAAATCAGTGCAAGGACATATGTCTGATACACTATAATTTAAAAAAAAGAAAGAAAGAAAGGAAAACTCAGTGCCTAAATCTGCTGCACTGAATAACAGATTTCATTATATTACTCAGCCATATCCAGATGAAAGGCACATTGAGATACAGTATTTTAACTTGGAGGAGGAGGAGGAGGAGAAGGAGAAGGAGAAGGAGAAGGAGAAGGAGAAGGAGAAGGAGAAGGAGAAGGAGAAGGAGAAGGAGAAGGAGAAGGAGACAACTGAAGTGTTGGGGGAAAGGTGGATTTGCACATTACAAAGAACCCTGAAAACAACTCTTGAGTTGCTTTCCCCTCCCCACTGATGTGGAACGTGGTTGAGGAAGTATGCTTAATTATATCAAGGCACAGATAAATTGAATTAGGTGTTACAATATGGAAGGGAAATTAACTAGGAAATTGCTATTGTCAGTGGTATCCCCTGTTCACTGCAATACTGTATGCAATTCCTTCCCAAGGGAAGGTGTTTTTTTTTTTTTCAGCCTAAAGGACATACTGTCAGTTTTTGCAGAATTATATATTGAAGAAATCTTGGAGATCATCCCTGGAATGATGACTTCTCTTGATTGCTACATTATACTTTAGTTAATGCACCCTAGGATTTTCTTTTCTCTTTTTCCTTTCCTTTCCTTCCTTCCTTCCTTCCTTCCTTCCTTCCTTCCTTGTAGCTGCAACACACACTTGGCTCATGTTCAGTTTGTGATCCACCAAGTGATGCAGCTTAACCACTTGGTCACACCACTTTACATTTGTGATACCACAACGTCACACATTTGATATTTCCCTCCAACGTGATACAGAGCCATTGATATTTATTTACTGGGTCCAATTGTTCAATGAGCTCTATAGCCCTCTAATGATGACATAGTTCAAGCCACTTTTTTGCTATCTTCTCTACTAAAACGTCATGGGGGCTTTATTGAATGCTTTGCTGAAGTCAAGGTATGCTCTGTCTGTATTCCCTTGGTTAACTAAACTTGTCACACTATCCAAAGAGACTGGTTTTGTTTGACATGATATATTCTTGATTATGGCTCCTGCCAAGCAATGAATTATTTTTTAAATGCTGCCACACTAACTGTTTAGTAATCTGTTCCAGAGAACTGCGTAGTATTGATGTTTAGCTGAGTAATCTGCAATTCACGGAAGTCATGGGGATCAATGGCTATCAGCCATGATGGCAGAGAGATTGCCTTTGAAGGCCATCTGCTGGGAGACAAGTGGGCTTCCTTGTGCCGTTGGTTGGCTGCTGTGAAAACAGACTGCTGGACTAGATGGGTCAGGGGTCCAACCAGAAGAGCACTGCTTAAGTTCTTATGACCCTGCTTATTTTTCTTCTTCTTCTTCTTCTTTATGAAGACAGGAACATTTGCCCTTCATCAATCCTCTAACACTACCTCCATCCCAATTTGTGAAATCAGAGAAAGAAGTTCTGAGATTATATCCACAATCTCCTTCAAGACTCTTGGTTTGATTTGTTTGATTCTGGGGACTTCAAGTTGTTTCTGGTAACCAGGTGCTAGAGAACCATCTCTTAAGTTACCTTGGGTTGCCAATCCCTCCCTGTGGCAATTGCTTTGCTTAGGTCCATTTGAACATAGGTCTTCTTTAGGGAGAAGGCAAAATAAGAATAGAGAAAAATAAGAAAGCTTCCTATGAATCCATAATAGTTTCCTGAGCTAGTCGGGTTTTTTCCCCCCATTGGAATGGTGAATTACATTTCCACTATCTTATTTCTGAGAAGTGATATATTTAAAATATATCAGCATATAGTGCAGAATTAGCCTGCAGAATTTATTACTTCTGAATGTAGTAATAGCCACTGATTTGGATGGCTTTAAAAGAGAATTGGATTAATTTATGGAGGACTGGTCCATGAAAGGCAATCGGTCTTGAAGACTGAACGTTATTTCAGGATTGAGGGGAGCAAGAGGACAAGAACAAGGGAACAGCTATAAGAGAGGGATATGTCTCCAACGCCAGCTTGTAAACATCTCAGAGACATCTGACTGCCCGCTGTGAGAAAATGCTGAATGAAGATGGTGGGCCTTGGTGTGATGCAGCAAGGCTGTTTTTAAATTATTATTTTGTAGATATAGATATAGATGATACAGATACAGATATATGTATCTGTCTCCATATACTGTATTCTCTGAATGTGCATTCTTGTTTTAGCTGAAAATTCAGGAAACATAAAAGATGGGGGATCACTTAATCCTAATTTGCACATTAGGAGGTGTAAATCAGGTGAATTTTTACTAGAAATCTTGAGGCCAATCCGATCCTTTTTTACCTTTAAAACAGGCAGAGTCTGTGCAGCAGTACCACCAAACACACTTACCTGTGACACACACACACACACACACACACCCAGGAAAACATTTTTTAAAAACAAAGCCACAGACCAGAGAAAATGTTCTGCTCCTTCTCTAAAGTAAATTATTTTTTATCTTACTTGACCCTTTATAGACAGAAACAGATTAATAGATAGTCTGCATGGGATCATATGGCCAACATCCTCTCTGTTTCATTACATCCACTGCTACACTGATCTGCAAGCCATTTGAGTCCTTCCTCTTTCTATTGATGTGCATAAATACTAATTCCACTGGCTATACAGATCTTCTGCCAATGATGTAAGAACAGTTTATGGGGCAAGGTGGGGGGGGGGGGGGAACAATATGAATCATTAAACTAATCTCTGCATCTAAAAGGCAGGTGTTTTTAAATGCAGATAACGCCAGCAGTGTATAGCGATAACAGGATCAGAAAAAGCAGACAGAGGGAATGTAACCTTTATTTTCCCCTGCAGAGATCCTGAGGAAACTTCTTTTAAACTTGTATTTTTCTTGGGGAGAAATCTCCACAGCTACTTTGAGCATGCTAATTATCGCTTCTTCCAAACTTTCTCTATCTAAATCTTCTAAAACGTTCATATTAGAGGCAAAAGTGTGTTTAATATTATCTGTAGCTTGGGCAGACAGACACTCAAAACCAGACAGATTTGGTTTAGATCCACAGTTGGTAATACTGGGCACCTTTGTGCAATAGCACATGTGTGCTGAAATCTCACAAGATTGCTAAATCTTTTGAGATTTGGGAAATTTCATGTTGTAATGCCATGCAAGAATGCTGAAAGCTTCACGAGATTTTTAGTATTCTGTCTTAAAATTTTAGAAGATCTCATGGGCGAACACTGAAATATCACAAGACTGGGGCCATTTTTAGAGGTGTGTGTGTGATTATCCTTTAAAGCAGGATGTTTCAAACTCTTGCAGGCCGCAGAACCTGTTAGTTAAAAGAAGATTCTGAAACCCCTGATCTCTCGAAGTTATGCAAAGCATAAGTGACAGAAGTCATCCATAAAATTAAAAGTAAGCTGTTACTTGTCAATGCAAAAGTAACATTTCTGATGTACAAAATATAAAACTTGAATTTCACAGTTATTTTGGATGTCAGTGTTTTAACCAAACCAATCAATGTTCAGTGACTGGGATGTGATTGCTTTTCCTTAGATAAAAATTCAATATTATTTCAACTCAGCTTCAACTCAGCACTAGCAAGATGGAGTGTCTCTGGGTCTTTGTTCCCCTGGCTCTGGTGTGGTATCATCTCTGACATTTGCCAGGTTTGTACTTCCCCGGTGGAGCTGGTGTGTAATTTGTGGGTCTCTCTGGACTCACAGCTCTTGCTCAAGGAGCAGATAGCAGACATAGGTATGGGACCTTTGCGTAGATTCATCTTGTGCTCCACTTGTGCCCATTCCGGGACAGGAAGGCCTTGCTCACAGTCAGTCACACTCTGATCACTTCCCATCTGGCTAACTGCAATGTGTTGTACATGGGGCTGCCCTTGAAGACTCTCCAGAAATAACAACTGGTTCAGAATGCAGCAGAGGGTAGAGTTTTGGGCTTTCAATGATTCACCTAAGTTACATCACTACTTCATGAGCTGCACAGGCTTCCAGTTTCCTTTCAAGTGCAATTCAAGGTGGTGATGTTAGAAAGAAAGCTTATGAGGTTCATTTCTGAGCTGGGAATAAACATGCAGGCGGTTGCTTGAAAGAGAGAAAAGACCTTATTTCTGAGAGCCAGATACACAAGACGATCAGCTGTTGGGGCAGCCACCCTCCGGTTCCCCAGGAGTTCCTTTTATAGGGAAGATACTATTGGTCCTTGAAAGGTGCAAAGGAATGCCCACCCTCTAGGAATTCTTACAAAAGGTAATTAGCTGGGATTCCAAAGCAGAGCACTCTCTCCAGTGAAATTGACTAGATCTTTAGAAGGGAGCATTCTAAAGTCAGGCACCCTACTGAGCTGGGGTTTCCTCTGTTTGCCCTATCTGGTATTGTGTAATTGCAATGTAGATCCCTTCAGGGAAGAAATCTTTTTTATGATTTGATTAAGGCTTCAAGGAATGTTGGCCCTTCCTGCTAGGTCTTTAGTTATTTAGTTTTGGGCTGGGATGGAAAACTCTTGATCCTTCCTGCTATCTTTTTAGGTGAGCCCATTCTTACTATAATTTAATCATATGCCTTGATTGATGTTAAGATAAACAATGGTGAGGTGAGACAAATGAGAAGCTTTGACTTCCTGCTGCCATGAGAGGGGGGAAGAATTTGATCTCCTTTTCATGCTGATTATCACTTTTAAAGCCTTGAATGGCACAGGACCAGGTTATTTGCAAGACTGCCTCTCCCTGAGGTTATCTATCCATTCCACCAAATCCAATAGGGTGGGCATGCTCCAGGTCCCTTTCCTTAAATGTTGCCATCTAGCAGGACCCAGGCAACATGCCTCCTCAGTAGTAGCCCCTACCTTTTGGAACAGCCTTCCCACGCAGATCAGCAGGCCCCTCCCCTCCTGGCCTTCCAGAAAGCCTTGGAGACCTGGCTTTTCCCACAAGCTTTGGGGTAGAGTGAGGATAGAGCCCAGTAAAGTTGTCTGTGGAGGTAAGTTGTTTTGAGAAATCCCAGGATTTTTTTTTTTTGATGGTTTTTATGCTTTTTACTGTTTTTATTGTTGTTTGTAAACTGTCCAGGGTTATGGTACATAAAATGGGCTGTTATATAAGTCAAATAAATAAGCAAGCAAGTTAGCTAACTTCTTCTTAATTGCATTTGGTCTCCCTTTATCTCTACAGTTAGCCAAGTTGAGGCACTCCCTAAAAGTTATCCTAAGGTTCTGCAATCCTGCTAGGAACATACCCAGTAACAACTAAAGGAGAAACTCTTCTCTGTAGGCGGTACTTACGTACTTCTGCTGGTAAAATGGAGATAATGGGTATATTTCAAAAGTCCTCTGTGGACTTGATTTGATTTGGGTTTTGCAAAGCAGTGAATAATGTTGGTAAGGAAAGCCCTAGCTACAGGCTACTGCTGTGAAAGGATTTAGGAACTGTTGGTCATGGCAAGACTAATGCAGACCAGAAGGCAGAAATCAGGAAATGACTTAGAGAGTTGGCTGATATTCTTGCAATTCCCAGAAAAAAGCATAATACAGATACACAGGAAACTGTTACATTAGAAAATGTCTTTATTAGATAACTGGCAATTGGAGATTGAAAACCTCTTTTTCTGGATGTTCCGCCTTCACAAGCAGCCGAGCTACATGCAAACCAGCCTTGCCGCCTTCACACAAAACCTTTTGGGAAAATAAGTAGCAGGCATAAAGTTGTATTAAATAATAGAGATTTATGTAGGTCACCACAAACAAGTAGTATCTGTGAACATCACTCCTGGCAGAACTTAAATAAATACAAGAGTTTACCTCTACTAGTAAGAGGACGGATTGTACAAATTACCACAGCCATTTCCAGTTAGGGAATAAAAGTGCGTCAGTTTCAAGTGTAAAAAAAATCCACATATTTTGCCAAAAAAGTAAAAAATAGACAGGGGAGGGGACCCAGAATCAGGTGTCTGATGCAGAGTGAATAGCAAGCTATTTAAACAAAAGTCAGTGAGTGATCATAAAGGAAATGGGGTGGGTGGAAGAGACATTCTTTGAAAGACAAGCCAAATGAAGTCATTCTATTGAGGGTGTGTTCTATCCGCTTGGTAATAATAAAAAGGATGCTGGAGTGATTCACCCTTTTTTGCCCGGAAAAACAAGATGTCCAAGATTCGCACACAAGAATTTGCAGAAGCCAAGACTCGATTTCTGGGCTGAGCCTGAAAGAGAGAGACAGACAGGGAAAAAATCCATTCAAGTTGGTTGCTGGATTTTGCTTATGTATGCGCATTAATAAAGAAAATGTTTTTTATGAAAACATGCTCCATCAAACCAATTTGACTAAGAATATTTATAGTTTTTCCTCTTTTCCAAGTTTCCAAACATTTCTGATTCTTTTCTAAGTGACAGAGATGATTTTACAGTCCAAAGAGTGAAAAGAACACCCAGGATGGCCATGTGTGAAGTCCACAACAGGCAGGATGCAGAAGTACATCTAGACACTTTAAATGCCCATGGAATATTTATGCTGGGAGGGGGATGAAGGTGCCTTCTAGTGGCGAACCATCTCAGTCTAACCAGATAGGCCTAGCAGTCCCTGGAGAATTTGTGGATCAAGATCAGCTCCATTCTCTTTATCTGCTCTGGGAAGCAGAGGTTCTACCCAGACAATTTTGATTTTGATTTCCCAGATTGAACGTGAGGGGCATAATGGATGATACATTTACTTTTTAAATTGTATAGAGGAGCTTAAGAATTATCATCTTCCTCCTCTTCAAGTTAGACTGGTGATTTTTGTTTTTACCCTAGCAAAGGGATTATTCCATAGGATTGTGCAAATCAGTAGTTCCAGAATGCAAGGAAGTATGTTTGAAGGATCTCTTTTCAAAACATTAAAGCAGCTCATCTTGGCTGTTTTGGAACCTGCTCCCAGTTGTCCCTGTATATACATGCATGCCCAGTCATGTTATTATTTAGGGTGGGAATATTCCTCTCAAATGCACAATTTCCCCATGAATAGAGCCAATCTCTGAACATAATTTACCGTGAGTCAACTCAATAACATTACAGATAGATTGCCGTAGGACCATCAGCTGGAGAACAAGCTCTTCCTTAGATACACCAGCTTGAATTGTATCAGAAACCAAAAGAGACTTTTCCAGCTGGGTGTCAGTAACTTCAGCTGCAGAGGAAACGTCTTCATCTTGAGATTTCACCAATGGTACTAATTCTTCTGTGGAGGAGGGACTAGCCACATCCTCATCTCTCAGAGGTGAAACTTTGTCTTATATTCAATCTGGTTCCTAAAATCAACAAGAGAAGGAGAGGGAACAAACAACACAGCTGCTTAAACTTTTGTGCCACCAGAAGTCACATTGGTTAATCCCCACTCACCCACCCACCCCCACCCCCGCAAGGTGGCTGTGAATGCCCATATATGTGGATACAGCCAACAGCAGCTTACAAAGCAGCCACAGAAGCCTGAAAAAAGACACAGTGGCTTAACAATTTGGGGGGGGGGGGGGAAGTGTTTTGTTCATGCTGCCGCATGTTCTGAAGCAGCTCTTTCAGAGGATTTACACATTTGATAAAATGCCTATTATATTTACATCAGCTCAGCTTATCAACCTGCCACTCCTATGTTTATATCACTGGGTTTCGTTTTGTTTTTCTATTATAATAAATGTCTTTTTTTCCCTCCTGTCTTAATTTTCTTTATTGTGGCCCCAAGGAAGACATAACTCCAGGATCAACAAATGTATGTATAAGAATGGTTATGGCTATGATCCTACAAATGGAACTTGACTGACCAGAAGCTAAGGTAAGAAAGGTTCTGTTCCCCCCCACCCCAATTTTCCCACTCATTTGCATAAAGTGATACAATTCTTATCACCGCTTGACAGCATAATTCAAATGATCAAATATAGTTGGGGAAGAAGTCTTTGGCATTGGCTCATGGGGTTCGTAGCTCACTGGCAGAATA
Organism: Liasis olivaceus; assembly: GCA_030867105.1. NCBI lineage: Eukaryota > Metazoa > Chordata > Lepidosauria > Squamata > Pythonidae > Liasis > Liasis olivaceus. Next base: position 81,438,516 of record CM061353.1, read on the forward strand.
TGTACTTTGCATACAGAAGTTCTAAATAGTGTTTGAAAAGAACTGTTGCCAGTTCAATATAAAGAAAATGGAGCTCAATAAACCATGGTCTGACTCACTAGAACAGTGTTTCTCAACCTTGGCAACTTTAAGATGTGTGGACTTCAACTCCCAGAATTCCCCAGCCAGCATTAGCTGGCTGGGGAATTCTGGGAGTTGAAGTCCACACTTCTTAAAGTTACCAAGGTTGAGAAACACTGCACTGGAAGATACTTTCCTATGTTCCTTGAACTGCTGAAAAGATTTTGCAAGAAGATATAAGCATGCTACCCATAATTCTTCATGACAAAATAGATATGGTTCATTCCTAGCCTTTTTGCATTCCTAAATGTTTTGCCAATGGTATTTTTGGCTCTATAAATTGCATGTTTTATTTAATATAATTTGGAGGAAGACCCACAGGCAGAATGGAAGTGTATTGTAAATGCAGTCCTCAGATCTTCCCATTAGGTTTTGACTTTATGGGGGAGGGATTGTCTTGGTCCTTTTCCGTTTTAATTGAATAAGACTCTCTTAACTTTTCTTTCCAGAATGTACTCTTGGAAGATATCATTCCACTTGACAGGTACATTGTGTATGTCATAATAATGGAATTGGCAACAGATTTACTGAATGTTCTCAGTGCCCTGCAGCCTATGATGGATATACTAAGTGAACATAGTAAGTTATCAACCACAGAATCCAAGTTCAAAAGCCCAAAGCCCGATTTGGTATTATCAGCGCATGCAAGTGCATATCAATGTAGAGATGCCATTGAAAATTCCCTAAAGGCAAATTCTTCCACATATGATCTAGGACAGTGTTTCTTGACCTTGTCAACTTGAAGATGCGTGGACTTCAACTCCCAGAATTCCCCAGCCAGCTAATGCTGGCTGGGGAAATCTGGGAGTTGAAGTCCACGCATCTTCAAGTTGACAAGATTAAGAAACACTGATTAAGGGAAACATACCCATGTTGTGATATTATGCAGTTCCTGGGATATGTTCTATATCTTTGGCTGACATGCAAAGGTCACCACTTTGTGAGAAGAAAATCAGAGCCACAAAGTGTTGTTTGTTTTATTAAACACCTTTCAATTATGAGAAGGAAATACACAGGAATCTTGTTTTCAGTGATTGTGGTGGAATGGAATTATGGAGGCCAGAGTCAGGGAGTGAAGAATCCTCTTTCGTCTCCTGAAGCGCGGGGAAGACATAAGAGGATGAGACTGGCACCTCCCTGAGGAATGCAGGCGGTGTTTACTGACTGATCCTGGGAAATGGTTCCAGTCTGGGAAGATTTTTGATAGAGGTTGTAGCTAATAAACCTTGCTGGATTGAATCTGCATGGTCTCCTGGAGTTCCCTAGGCTAAACGGGACAGTGATATCCTTATGTTGCCAGTAAAGAACACATTTTCCCAGTGAAGGAGGGGGAAGTAGGAGTCATAAGCACCCCAGTTTCTGCAATCCTCACTCCCGGTGTAACATGATGTGGCTTTGACTATCCCATTTTTCTCATAGAAAGAGATCATATTTATCCCTCAATCATTGCACAGTCAAAAAAATGATTTAAACATGCAGAACATCTATCACAAATCAACTCCCCACAAATAGAACTTTCATTTTACATTATTTGAAGCAAAGAAAATTCTGGAGTAGATGTATGAGTGCATACTGTATGTGTTTAGATTATTGGAATGTCTATCTGGTTACTACTCTAGCTTTTTGAAGTTGTTTGATCTAGTTCCACACCAGATTTTCAGTTTCATGGGTTCAAGGATAGCATTTCTATCTATAGTTAGGAGCAGCTGCGATCACAGATGGCTTAGATAAGGCTGAATACAGGTTAGACTGATTCTTCAGGCATTCCAGTTTTAACAATACTTATGGATTGTGAATGTCATGAGGATAACAGAACTATTCACTTCTTAGCCTGCCTCTCTGGATTTTATGGTCTCTGTTACCACTATACATGGAGAAACTAGGCAGTGTGTTGGCCCTCTAAGTTTCCTAGATGTTGAGTACAGTTTTATGTTTATAAAATAAAATAAAATAAGGGATAGGAAACAAATGTCCTACTCAAAATAGACTAACAACTGACGTAACCTTTCCCCATCTGGTGCCCTCTGGATATTTTGGGACTACAACTTCCATAATCACTAACCAGCATGACCATAGGCAATGTCAAATGGGGATTATATTGGCATCAGATTGTGCCAGAGCTAATTATGTTGAAGATTCATTATGTTCAGTACTCTGTGGTTATTCCATATAGTTTCTGAAAAAAGGGAATAACATATACCATCAGTGCTACATCCATCCTTAATAAAAACCATATTGTATTTTTGTTATTCCTATGCACACACACACTTATAGGAATTGTCCTGAAACAATTGTTTTCTTTTTGGATCATGTTTTGCCCAGGACACCATATCTAAAACATCATAAATGACTTCTGGTTTAGATGATTAACTTCAGAAAGCTGCTGGACCACTCCAGGAGCAGTTGGAACAGTAGAGATTGCCCATAACACACAAACACACACACACACCACATGTATTTATTCTCTGTGCTTTAGACTGCACTCAAGGGAGATCTGGGAGAAAGTGTCAACACCACTGTATATGTCAAGTATCAGTTCACAGTGATCCAGTTACTGGAAAACATATTTGCTCATATGGCATAACTGGGGATAGGTGTAATATTGATAAGGATTTGGAAAAAGTGATTTTGTTGTTGTTGTTGTTCTCACTATATTGTTTATAGCTTCAGAGCTAAAACATTAAATGAAGATATCTGAACTAGATATGGTAGAATACACTACGCAGTTCTGGATGTAAAGGCACTATTCATTTTGACCTCACAAAAGGCAAAAGGCGAAACAAAACCAACCATAAACCCACTGTTTTTCTAGCATATGGGTCTCAGAACATGCCTGATGATCTGCCGATATGGTGGGGAGGAAGAGGATGGGACATCTTGCTAGGCAGCCTAAAATAGGTATAGCACTTGGGTCACTGGGATTAGCTGGAGTAAAGCAGTGTATGTATCTTGTGGCCACTGAGAAATCACTGTACTTGGCAGACAAACAGGATTTGCTAAGCTTTTCCTCTAGCCAAACAGCCAGGGAGTAAAATAGATGTAAGTGCTAGAATCTAAGATTATCCCAAATATGAAAAAAAAAGGTTTGTGACAGCCTGTGTGAGAGTCAGGACAAGAGGGGTTAAGAACTTACTCTCATCACCAGAGCAAAGAAGAACAGATAAGAGGATGAGACTGAACCCTCCCTAAAGAATGCAAGGGAGGTTGGGAGGGTGACCCTGGAATTTGCTCTCACTCTGAGAAGATTTCTGTAATGGGAGTAAAGCCATTAAACTTTGCTGGATCGAATCTGTACTGTCTCCTGGAGTTTCCTGGGCTAATCCTGACATCAATCTTCTCAGAGTGAGAGCAAATTCCAGGGTCACCCTCCCAACCTCCCTTGCATTCTTTAGGGAGGGTTCAGTCTCATCCTCTTATCTGTTCCTCTGGTGATGAGAGTCAGTTCTTAACCCCTCTTGTCCTGACTCTCACAGCCTGTTATCACCTGTTACTGTTTGAAACATCAAGGTTCAAGAAAAGAGTAAGGTCAGAGTACAAGCCAAGCCTAGATCCAAACAGTCTTAAGGAATATAGCAAAAGTTACAGTAATTAGTCAGAGGATGAAGGTGCTGTTTCCAGCACTGGGCCATTTCCAAATGGCCAGCTTTTTCCCACCCACCAAAGCTCCATTCTAAACCATCTGGATTGCATTGGCTTAATTAAAATGCTAGTTCACACAAGAGTAATCAGCAGTAATAGCAATACCTCAGTAGACCCAAGGATCTTCTCCTTTTGGTCTCATACCTCTGGGCCTTTCAGATCTCCAGCTGTCTATCCACTGTCATCATCCCTCGATGCTCGGACTTGGATGGTGCTCAAGGGAGTCCTAGTCAGATTCTGGGGCTGCAAGAACCATCGTTAGTAAGTTAGGTCCTCCTCATCTCACCTGTTGATTCCTGTCTCCTGGTCTTTAGCAGCCTCTAAGGATTCCCCTGTCTCTTGCTCATTTTCTGAAGGTGAATCCTAGCAGTCATGATGCTGTGCCACTGACTAAACAGCGGGACCTGGATTTGGCTGCACACCTAGAGCATTTCAACTTATCCCTACTCACATGCTCGTTATGCAAATACAGCTCTTCATATGATCCAGTAGAGAACCATACTTGCATTTACAAGTACAGCTTCCTTCAGACCGCCTGGCAGAATAGATAGAAGTCAGAAGTAGGTAGCAGGCGGTTTCTCTACCCACCTGCGCACTCCATTCAACTTGAATGCTTGAACAGAACTAACGTGGCATTAAAATGTGGACTGGAATGGAAAAGTCTGTTCCTCCAAATCCACAACCAAGAAGAAAAATGGCATGAAATGCTTTTAAAAGTAACCAGTATGAATGCAGTGCCCTAGAGTACAGAAAACTTACAAGTTAATGCTTGTAAATGGTGGAAAGAAATGGAGTGACTCTTCCTTGTTTGCACAGTCCTATACTTGAGATTTAAGTATCTAAATCTTTTAATTTCTTGTGGTTTGAATGGGGATTGCACACTACAAATGAGCAATATTATGGGAATCTAGAGAGCTTTCCCAGCTGTATTTTTTGTAATATCTGCACAGACTAGTGGGTCACAGGGGGAAGCTTAGCCCAAAAAATAAGACTGAAGTTTTATCCTCTTTTCAATAAAAAGGAAGAAAGTAGAAGTCACTTTTATTTCCTTCTAAATGCCAATACATCTCTCAGGGCTTAAAAAGCTTCTATGGCACTGGTTTTATTTATATTTTTATTTTCAATTAGACCCAGTTCCTCTGTGAAATAACCATGAGCAGCTGTGACCATGTAGCAGTTATAAAGATAAAAGACTTTATTTTAATTTGCACTCTGGTAAAGCACCCATTAAACCACTGTAATGCTAATTTAAAATAAGAAGAAGCAAGAGAATATATAGCAAATTTTACTAGGCTGAGTTTTTTTCCCCTGCTAAATTAAACTTGCAGACTCTTCAAACAGATGTCCAAAATTCACTTTGTTGTGAACAGGAAAATGGGGTTATTACTTAATTAAAATCAGACCCAATAGTGTTTGCAGTGTGTATATCCCATCACATCTTAATTCAAAAGGCAAGGTGTCTGAATTTAACTAAAGAATTCTCCCACATATGGCAGTGTTGATGTTTAATTGGATTTTTTTAAAAAATAGTTATATAATAACACAGAGGATAAAAAGGCTTTTTGTGTTTATCCTAAGCCAAAGAAGTTGGTTGCGAAAGCATTAAAAAAAAAAAACCTCCTAATTTATTTCACTTATTATAAAATGAACTTTCTATTATTATTTGCTTGACCCTTTTTTTTTTTGCATGTAAGTGTCACTTGAACACTATAAGCCCAACAGATATGGCCTCAAGTATTCTCAGCCAAGCCAGCATGGCAACAAATTCCAGTGCAACATGTGTAAAGTTTCATTTGTTTCTTCAGATAGATGGAACCAACTCATGAAGAAGGTTACATTGAGCTGCAGCAAGCCCCTTTGAAGGGAGTTCTAAACCCACCCTGTTTTATTGCTAACCGGTAGTAGATTTATGGTAGGTAGTGAAATATGCATTCAGGGATGTGAAAAATTGTTGCCAAGACTTGAATGCGTTTGTTGAATACTCCTGGAAAGTACAAAACAATGTATTTTCACCTGGACATGACCAATTTCCATCGTTATTTCAGTGTCTGCTACGAACAGCTTCACTGTCATGGAAAATCTATCTCTTTAGGTTGCAAATAAGGATGACTTTCAGTCATATGATTTTGAAATTATAAGGCCCAAATACAGATTTAATATCTCAGTGAAAACTAGCCCAAACTGTAGAAGATGGTTGGGGAGGGGGCAATGGGTTATTTCCACTTGTAGATCATTTATCAGCATATTGAGGGTGCTGCCGTTAAATGTAAGTCATCACCACTTACTTCAGAATGTAAAGTTAAGATGGCTTTTAGATGCATTAGAAAACTTACTGAGCGTAAGTTGATGAGTAGCTATTTACCAGGGTGTTCAAACAGAAATCTGCCTGTTCAAAAGTAATACGTTATTGCAAGCAAGATTCTGGGAAGAAAAATGGATTGACTGAATGATCTTAAAACTTTGAGCCACCCTCTAGTCAAAGCTATTGGTTTTTGTGCACCTTCGCAATATTACCTACCTACCTACCTACCAATCTATTTATATAAATGATCCTTTTTCCAAGGACCAGGGCAGTTCATGATATAAAATCATTTTAAAAATCTAATATAAACTTTGGATGAAGAGCCAAATAATTTTATGTCGGCGATATTGATATACTAAACTGCAAGTAATACTGATAGAATGTTTACTTTTCTTTTTTTATCTCCAATACTTTAACCTTTCAAAATAATGGAATGTTCATAATTTTAATCATATAACAAAATATTACTGCATTAACATCTGCATTAAAATAATACAATATATCAAGATTTATAACATTACAATAAATATATATATAAAAAAATAAAAATCTAATATAAAAATTCTGCAAGACAAGACAGACCCCGGATTTGCTTATGCAGGATCACAATCTACTTGAGATTTTTTGTTTTATTGGATTACTGAAGTATGAGCTATATAATAAATATTAACTGTTACAGCGTATGCCTCAAAGCCTGAGTACTGTATGTATATTTTCCTGGGTGGCCCTCCAAAGCTTCCTTCTTATGAAGAAGAAATTTGGGAGAAAGAGAATATTTTTTCAAGATTGCCAGAACAGGAATACTTGGACTAATATATGAACTATTTTATATGCACAGATGGTATTTAGCTTTGGAAATAAGAGCTGCTGTTCATTTCAGTTTGAACTGTACTGAAAAAATCACACTTCATGTGAGTCTACATTCTCTATTTAGCAGCTCAGAAAACTTTTTTACCTCTTCTCCTTTTTATTTATAATTCCTTTTTGCTTCCTTTGCTTAATCTTTGCCCAATATCCTTTCCAAATGTTAGTCCTGCATTTCTAGAACCTCCAAATACACTTATTTTCTCATCCTAATCAATCATATTAGAAAGATTTGAATATGAAATGAAGGAACGCTAGCACTTGTTTGCTAAAGAAACTGACCAAGGGGAAACTATTAAGGTATCTGTTTTTAAATAGCTGCCTTGTAGCTTTATAATGACAAATTGTTTAAGCTGTGTTTAACGAAGCAACAGAAAAAAAATAAAAGCTACTATTTCAACAGAAGCAGAACTTCAGCAAAAGAAAAATACGTGGGTCTTTACTGAGATACATCTAAATGCATAAGGTGACTTTCATCTACATACAAGCTGTTTATGAATATGCGTGCCTATCACACTAACTATATTGAGTAGATTAATATTTTGAGATGATGGAAATATATCTTCACAAAGCTTGTTGCAAGAGAATAAAGGATTGGGATTTTAATGACTCCAAAATAAGAAATCTGTTTTTTAAAAAATAATGCCTACAACTTAGACTGAGACGTGTAATGCTTTAATTTATTGGATTGTACTAACTTTCTGAAATTATAGCAACATTATAGTTAATGCAGGTATCTTTTGGCAGGCTTTATTGGGACCAGTTTATTTTCAGCTTTAGATCAACTAGTAATCTCAGTTGAAAAAAGAGCCACTTAGCGTTAACTGACACTGAATAGCTAGTAATTTGTACCTAATCAATAAAGATGCAAATTAATTGTCCTCTTTCAATCTATTCTAAATGGTTCAGGAACTCATACACTATTCATAGTCCATCAAAAAAGGTGATACTCTAACAAGGCTGAGGGTTCATATAATCTGTTTCCCAAGAGATCAAACATTTAGCAATTAGTTTAACAAGTAGAAATCACAGTAACCAAGTGGGCTAGAAACTACATGCCTTATAACAAAGTGTTTTCCATGCAGAAAGGAAGAATCATAATTTATTTGGACCTAGTTGTGAACTATCTTCCAATTTCTCCCAGACTCATCTTTCAAGCTGGCTGTTAAATAAAACAAACATTTTAAAATGAGGGAAATGATTTGGCCTCAAATTCTGATATTTATGAGAATGAATGAATGCATACATATATACATACATAAATACAATCAAATGCAAGTGAGATTAGAATAGCAGTGATGCCATGGACAAAACAGATTTCAGGTCATATGAAGCACTGTTGTAAGAATGAATTAAACTGTGCACCCATTCAGCACTGAATTTTGCAACTTCCAGCAATCTGAGCAACTTCCAGCAAGACAAATTTGGCAACAAAACGGCTGGTCGTTGTGGTGCAATTTTGGCCTGTATTCAGAATTTTGGCTGATATTAAAGGTGAGAATTAGAGTGATTAACCTGTGTAGTTTATTTGTTTATTATTTATTAAATTAACTTATATAGCTGCCCATCTCACCACAGGTGACTCTGGGCAGCATACAACAAAGCTAAAAACAGTAAAATACATTAAAAATATATATAAAACAAAGTTATTTAATAATAACTATTACTTTTTTTTTAAAGAAGAGTAAAAACTAAGAAGAACTAATATTCTTTCTAATATTAAGAAAAAGATTACGAAGAGGAAAAAAGAGATTAGGGGAAAAAAAGAGTAGTAAAGATCAAAAGCGCAGGAAAAAAAGAAAAGGAGAGAAAACAAAGGGGAAAAAAAAGAATTGACTTCCAATCCACTTTGCAACAGTTATAACTAACAATATACATCAAACTCTTGCTCTAAATTTACAGCATAATTTCCATTATTTCTATGAACCCATATTATTTCTAATCATCAAATCCATACAACATAATTTCATTTTTTTTTTTTTTCTGTTTAGAGTAATTAACCTTTGGAAAATGTCTTGCTCCTCTTCCTGTTCAAACACCCAAAAATGGGGCAAGAATTTTCAGGTAAATCCCTTGGAGCAGCCTGTCAAAAGGATGGGAAGCTGCATTGTGGCTCTAAGGGAATTCTCTACCTCTGTGCTACTAAAACAAAACCTTCCAATGGCTACTCCCCCTTTTTAAATGAATATGTAAAAGCCAGCATATGCTTGGCTCTGTCTAGAGCAGCGAACATAATATGCAGATCCCTGTGTTGCAGATAGCGAGGCTAGAGTCCAGCCATATATACTATTAATGCATAAATATGGTATAATGTTCACATTATGTATTAAGATATTACAATCACTGCCTAGCAATTGAACCAGGTCCACTTCCTCAGGGGAGTGTTACTGTTTTCTGAGCAAATGGTCATGATTTAAACCGGCATTCCCTTCCGCATAACATCACACCACCAAAAAGCAAATCATAATTTTGCTGCAATAAATACCGGTTTCCACCACACGGGGGCAGGTTCTGACAGCACAGCTGCCACCTGTAGCTGACACTCTTAAATCACTTTTGGAGAAAACCTGAAAATCATTGGACTTGCCTCACAAATGGGAAAAAAGATGCAAGGGTACTGCCCAAATTCTGTAACATGCCTGTCTGGTTTCATGAAATCCAGATCAACCGAGCCTGGAGTCTTGAATCTCAAATTCAGAATAACCTGATAAATTAATCTGAACTCATTCAGATTTAGCAGAGTGCTAAAGCTGTCCCTGTATTACGTTTAACCTCTGGCCCATGGTGAGTACCTTGTTACTGACAGGAGAATCTCTCTTCTGGAAGAATCAATTTAATTTTTCTTTCCCAAAGATCATAACACATCAGCTCCATTGAAATCAATGGACAAGTTGCCGTTCTCAAGAAATGATCACCTTTCCTTTGAGTTGGTCCCATGGCATTTTCTTTCTGTTCTGGGACAATGCAGCTATGAAAAGATCCAGATTAATGGTGAAGCTCCTTGGTTTTTGTTTTTGTTTTAATCTCATTCAAGTAATATTTAATTTCAATTGTTTAGTTAATCCAATAAAAGAGAATATATGTAGCTCAGAGTTGAACTGTGGAGTCCTTGGTGCTGTCTGTAATTACCCAACTAGGTAATATCATCAGTGCGAGTGAGTGTGGGGTTTGCTCCCTGTTTATATACAGTAGCTTGCCCTGCCAATGTTGGTGGGGGTGTGGTTTTCTCCTTGGTTGTTCCTTGATTATTGTTTTCTGCTTGATAGTTTGTCTGGTGCTAATCCCTGCTTATCTAGGTGTTGGCTGCTGGAGAGGATGTGTTCTGGTCTTTTTTGCTTCCTTCTTAGCTTTTTTATTGTCTCTTTTGAATGGTGTGTAAATGTGCTTTATCTCTATGTGCCTATTGATGGCTGATTTGTCTGAATGCCAAGCTTCCAGGAATTCCCTCGCATTTTTGGATTTGGCTTGGTCTAAGATGCTGACAGTTTCCCAGTTGTAACTATGGTTGAGTCTGTCCATGTGTTGTGAGATTAAGGAGTTTTCATCATATCTTCTGACTGCTAGTTGCTGTTCATGGATGTGCTCTGCAAGCCTTTTGCCTGTCTGTCCTACATAGTGGCTGTTACAGTCCTTACACTGTATGTTGTAGATGACTCCTGTTCTTTCTTCTTGGGCTACTGGCTCTTTTGGTTTAAGATGTTTAGAGGGCTTTAGTTGGTTTGTGTGCTATGGTGATGATGTGTGGTTGTAATAGTCTGTTGGTTGTTTCTGAGATGTTTTTGATGTATGGCAGTGTGATCCTTTTCATAGCTTGTGTTGGTTGTGCTGTAGCAGGTTGAGCACTAGCACTGATGATGTCACCTAGTCAGGTAATGAAACGTCTTCAAGTAAACAACCAATCTCAGCACCAAGGACTCCTCTGTTTAGTAAATATATTAGCCATTAGATGAAGACTCCTTGTGGCCAGTTGTTTTGTATAGTCAGATGCTTGTATAGCCTTTTAAATCAACCAGGAATCCTGTGCACCATCATAATGTTGGTTAGCCCGCATTTAGAGCACAGCTAAATAAAATGTGGATTGGATTGTGGAGTTGCTATCAAAATCAACAACAGTCCTTCTATCCTTGGCTTATGCTTATAGGTTTTACATTTAAAATAGATAGGCAATGTTATCTACATCAGGTAAAATAAGCTGATGATGTTACTTAGCCTAGCAATGAAACATCTGCAAGAAAACAACCAAGACAGCACCAAGAACCCAACAAAAGAGAAAGTGTTATTCTCAACTAACACATAGTTGTATTAAAGAAAAAAAGTGGGACAAGACCGTTAAATCCAGGATCCATTATTATCCAGCTGTGGGCAAACTTGGAGCCTTGAGAAGTGCCCATTTCTAGCCCCTGCCCTTCCCATGCTGGCTGTAAAGGATAGCTTATACATTTAAAATAGATACCTATGTACATAAAGTGTTAGGACATGAATGAACTCCACTATTGGTTCTTGAATTCAAGTAGCCACCCAGCTATACATGCACAACAGTGAACTAACGACAGAGCAAAAGAAGTCACCTCCAGTTGGCAGCAAAATTAAAACCTGCCAGGGTTCTGCCCCTCTGGAATGTTACATTCTTAAAAGAAAAGAAAAAAAAACCTTAAAAAATTACAGTTAATTACTTCTAGGAAGGGAATGCAGGAAGAAGCTGTGCTGTTGATTCAAAATCCTAAGGAGAAAAAAGAAACTGGAGGTAAGATTTGGGATACTGACAACACTTGAGAAGTTATTTGTATCTCCTTTCTATGAGAAATATGATAGTTGTCCTTTTGACTGCTATGCCAAGGCCATTCAAAAAGGATTTTCTTTTGATCAGGGTTTTAAGCACACCAAGTTCTTTGCCAACATTATGTATGAAGGTGATTCATAGGGAAGAGATCATTAAGACTATTCCCCACTTCCTGAGCAAAGATATATCTGAAATGAGAAATCAATAGGTTAGGGTTAGGCTTTTCTCTCAGTTTCTCAGATAAAATACCGAAGTCAAAGAGCACGATCGAAGATATTAATGTATGCGTGTATATTAATGTTATATAGTCATAAGGACTTTTTCCTAGGTAGTTGTGTGTTTGTTGTTGCATGAGGAATATAGATTGTTTCATTAAAAGGTGCTATAAACATTTACAGACTTGCTTATATTCTGTGTTATACGGCTTCAGAATGACTTTGTTTTCGAATATAGTTTCATCTCAGTACCAGCTATGAAAACAGTAAGATATTACAAATGTGCCTGGACGTTGCTTGCCTGAGTAGTTCTGAAAGTCTCTTGCAATCCCTAAGTAATATTATGTCTTCTTTAAAAATATATACCAGAACATTGGGATTTGATATTCTGAGAATGCAATTATAAGGAGGAGGAAAAGCGTCCTCAATGTAAACAATGATTTTAAAAAATCACACATTGTATTACATTTAAAATTGTTATAGGCTGGTTGTTCTGATTGTTTTCATTATGATGATGTTGTCGCTATTATTAGTTTAGCAAAAATAAATATTTTTTGTTAATCCAAAATAATAGCGACAACATCATCATATATTTTGTTATGACACACATTTTGTATCCCATTTTTTGTGTCTAAGGGAAAAAAAAACTAAAAAAAAAACTATTCTATTTAGCTGCACTCGGGATTCCTGCTTCATTTAAAAGAATCAGCCATTTGTTTTCATTATTGCTCACAGTTTTATAGTTCTTTGTTCTTTTTTATAATATTGACACTTCTGAATGTTAATGCTAGAAAAGAACAAGTAAAACCATCACAAATGTTAAACCACCAAATATGTAAAAACACTTTCATTCTATTTTTCAGAATTAAGTTATCTAAAGCAACTGGAACTTTTATATTACATTTCTGGAAGGTAGCATGGCCAACAGTTTTAGAAATTACATCTGAGTACTGTAATTTACAGTAGGGTTAGTTATTGTTAGCATTCATTAATCTAAATGTAGAATTAAATTTTTAAAAAAGCAGATGCCTTATTTTAGATTTAAAAGTGGTAAAAATTCATATCCATCATTGTAACTGTGATGCAACTTGCTTGTTTCATACAAATATAAAGCTGTTCCCCTTGACACTTGAAAAAATATCTCAGCATGATGAGTATGCGTGTTTGAGTTAACTGAAAGGCAACTCATTAACTTTATTAGAATTTATAGTTGTGGGGGATCCTGGGCAAGGTGTCTTCAGGACTATGTCTTCTTCTCCCCTGAAAGTTCTGAACAGTCTGTCTGTTTGTCTGTCCTTCTGGACCAAATCCACATCTGTCCTTTATCTTGCTCTTGGTTTCATTTTTGGACAGGGCAGATGAACAGGCAATAATAGCAAAAAGGAGGCATATCAGCCTTGGAGGGTCCAGCAATAAATCCCACTCTTACTGGTGCAAGTAAGGTATGGGCTTTTGGGCCAAAGTCCAGGGTGATACAGGAGGCTCAGATGACCAGCCAGGGAGTAGGAAGTAACAGCAGTATGAGGCCCAAGGGGGTCTAAGGCTGATACACATTTTTATTGGTTTTATCTTAAATTGTATTATTTTCTGTAAATGTTGGGTTTTTGGTTCTCTCTAAGCTTGGTTGTTTTCTTACAGACATTTCATTGCCTGACTAGGTATCATCAGAAATAAGCTGATGATGTTACTTAGCCTAGCAATGAAACATCTGCAAGAAAACAACCAAGACAGCACCAAGAACCCAACAAAAGAGAAAGTGTTATTCTCAACTAACACATAGTTGTATTAAAGAAAAAAAGTGGGACAAGACCGTTAAATCCAGGATCCAATATTATCCAGTTGTGGGCAAGCTTGGAGCCTTGAGAGGTGCCCATTTCTAGCCCCTTCTCTTCCCATGCTGGCTGTAAAGGATAGCTTATACATTTAAAATAGATACCTATGTACATAAAGTGTTAGGACATGAATGAACTCCACTATTGGTTCTTGAATTCAAGTAGCCACCCAGCTATACGTGCACAACAGTGAACTAACAACAGAGCAAAAGAAGTCACCTCCAGTTGGCAGCAAAATTAAAACCTGCCAGGGTTCTGCCCCTCTGGAATGTTACATTCTTAAAAGGAAAAAAAAAAAACTTAAAAAATTAAGATAAAATGAGAATTGGTGTGCCACTAAGAAAAGTGAAGCTTCTGGACTCTAAACAGGCTCCACAAACTTTCTAAGAAAAGTAGAAATGATGGACAGCAACTTCCCTGTGCTTTGAATATTTGCCTACCTCCCCAGATAAGCAAGGATAGTAGGAGGTATGCAGCAGCTGGTAAATCAATGGCATTGGTTATATTCCCCCCTGGGTAACCATTTCATACATAGGTGAGTCTCCACTCCAGCAACTGTTTGCAAGAGCACCCACAGCACATACTTGAAACTTCAAATGCCTTGAAAGCTGAGAAAGATCAGGGGAAGCTCCTGTTGGGGTTCCTTTTCAAGGCTTCTGCAGAAAGATGGCCACCCTTAAAAAGGAGCCAAGCAAAGAGGATGGGGAGAAGTTCTTGAAGCTACTGGAGGGAGCAGATCTGAACAAAGGAAAAGATGAGTGCAACCCTCCCTTCTGCTCAGTGGCCAGTGGCCCTTGAAAACATTTAAAAGGCACACAGAGACATCGAACTGGAGACCTAAAAGTATTGGCACTTCTGTTTTGTTTTGTTTTGTTTTACTTTTTGGGTTTGTGCTCTTAAGTCACTCCTAACTCCTTGTTTCCTCCTGGACAAGTCCCTGCAGTTTTCTAAGCAAGTTTTTCTGGAAGTGGTTTGCCCTTGCCTTCTTCTCCCTAGGTGTGTGTGAGAGAGTGTGTCTGGTCCAAAGTCCCCAAGCTGGCTTTGTGCCCAAGGCAGGACTAGAACTCACAGTCTCCCAGTCTCTGAGCTGGTGCCTTCAGCCACTACACCATGCTGGCTCTCTTTAAGATTATAGATCTCTATTTATATATTAACATGTGGGAAAAGAGCAGCATGTTTTAGGTTAGGCTTCAGTAATTACAGTGTCAACCACCTGGGAAAACAATCAGAATTTTAAATATACCCTGCTCCTCCCTGCCAGAATTTTTATTCCATTTTTATCTTTTTAATATTAAAGAACTAAAGCTATTAAACTTTGCCCAGCTTTCATGCCAAGGATATTATTTTGATTGGCTACAGGTCTATGTTTGCCTAAGTAATAACCAACATAAGATTGGATGTTGCCAGCAGGACAAACATGTAATTTATACCTTCTTACTCCTTCCCTTAAGAGCCAAAGAGACTTTTCAGAAGCTTCAATGTGAAAAGGTTCCCAGTTTCTCCCCATGAGGGTGGTGGAAGAGAATCACAGGTAAATTGCACAGGTATATTTCTATGTCCCATTGAGATGACTACGAGAACAGCCTAAAAGTAGTGCAAACAAGTAGCATGTTGAAGCACCTTGGTAAAATTCACTTAATAGGTGTCAAAAAAGGATGGGAGAAAGTCCTTAGTCTGCTGATCTAAACTTGCATCCTTTGGCCAATGCATTGTCATTCAAAATTCACACTGCTCCAACTTATAGTAAATTATTTCTCCCAACAAAAGAAGCAATAAAAGTTGAGGAGAAAGATGTACTAAGTTTTGGGGAGGGGAGGGGAGGGGAGGGGAGGGGAGGGAAGGGAAGGGAAGGGAAGGGAAGGGAAGGGAAGGGAAGGGAAGGGAAGGGAAGGGAAGGGAAGGGAAGGGAAGGGAAGGGAAGGGAAGTTCTGAATGTGGGAGAAATAAAAATGGCTGATTGGGGATGTTGGAAGGTCGTCACGTTTCAGGAAGCCCTTTAGTTCTAAAAGGCTAGGTTTGAGTGTCTGTGTATTTAACCATATTTGTGGTGTTGAATTAAAATTCTCTAACTGTCTCTTTTTCTTTCTTTGTTAGTCTCCTCATCTAGCAACTGTATGGCAGGCAGGGCCAATATAAATTTTTCCATGCTTTGAATAGTCGCATGTACTGAATTTGGCTTATAATGAAGAACTGTCTTCAGTTTCTTTTTTGAGGAGTTACCAAAGTCTTCATGAATGAAATGGAAAGAACTTGAGATTTTAAGAAGATGATGTAGGAGGAAACAAAATTGATAGGCAGAGATTGAGCCATGAAATACACTTAATACTATTTTACATTACTGTAGAATGCAAGTACAGTCATTATCTTCTCATTCAAGTATGATTCCCCTTCATGGATCACTGCCTTGTCGTGGCGAAGGGGCTTGTGTAACTCAGTGAAGCCATGAGCTATACCGTGCAGGGCCACCCAAGACGGACAGGTCATGACAGAGAGTTCTGACAAAATGTGGTCCACTGGAGAAGGAAATGGCAACCCACTCCAGTATCCTTGCCAAGAAAACCCCATGGACAATGTTAAAAGGCTAAAAGATATGACGCCGGAAGATGAGCCCCTTAGGTCGGAAGGTGTCCAATATGCTACTGGGAAGAGAGGAGGGCAATTCCAAGTAGCTCCAGAAAGAGTGAAGCGGCTGGGCCAAAGCCGAAAGGACGTTCAGCTGTGGATGTATCTGGAAGCGAAAAGAAGGTCCGATGCTGTAAAGAACAATATTGTATAGGTAAGTGGAATGTAAGATCCATGAACCAAGGCAAGCTGGATGTGGTCAAACATGAGATGACAAGATTGAACATCGACATCTTGGGAATCAGCGAATTGAAATGGACGGGAATGGGTGAATTTAATTCAGGTGACCATTATATCTACTACTGTGGGCAAGAAACCCTTAGAAAAAATGGAGTTGCACTCATAGTCAATAAGAGAGTGGGAAAGGCAGTAATGGGGTACAACCTCAAAAACGACAGAATGATCTCAGTGCGTATCCAAGGAAAACCATTCAAAATCACGGTAATCCAAGTCTATGCCCCAACCACTGATGCCAAAGAAGCTGAAGTTGACCGGTTCTATGAAGACCTACAACACCTTCTAGAACTAGCACCAAAAAAAGATGTCCTTTTCATCATAGGGGATTGGAATGCTAAAGTAGGAAGTCAAGGAGTAATCGGAATAACAGGCAAGTTTGGGCTTGGAGTACAAAATGAAGCAGGGCAAAGGCTAATAGAGTTCTGTCAAGAGAACAAGCTAGTCATAGCAAACACTCTTTTCCAACAACACAAGAGACGACTCTACACATGGACATCACCAGATGGTCAATACCGAAACCAGATTGATTACATACTTTGCAGCCAAAGATGGAGAAGCTCTATGCAGACAGCAAAAACAAGACCAGGAGCTGACTGTGGCTCAGATCATGAGCTTCTTACTGCAAAATTTAGGCTTAAATTGAAGAATGTAGGGAAAACCACTAGACCACTCAGGTATGACTTAGATCATATTCCATGTGAGTACACAGTGAAGGTGATGAATAGATTTAGAGGATTAGATTTGGTAGACAGAGTGCCTGAAGAACTATGGACGGAGGTCTGTAACATTGTACAAGAGGCAGCAACTAAAACCATCCCAAAGAAAAAGAAATGCAAGAAAGCAAAATGGCTGTCTGATGAGGCTTTACAAATAGCTGTGGAAAGAAGGAATGCGAAAAGCAAGGGTGAAAGGGAAAGATATAAGCAACTGAATGCAGATTTCCAGAGAATAGCAAGGAGAGATAAGAAGGCCTTCTTAAATGAACAATGCAAAGAAATTGAAGAAAGCAATAGAATGGGGAAGACTAGAGATCTCTTCAAGAAAATTGGAGATATCAAAGGAACGTTTAGTGCAAAGATGGGCATGATAAAGGACAAAAAAGGCAGGGACCTAACAGAAGCAGAAGAGATTAAGAAGAGGTGGCAAGAATACACAGAAGAACTATACAAGAAAGTTCTTAATGTCCCTGATGTCCACGCTGGTGTGGTCACTGACCCTGAGCCAGACATCCTAGAGAGTGAAGTCAAGTGGGCCTTAGGAAGCATTGCTAACAACGAAGCTAGTGGAGATGACAGTATTCCAGCTGGGTTATTTAAAATACTAAAAGATGATGCTGTTAAAGTGCTGCACTCAATATGCCAGCAAGTTTGGAAAACGCAACAGTGGCCACGGGATTGGAAAAGGTCAGTTTACGTTCCAATTCCAAAGAAGGGCAATGCCAAAGAATGCTCAAACTATCGCACAATTGCACTCATTTCACATGCTAGCAAGGTTATGCTCAAAATCCTACAAGCTAGGCTTCAGCAGTACGTGAACCGAGAACTACCAGATGTACAAGCTGGGTTTCAAAGAGGCAGAGGAACTAGAGATCAAATTGCCAACATTCGCTGGATCATGGAGAAAGCACGAGAGTTCCAGAAAAGCATCTACTTCTGCTTCATTGACTATGCAAAAGCCTTTGATTGTGTGGATCACAACAAACTGTGGCAAATTCTTAAAGAGATGGGGATACCAGACCACCTTACCTGTCTCCTGAGAAATCTGTATGCAGGCCAAGAAGCAACAGTTAGAACCGGTCATGGAACAACCGATTGGTTCAAAATAGGGAAAGGAATACGACAAGGCTGTATACTGTCACCCTGCTTATTTAACCTATATGCAGAGTACATCATGAGAAATGCCAGGCTGGAAGAATCACAAGCCGGAATTAAGATTGCAGGGAGAAACATCAATAACCTCAGATATGCAGACGATACCACCCTAATGGCAGAAAGTGAAGAAGAACTAAAGAGCCTCTTGATGAGGGTGAAAGAGGAGAGTGCAAAAGCTGGCTTGAAACTCAACATTAAAAAAACTAAGATCATGGCATCTGGACCCATCAATCCCTGGCAAATAGAAGGGGTAGAAATGGAAGCAGTAACAGACTTCATTTATTTGGGCTCCAAGATCACTGCAGCCATGAAATTAAAAGACGCTTGCTCCTTGGGAGGAAAGCTATGGCAAACCTAGATAGCATATTAAAAAGCAGAGACGTCACCTTGCCGACAAAGATCCACATAGTCAAAGCTATGGTTTTTCCAGCAGTAATGTATGGCTGTGAGAGCTGGACCATAAAGAAGGCTGAACGCCGAAGAATTGATGCCTTTGAACTGTGGTGCTGGAGAAGACTCTTAAGAGTCCCCTGGACTGCTAGGAGGTCAAACCAGTCAATCTTAAAGGAAATCAACCCTGATTGCTCATTGGAAGGATTGATAATGAAGCTCAAGCTCAGATACTTTGGTCACCTAATGCGAAGAGAGGACTCTTTGGAAAAGACCCTGATGCTGGGAAAGATGGAAGGCAAAAGGAGAAGAGGACGGCAGAGGATGAGATGGCTAGATAGCATCACTGAAGCAATGAGCATGAAATTGAGCAAACTCAGGGAGGCAGTGAAAGATAGGAAGGCCTGGCGCAATATGGTTCATGGGGTCACAAAGAGTCGGACACGACTTAACGACTGAACAAGAACAACAAGTATGATTTGAATATAGCATATCTTACATGCTATTTTAACTCTAGCTAAATGCAGAATCAATAGCTTGAAAATCCCTAATATGTTTTGCTTACCCTTCTTAGTCGGTGAGGTGCATTTGAAACTTTGCACATATTGCAATCTTGAATTCTGAAATCTTTTTAGAATTGTAAGATAAATTTTGATTTTATCAAGTGTTCTGCTTTTATTACATGCTTTGAGGAAACTATTGCTATTGTAGAAAACTACAATTTCTACAATAGGAGGAGGAGGAAGGGGGGAAGAAGAGAAAGAAGAAAAAGAAGAAGAAATTTCTGTAATTTCCCTTGCTTCTTGTTTACTGTTTTTCTTGGTTGTATAATTTGCTGTCCAGTTGACAATATCTATGTTGTCAATCATCTACATAACATCTAATCATTAAGACCTGATAATTACTGACATAATCCAGTGTCTAAGAGGTAGCACTACACATTGATCCAATGGGGATCCAATTAATTGAATTCTCCCCCATACAAGCATTGTCTCCACATGCAATACTAGATATCAGGGACCAGGGCCTTAGTCTAAATGTCTCCATTTTCTGGGGGAATGATTTTTTTTACTGTTTCCATTCATTTTGCCCAGCCCCTCTGTTATTTATTTATTTATTCAGACAATTCCTGTGGAACAATTAAGAGTTTTTTAAGCCTCTTTAAAAAATAGGAATTTGGGGACATTCTTTATCTCAAGCGACAGGGTGTTCCAAAAGTCAGAGGAAACTACCAAGGAGGTGCATCATTGACTACCTTCCATTCTCACAGGGTGGGGACCCTTAGTAGGCTTTTCCTCAGCAATCACATAGAACAAACCAAACCTGGATGGAAAAGATGGTCCTGTAGGTATTTGGTGGCAAGCCATGTAGGGTTTTAAAAATAATAAGCAGCACTTTGAATCAGACTCAGAAGCAACTGGTAACCAGTGCAGGGACAGCAGGATAGGTGTAACATCGCTGAATCTGCTACCTGCTTTTTGACCAGTTGAAGCTTCCAAGTTGTCTTCAAGAGCAGCCCCATGGAGAGTGCATTACAATAACCTATGCATTAAATGACAGAGGTATCATTTGTTGTCAGAGTATCAAGCCTGCATTTTGAGCATCAGCCAGAGCTGGACAAAGGGTCCCCTGGCCTTGGCATCCACCTGCTGCTCTAGCAGGAGCTGTGAGCCTAGGAGGATTTGCTTCTTCATGGGGAGTGCTACCTCATCCAGAAACAATCATCAATGAACAGCAACTTCATCTTACCAGGATTTAATCTGAGCTTGTATAGATCCATCCAGACCGTTAAAGCCTCCAGGCACTGGCCCAGCTTTTCCACAGGATCCCTGGATCACTCTGAGGTGGTGATGTACAGCTAGGTATCATCAATATATGATCCCCCCAAATCAATGGATTATCTCTCCCACTGGCTTCATATAGATGTTACACAAGATGGACAAGAGGACTGAGCCGTGTGGAACCTCACACTAGGGTTATCACAGGCACAGTCACTTCTTCTCCAGCACATTGACTGCACTGCCTGCTTAGTAAGGAGTAGAATCATTGCAGTGCAATGTCTCCAAACCCCAATTCCTGCAGGTGATCCAGAAGGACACCATGGTTGATGGTACTGACGGCTGCCAAGAGGTCAGATAGGATCAGGAGGGGCATATTCCTTCCATTCAGGTTGTGGCAAAGGTAATCCAACAGGCAACCCATTCCATTTCTCTCCCAAATCCAGGCCTCTTCAAGAAGAAGATCTTAGGCCATACAAAATATCCACCAATCATATTATGTATTTCTAATACCTATATATTTATCTATAAAAATAGGTACATGTTTTTATTATACATGTTAATGAATCTTCAGTATGAATGTGCATGTGCCAGTTTTGTGTGCTTTGTTATGGTTTTTCTAGTTTTTATGTTTTTATTGTTGTTCTGTGACCTGACAGAGTTATGGCACATAACATGGTACATAAGTCTGGTAAATAAATAAATTAAAGAAATAATGTTTGTTTAGCAATCATTCAGGACTGAAAAAAAGCATCTGTGTATAAACATTATTAGTTCTATCTATAGCCTTCATCCAGCACACACTATTATGTTATGTACATCTTAACTCCTTGTTCACTACATAAACAAAATGGTTGGCTATACTGTATATGCATTGTGCTAAACCATGATATTTGTTTTTGGCTTAGCATGTTGTGTTAACCCAGACATTGTGGATTTATTTTACAAATCAGGTGAAGACAGACTACTTCTTAAGATCATTTGTAAATCAAATGATCCAGTCAAAAGCTAGGCATTCTCAAATCTCTCATTTATATCCATAGGAGTTCAAAGTACTGAAAGTTCAAAGAACTTGGGTGAATAGTTCTTCAGAACTATATTAATGCATACAAAGTAGTTGGAGTTAATCTTAGATTGACTCTGGGCACTTTTTCTCAGTCCAGTCTATCTCACGGGGTTGTGGTGGTGAAAAACAGAAGGAGGGTATGCAATATATACACTTTGAGTTTCTGAAGGAAAAGCAGGATAAAAATCAATAAACTAACAACCAATCCCTGACAAACAGCCATCCCATTTCAGTTCCAGTAAAGGACAATCTATCACCCCTCAAAGTCTATTCCATTGCAGAACAGCAGTTACCATTGGGATATATTTCCTGATGTTTATCTGTAATCTATTTCCTTGTAATTTAAACTCATTTTTCTTATCCTGCCTTCTACGTGACATCCTTTCAGGTACTTGAAGACAGCTTTCATGTCTACCCATAGTTTATCCAGGCTAAACGTACCCTGTGCCTTCAAATATTCCCCATATGTTTTTTCCTTCCAGACTGCTGATCATTTTGGTATATCTCACATGCTTCAAATTGTCTATGTATTTGCCAGAATTAGATTTTAGGTGTGCTGGAATCAGTGCAGAATAGAAAGAAGTAATAATCTCTCTTGATCTTGACACTATGCATCTGTTGATGCAGCCTAAGGCTAGGTGTGTGAGTTGTTTGGTTTGGTTTTTTTGCAACTGCGTCACACTGTTGGCTCATATTCAGCTAATGATCCACAAAGCCATCCAGATACTTCAATAGCAATCAAAATGCATTAAAATGTCTTCTCTAACAAACTCATGTTTTTATCATAATTTTAAGGAAACTCCAGCTTTTGGCAGGACTGTAGAAAAAGTACATCAGTATCCAGTCGTCATGATGAGAGACATTTCATCATCCACGAGGATACTATGCCAGAATCAACACCAGCATTAACCTCTCATTTTTGCAAACACTAAATTTCTTTTATGCCTGCACCCCAAAATAAGACTGGCCAAGAAAATGGTGAGCAATTTAGAAAATATTGTGTTCAGTGCTCTTCAGGTTTTTGCCACCACTTTACTTAGTCTTCCTTCTGCTTCCTGTTAGTAATAAAAATGGACAACATAGCTTGATTGCAAGATGTTTTATGTATAAGCAAAGGGTTTGCCAGCAACTAGTAATATACAGTATGTGTCTCTATTATTTGGCTAGCACAGTATTTAACTACATTTGTATTCCCACTGAAGATTTATCTCTTAGAAATCCAGGGATACTGGTAGAATCTCCCTTCGCTTTAAGAGATTCTAAAATGATTAAATGGGATGAGCTTTCCCTACATTTGGTACTCCAAAATTTCAAAGGCATTTGTAATTTATTGCTGGCTTAGCATGTTGTGTTAATCCAGCCATTGTGGCTTATCATCAAGGAGCAATGCCAGGCGAGCAAAAGAGAGAGAGGGGGAAAGCAAGAGAGAAAAGTCTCTTGACATGCTCACAGTAAAATCAAAAGTGGCTTGGGCAGCCATCTTGCAGTTAGAAGAAAAAGGCAAAGCAATACTTTATTGATTGTGTAATTTTTGGTGATTGGAATAATTAGTTAACACAGTCATCAGTATCTGTTCATCATCTGGTTGGTATAAGATTGTTAAGAGTCACCTCCATGCTTTGGAAGCATTGAATAGAGATATACAGTGAGATGAGAGAATTGCTGGAGTGAAGATTAAAAGAGAAACTTACAAATTACAGGCATTTGCTGACAACCTGGTGATAATCTTGGAAGATCCTCTGGAAGGAATAGAAATATTAATGGAAAAACTAAAGGACTTTAGGGCGTTAAAATTAACAAACAAAAGACAGAGATGTTAACATAGAATATGAACATTGAAAAACAAAAGGAATTGATGGAAAAAACTGGTTTTAGGATTGAGAAAAAAGTGAAATATTTGGGTATCACTATGACTAATATGAATTGTATGTTATACCAGAATAATTATGTTAAGATGTGGAATTAAATGAAGAAGGAAATGTTAAGATAGGAGAAATTACAATTGTCATTGTTGGGAAGAATTTCCGTGATAAAAATGAATGTATTGCCTAGAATGATGTTTTTCTTTCAAGCAGTAGCTATTCTGACAACTGATGTACCATTTAAGCAATGGCAGAAAACTATATTTAAGTTTGTATGGCAAGGGAAAAAAACCAAGGGTTAAGTATAAAATGCTTCAAAATGTAAAGGAATGAGAAGGATTGGGAATGCCTGATTTGAAACTGTATTTTGCAGTCTGCTGCTTAATCTGGATGAAAGAATGGTTTCTGCTGAGAAATAAGAGGATCTTAGAAGTGTGTGTGTGTGTGTGTGTGTGTGTGTGTATATGCACAGTATATACATATACATATACATTCAACATATAAAATTGTTACTGAAACTTTTAAACAAGAAGATAAAAACTAATCCAAACTAATTTAAGGAAGAAAAAAGAAAAAGAAAGAAATCAAAGAAAAAGAAAAAAGTGCAAGAAAAGAAAAAAAAGTTGAAGAACAATAGAAAAGAAAAAAGGTATAAAGACGTGGCTTCTGATGTTCTTCACAGCAGTTTTAAGTACAAATATATTTTAACCTCTCTCTCTCAAGTTACGTCATATTACTCTCCTTTCTATAATCTATTCTGTCTAATCATCAAAGCCATAAATCACAAGTTCATTTTTTCCATTTTTACGCAAAAAGTCCACAAGAGGCAAGAGGGTCTTAGAATTAGAAGGACATGATATGAGGTTTGGATGGCATGGTTTTCTATGGTATGATAAGGTTGATGTAGATTTTAAGAATCATTATATTAGAAGTGCCATATTGAGAATGTGGAACAGATATAAACCCAGACTGTGCCTCAAAATGCCTTTATGGGTCTCAGCACAAGAAGCATTTTATAGGGGGGAAAAACAGTAGGTAAAGAAAATGGTTAACTTATCTAGAGTTATCACAACAGGAACATGGAGACTATAAGGTGAAATCAAGAGAGCAACTGGCTGTGGAGGGATTTAGTTTTCAATGGCTTTCATAGGCACAGTTAAGAGAAATATTTAAGATAGATAATAGGACATTTGGAACTGAGCAGTAGAAGGCAGAATTTGAAGTTGAACTATGTACAAATGATGAACATGTAATTGTTAAAATGTATAAACTTTTACTGAAATTTGAAACAGAAGAAGAAGTAAAAGACTGTATGATAAAATGGGCTAAGACCTTTGGACATACCACATGGATGGAACACTGAAAAAATATGTGGTTAAAAGGACTGAAATTTACATTATGTTATAACTTAAAAGAGAATTTTTATAAAATGTTGTACTGTTGTAAAGGACTCCAGAAAAATTGTATAGAATGTATAAAGGTACTTCAAATTTATGTTGGAAATGTGGACAACATGAACAGTCATTTTAACATGCCTGGTGGACATGAAAAGCCAGACATTTTTGGGTTCAAGTACATATAATGATACAAAGAATGTTAAATATCAACATTCAACTGAAACCAGAACTTTTCTTATTAGGATTAATGGACAGTCAATTAGAAAAAGAGCCATGGAAGATTATTTTTATGTATGATTACTGCTGCAAGACTATTAAATGCACAAAAATGGAAAGACTCTGAAATACCCACATTGGAAGATTGGTTGGTAAAGATGACAGAACTGGCAGAGATGGCAAAATTAACTTGTTTGATTAGAGAAAGATCAATAACTACATTTATTAGTGACTGGAAACCCCTTATCGGCTTTTTGCTGAAAAAAGAGAAAAATGAACTTGTGATTTATGAGTTTGAATATTAGAAAGGGTAGATTATGGAAAGAAGGAAATTATGATGCAACCTTAGATAACTGCTGTCAAGAAGTTCAGAAGTTACTTCTTTAGAATCTTTATTTTCTTTTTTCTCTTTTTTCTTTCCTTTTCTATATTTCTTTTTCACTTGTTACTTTTCTTTATTCTTCTATAATTCAAAATTTGTACTACCATATTTTTCTGACAATAAGACGCCCCCATGTACAAGACGACCCCCATTTTTCCAACCCCAAATTAAGAAATCAATATTTTAAAGATAGTGCAGAACACATTTTTATTTAGTAATTAGTTAACATTTACCTGCTACACTCAGTGGGAGGAGGTCCAAACCGTCTCTCTGCAGCTCTATTTCCAGGCTCTTTTGCATAACTGATTACATTCAAGCACGAGTGAAACTGCCGCCGATAGCTTGTCTCTGCAGACAGACTTCCTCTAATTGGTTTGTTCAGCATCAGCTGACGTCAGTTACATCAGGCTCGTGATTGGAGGAAGTCTGTTTGGGAGACAAGCTATTTCACTCGTGATTGGAGGCTAGCAATAGGAGGAAGCCTACCTGCAGAGACAAAGTATGGGCAGTTTTGTCACCGCGCGGTTCTCTCCTCGCTGACTTACTTGAATAAGACGCCCTTCAATTTTTAGGGTAAGGATTTTAGAAAAAAGTATCGTCTTATAGTCGGAAAAATACGGTATTTTAAATTCCATTGAAAAACTTCTTCAATAAAAATTATTTTTTTTAAAAAAAGATTCAGCTCCACAAGTGGCTATTTTATGAAGCCAAGTACTGCGACAAGATTTGTCTGCAAAGTAGAATTTATACTCTGCAACTTTGAGTTATCTCATGCCAGGATCAAGGAATATACACATCAGAATTACTAAATAGGCATTTTCCATTGAAGGTACCTAAAAGGATGTTAATGGTTGGGTTACTCCCTGATCCTGCTGCCAAGGCTAGAAAAATTACACATTCAGGATTTTTTTTTAGTTTTGTTTTGTTTTGTTTGCAGAGAGGTTGAGAGACAACACTTAAACCTAGTTGAAAGCCCATCAAGAAATTTCTGCCAGAACCACCTGTTAACAATCAGGAACTTACAAATAATTTGTGACTATTTTCCATTTATATTATTGCCGTGTTGGCCCTCCTTTTTCCTCTACAAAAAGATGGAAATTTTGATCAACCTAAAGCTTATTATGAGACTGAAAACGATGAAACTCTTACAATTGCATCCTGAGACTCTCATCAGTTTCTGCAGCATTGCTTGGAACAGAGTGATTGCCCAAACTGGAGATATATGCAAACACACCATATGACTTGACCATTCATGTGGCACGATGCCTGTTATTATTAAACTGTAATACTAGAAGGCAGCCTTCTTCATATGGGAGCAATTCTCATAAATGGCCTATTTGCACAATACATATTTAGTTGTACCTGGAGGCAAGAATGTCTAAGTCTTTATCTGTATCCATTATACCGGTGGGCAGGAAACAAGAAAGTCTGCTCAGTTCTGGAGTAGCTGCCAAGGGTTATCATTGCCACAGAAGCAATCGCAGCTCAAAATAGTGTGACAAAGCATAAACCTAACCATGGTTTGCAATATGGAGACAATCTGAACCCAATGTACACCCACCAACTTACTCTATATCATTATCTGTTTAGGGTTTATTTGTTCTCAGAATCTATTTATTGTAGACCAGTGCCAAAAGTAAAACGGAGGGAAAATGCTTAAAAATCTTTCTGGAAAGTGTTACAAGGAATGTTCTGAGCTCAAAATGGCTCCATTTGAACTTAAAGCAGGTGTTACCATGTTCCATGTTTAAAACGGATCCACAGCAAGCATGGAAAATTTCTAGAATGGTGAGATCAGTTTTAGAACAGTTCTAGTGAAATTGGCATAGCCTGATTCAAACTTGAGACAATTGTTTTGAGTTTGAAACATTTAAAATGTCCAGTGTGCATCCACTGTAAAAAAAATTCCAACAGCATGTTAGGGATAATAAAAAACAGTACAGAAAATAGAGATGCCAATATCATAATGTCCTTATATAAATCAATGATGCAATCACATCTGGAATATTGTGCACAGTTCTGGTTGCTGCACCTCAAAAAAGGATATAGCGGAGCTAGAGAAGGTTTGGAGGTTCAGAGGAGGGCAACTGAACGGCTGGAACAGCTTCTCTATGAGGAAAAGTTGAACATTTTGGAGAATTTTTAGTTTAGAGAGGAGGCAAATGAGAGGGAACATGATTGAAGTGTACAATATTATGCACAGCTGATGGAGCTGTGTAAATCTCTGAAATGCCTCACTTCAGTAAAGCTGCTTCACGAAGTGAAGTTACTGTTCTATACAGACCTAATGTTTGATAGATAGCATGCACTGGTTTTGAAGGCTGATTGTTATGAGACTTCATATTTGAAGCTTGCCAAAATTGCAAGGAAGCAAAGCCAGAAAAAAATCAATGTCCTATTGTGGAGTTAAAAGATATAAATTAGAAAATTGCTTGTATTTTTTTCATAATGGCAATCCTGAGCGTATTTGATTAATGTATTTTTAAATATTCATTTCAGTCTTTTGGTAACGCATTTCACTTCTAATGCCACAAGCATTTTGTGAGGAAATGCTATTTTCCAATCTATACATCTGGGACTGTTGGATTCTTCACACTGCTTAGGAACAGAGGAAGATGCTTTTATCCTAAAGCAGACCATTAGTTTATCTAGCCCAATATTATCAATATAAAAGCTTTATTGAATTCAGAAAATGGTTTTTATATGTTTCACATATGATACACACAAAAAACAGGAAAAGCTTTGATCGCACGACCCCATCTTTTTTTTTAACCACACCCTCAAGACACCCCTGATTACACTGACAATATATCATAAATACAAAAGTCTATTTCTGTGTCAATTTCCCATGTGCCCACTTTGGGACAAAGTATTTAAGTGTCTTTTTATCTCAGGCACACATTTTAAATATATGCACTTATCTTAAAAATGCATGAAAGGCACTTTTATTTTCATTCTGAGCCAAGAATTTTATCACAAAATCTGAACACATGTGAAACCCACAGGAGAGTGACGTCAGTCTGTGAAACCCACTGTTGGTTTTGATTTGTTTTTGAATGAACACTTCAAGCCTTCCCTCCTCATTTATTATTTATTTCAAAAATTAAAAATAAATTCTAGACTGTCCCATCCCAAGATTCTGGATCGTGTACAGCTATATAAAGCAGCATAACAGAGATACCCCAATTGTCTCAGTTAAACAGTCAAAATGCAACTACAGAAATGCACAATGCCCCCCACCCCAGCCCATGTAGGTACCAATCTCCTGTCTAAAAAGAAGGACTTTCAGCATCTTGAATGGCAGGAAAAAAGAGAGAAGCGAATCTTTGGAGCACTATATTGGGTAGTTGTGAAGAACATAGACCTGGCCTTGGAAATGGGGAAGGAATGAGAAAACTACTAAGGGGAGACTTCCCCAAAAAGTTTACTCAGTCCACAGAAAACAGAAAGCATGAGAAAGAAACTCACAATAACCCTGCCTTGATTTCGTTTGGTATACGATGGGGCAGAGAGAAACAGAAAGATTCTGCTATTTTACCCTGCAGCAATGAAGGACATCCATTGGAATCCCTGCTCTCCTGTTTCTTGATCTTGCCTACGTCAAAGGGCTGACCATTATGTGGGGTCTACCATTAAGAAGGTCTACTTTCTAACCCACACTCTTCTTGCTGCATCAACAGTCATTCTGTTATTTCCTACCGCACACACACCAAACCAAAGAGGGAATAAATTGTCTTCAAAAACCCAACTTACCTCTTTAGAGGCACTGTTCATCACCCTGTCCCTGCAACTCTTTCTTTTAAAGTAAATCAATAAAGCTTATAGTCCTGCTTGTAAACTTGGTCCACCCTTATTTTTAAAGAAGGGTCATTCAGATCGTTTGAAAGCACTGCTTTCATCTGTTCCCAGCTTGTTACTTCACCCCAGCTTCACCAGCTCTTAAAAAGGACCCTATTGAAGAGCAGGGTTTTTAATGTATTCCCAGCCTTGGTCTATCCACTTGGCCCATTGAATAAAGCACTGGCAATTTTGAGTTGAATTTCTTCAACTGGGAGCATAGGATGAAAGCTACCTGAACATTATCTGGCTATTTTGCCTTTTTTGTTCTGATCTTTGTTCTTTGTTCTCCATTTAGCCATAAACTTGCATGCCTTCTAACTTCCTGTCTAAAGTTACACTTAATAAATTTGGCTATGCCTAAGAGTCACTTACCAGCTGCTCACCTCAGTCCTGAGGTTTTCCTCCATGCTCCTGTTGGAGATGAGGCTAAGCACGATGCCTTGATATAGCATCAACATTCTTTCTTTTTCTGTTTCCAGCCAAATAAGAACATAAGCAAATTCTCCTTCTTCACCACAAGCTACAGCAAAATCTTGCTTCTTTCCAACATTCTTGTGGTCTGTTTAGACTTGCAGGCAACATTTTTCATTGTTGATTAGTAATGATGATATTGTTCTTGCTATGTGCATATTGTTTTGTTAATTCTAACTGTCAGAAATTGGTTTTTAAAAAGAATACAGAGACCTTTGTTTTCTCCAAAGGGGGAAAAAAGCTTCATAGATCAGTCCTGTAATTACTAAAAGCCTGGTTGTGTTTTTTTGGCGCTGAAGAAAATAAGTCAAGAAGATAATTGGAGCAAAGCTCTGTGTCTCCCTATACTAATGTTCAATAGTAACAGGTTTCAAATTACCTGATTATTTTCACATTGCAGTTTAGGTGAAGGAGATCTCTTCCCCTCATTTTAAGAATATGTATTTACAGAACATTAAAAAGAAATCGAGAATAATAGTGGTTGAGGGTTCTCTTCACTTTCACTCATGAAAGTCTATCAGCCTTCCCAAGATGAACGTTCAGCAGATTCGTTCCACTGGAACATGCTGGCTGGGGATTATGAGCACTGTGACTGAAGTCCAGCTCATATGGAGAGCACCAGGTAATGAAACACTGCCTTAAATTCTTGGAAAATACCTCCTACCATCTGCTTTATTGCAAAATTGAAAGAAAACTCCAAAGGAACCTTTTGAAACTGAGTGACTGAGCCACAAAAGGGCTAATAAAATTCAAAACCCATATATACATAACCATATTATATTTTTGCCAATTTCAGGGCATAGGAGGCTGCCTCGGTCTTTCATCCATTTAGAACAATATTGTCTACTACCCCTCCTCCTTGTATTTACCGACTTTAGGGACAGATTTCTGATCCAGCCTTTTATCTTCTCAATCATGTGTTATATGTGCATGTATGTATTTACTTATTTGTTTATTTTAAAACTGAAACATACATGTTAAAGATTCACAAACTTACTAGCGGCCAAGGAAAACTCAACTTACTTTTTTAAAGATGCAAAGTGGTAGAAGGTTTTCCATCTTTCGTTATTTAATTATGAAAATGTCTTACATAACAACAGCCCTCTGGGACTCTGAATCAAGAAGATGATCTTTCTCTTCTTAGAAGGTCCATGGGAGCATATGATATTATGTGGGTCCTTTGATATTTTGTCATCATAGTGTTGGTGACGTTCCAAATAGATTCATCTAAAAATTGCTCAGTAAGAATTGAAAATGCTTAGAGACCACAAAGTATTTACTCGGACATAGAGGAATGGAAAAGGGAAGAAATCTTATTTGTTATCTCTTACAACCTAGAAAGTTAATACACTGATATAAACAATGACATATTACCAATAAATGCTGACAATTTTAACTGCTTTAATTCATTTAAATGCACCATCTTCTTTCTGTTAAATGTAAGAATTGCAGCTCTTTATTTTTAAAAAGAGAAGTGAGAGAGGAAGGGATATTGGAAAACATTTAAGTTATAACTTGTTTCTTACTGCTGCAAGAGTTTCTCCTTGCACATGTTTCAAAACTTTTGGGATTTACCTCACATAACCAGGGGACTACTTCATTCTGATATTAAAATCAGACTGGCAACTGCTAACCTTTGTCATGCTGATGAAAATGTCAACTGAGTATACAGCTGCTGTGAAAGAAGGCAAATTCCAAGTTAGGGATCATAAGAAAAAGGACAGAAAATAAAATTGGCATTGATAGACTTCCAGGGGAGGTATTGCAAACTGAAGATGGCTCTGTGAAAGCAGAGCTGACAACCACAGCAAAGACCAAGGAACCAGTGAGTAGACCAGACCCTTGGAACCTCTCCAGATAAGGAGAGGATGGGAGATTGCCCACATGTGCTCCAGATGGTTGCTCCTTATGGAGACTGCAGGACAGTGGTTTTCCATGAGTTTGAGCACTGAGAGATGACAGGATCAGCCATCTTGCTCACATCCACAGCAGAGCCTTTTAAAGGACACTAAGTTCACAA
The DNA here is from genome assembly GCA_030867105.1 of Liasis olivaceus. Lineage (NCBI taxonomy): Eukaryota > Metazoa > Chordata > Lepidosauria > Squamata > Pythonidae > Liasis > Liasis olivaceus. Next base: position 81,470,420 of record CM061353.1, read on the forward strand.
ACCTCATTTTCTAATCACATTAGAAAGTTGCCTATTAACTATCTTAAAGCTGTTAGAGACCTTCAGAATGACTAGTTTAAAAAGTTTTCATCAGGTGAGTTTATCTTCAACTCTGAACAAAAAAAAAATTAATTACAAGCTTAAGAGTTTAGAGAATTTGAAATAAACAGCAAAAAGCTAAATAAGATTTTGATCTAAGAAAGTTATAAATGGATTAAGAGTCCAGATAAATTTGGAATATTGACTTTTACTATAAGATTTTGGAATTAACATAAAAAATAAAGAATTTCTCATGAGAAAACAGACTAATTTTGGTTTTCTGGCAATTACAAGTCATAACAAAAGATAAGTGATGATTTTAGAAACTGGACACTAGAGGGGACTAAAGATTTTAAGCAGAAAAAGGAAAAATACATGCCTGATGTCAATTAATACTGGGATTTACCAAGTGACACAAAACATTATAACATCAGAAATATTAAGGGAGATTTTTGAAGAAGGTAGCCAGAAGTTAGTAACTACAATATCAACACTGTCAGTAATGATGTCTGCTTCTATGGATAGACTGTCTAAAAGATGTTAATGAAGGAATGACAGATGTGGAACACATTTGATCTGATAAGATAGATAAAGTACAGAATGTGGAACTACCAATGACAGGTCAAGAGAATGATTTGGAAAAGGACACTTTACTGGATATACAAAAGAAACTGGCTGAGGTTTTAAAAATTAAAAGGGAAATACAAATGATAAACCAAGAGAATGACCTGGAAAATGTTTTCTTATTGGATCTACAAAACTGGCTTGTTAAGCCTTGAAGAAATCTGTGTGATTGGATAAAGAATAATTGAAGAGAAATCAAAGCCTACAATATTTGATTGAATTAAAGATTAAGACTATTAGAAGTAAATGAGATGGGCGGTGACAAATGTGAAATAATAATAATAATAATAATAATAATAATAATAATAATAATAATGGTTTATTTGATCAAGGTTAAAATAAGACTTTTTTTTTTTTTGCAATGTTCTGGCAACCCTTTATGGACTTTTTGCTGACACCAGGATTGAAAAGTTGATGTTTTATGGATTTCCTTATAGATAAGGGATATGGGAGGAAGAGATATATGTTTAACCTTATAGGGGTGAAGAGTTATTAAATTGTTTACACTTGTGGTGAAGATTGGAAGTCACTTCTTTATATATTTTTTTCTTTATTATAATATTTCTTTTCTTTTTCTTTTTTCCTGTACTTTCTATTCTTTCTTTCCATTCTATTTTCTTTCTCTAAGTTTAGTTTTGTATTCGTTTTTACTACTAAAATTAGAATTCTTAATGAAAATTATATTTAAAAAAATAAAATTGGCATTGCCATAGTGCCTATATCAAAATCTAAAGTGCAAATACAGTTCAATACTGGATAAAATTCTAGACAACATACTTCAAAAAGACATTGCAAAAATTCAAATTGAGCTGATCAATGACTCAGTCTCTGGGTAGTTCCAGATAAGCCCATCTATCCACCATTTTTTCAGGGTAGGCTTGATCAATCCATCACTTCAGTCAATGCAGCACTGTCTCACTGGGAAATTAAGAGCTATGCATATAAATAACACTTCATGTCCTTTCCTCCTGTTGCTACTTCAGAGAACATCAGTCCTGTGTGCATTGCCTTTCTCCTCTGCTTGCATCTGAACTCTTTTCAAGCCATCCTTAATATAGTTTATATCTTCTTTGGGACTCTGCATTTTGCTAGTCTATTCTCAGTCAAAGATAAATCAATCTTTCCGTTCAGAAGATAAAAAGTTTCAAAACAAGGAGAAGAGGAAGAGAGTACAGATCAGGAATCACCAAATGGTGAAAAAAGCTCACTGTACCATGTTTTGAAACATACTTGGTTATGTCTGGACCAGTATTTCTCAACCTTGACAACTTTAAGATGTGAAGATGTGTGGACTTCAACTTCCAGAATTCCCCAGCCAGCCATGAAGTCCACACATCTTAAAGTTGTCAAGGTTCAGAAACACTGGTCTAGACATACCTCCTCCAATAACTCCAGGCTGACCAGGCAGTTATAAGGAACCTTCCTCCATTTTGACCAAGCTTGAGCTCATAGCCTCCCAGACTTAACACCCTTAGATGCGGTCCAAATTATGCTACTGAAATCCCAGCTAATTACTTTGAGATTATTCTGAATTGTCCTACCAGGAAAAAGAATTTTGACTGTAGAGGACAGGAGTGAGGTATTCCTGAAGTTTCAGTGTAACTGAGAAACAAGGTTGCAGATTAACAGAAACCTAACAAGCCATGATTAAAAATTCATTTCCACAATATTGATAACTAGCAAGCAATGATTAAGATATCCACAATATTGATAACCATCAATTAGGACAGCCCTAAAAATGAATTAAACTGTACTGTCTCTGGCTTCAGGAATAGCATTTGCAGGTGAAAAACTGGACAGAGAGTTCTTGTCTAAGAAAACGGGATGCCAGGTTGAAGTTTTTTGGTCTGGTCAAGCACAGCTTTTGCTAGTTGATCATTGTTCTCAGCTAGGCTCAGGCATGTCACTACTTCCAGAATTGGCCACTGGGATGCCTTCACAGATATAGCTGCCCAATCTGAAGAAAGCATTAACTGCTCCTTGTTTGAACAATCCACACCCATGGGAGCTTTTTAATTCTCAGTGAATTGGACTTGTGATTAATCCAGATCTGAGTCATTTAAGTAATGTCACAGATGCCTCATTTTTTCCGAGGGATCCAAGATTTTCTTTAAAAAAGACTGAAGACTCAGTATGCCTTTCAGGAGCTTTATCTACAAGAACAGATATGCAGTTAGTGCCCACAAAAGAAAACATCATTATTTATTTAACTTTTCAATTTGCATTTCTATGCCTATCTTCGTCCCCTAGAGCAATGTACTGAATGATGATAATTTCTAAGTATGAAAGTTGAAGACATTTCTAAAATAGGTAGCTTATTTTAAACTGATGATCTAGGAAAGAGATCTGGGGATCACTGCAGATATTCTCATTGAAAATGACAACTTTGTGGGGTTTGACATGAAAAAGACAAATCCAGCATTAGAAAAATGATGCCTATGTGATTCAGCAATATTTAGAATAACATGATAGTAATTGTAGGAAATTATCGGCAATTCTGGGCACTTTCACAATGTGAAGTATAGTAAATTTGAGGATTTAAATAAAATAAATAAAATCTATGACTAAAAAGAATGACTGACATGGAAAAGGAGAAAATTCTCATAATCCTAGAAATTAGGGTCTGTTAACAAAACAGGGGGCACAAGATTCCAGAGAAACAGAAGGAAATATTACTATAAAATGGGATGAACTCCATTAGATTTGTTGGTCTGAGAAAAGCTATTACAGACATTCCTAGAAGACAAGCCTGTCCATATCTTTAGCTATGTTAACCCAACAGAGCTTTCAGGAGCCATGACCATATGATTCCAAATATTGGGTTCATAAATAAATCTCCACTTCCTAGTGGCATCAGGAATACATATGACCACCCAATTCAAACAGTGTGACTCTGGACAGCTTCCAACAAAATGACCTTCTGAATTAGAATCACGAATGAAGTTGTACAGCACAATTTGGAATATTGTTGAAACAACTGTGAAATCAGTAGGTGGAGTTTAAAAAAGAAAAAGAAAGAAAAAGTATAACCAAAGAAGATATGATGTTAACCTTTCCATTAATATGCACCTTTAAAATTGCAGATAAAAGCTGATGGGGTGAGGAGGGACTAATTGTGATAAGAATCATAGAATGCCAGAAATGGAAACCCTTTTCAACTACACTTCTGACGTAAATCCCCCTTTGGCTTTTAAACTGTCTGATTCTTTTCCAGCTAATCATAGATCTGCATGCAAGACAGCCAACCATGACACTACTATCTTGTTCTCTGCAAACTTCTCGACACTGACCAGGAAACTAACCTGGGGCAAAAGTACTAGAAATGTCAAACTCTGGCCTTTAAGTCACTGAGAATGGATATAGACTTCAGTGTTTGAAAACATGTTATTTTCTCCCAGATTCCCTAGACCAAAAGGAACATAGAGTGGACATACTATATTTGCTTGTTTGTTATTTTCTTTCCTGGACTTCAAAGGTACATTTCATATGCGGTGTAACAGCAACTGCAAGATGGCAGCTACATTAGGTAACATTTAAATAGACCCCGTGCCAGCCCCCCCCAAAAGAAAATTCTTTAGAAGTGAGGAAACACTGTAGGTTGAATAAGCCAGGATTAACTGGAAGGGTGCTAAATTGCCTTTTCCCTATATCATACCTACAAAAAGAGGCAGAAGTTTGATCAAAGACAAGCCATCAGTCCCAAGCTGTAGGGAGAGACCGGAGGTGCAGGTCAAAATAGAGGAAGCATGAACAATCTGAGATTGCAACAAGTGAGATTCAAGAGAACATCCATATTGCCTTTCTTATACTTGGCATTATAAAATGGCACAGCTTTTTGTTGTTCCTGGAACCACTCAGACATATAATGAATGGAGTCCCAGTGACTGGAAACATTTGTCTTAAGCTGATGTTTCCATAACCTGTTTTCCTATTTGAATTCTGTAATGGATTTCCAAGTGTTGACAGATTGCATACAGTGTTTCTGAGCTTCCTGGACTACTGTCCTTTTTTTTTTAGCAGTCTACTTCAAACTCTCTGATAGTTATGTAGGATACCTATTGTTCTAAATATATTTTTTTTAAAAATAGATTTTAAAAAACCTCCGTAAAAACTACACACAAGCAGATACATCTCACATGCTGTGCACTCAAAGGCTAACACAGTGCTCTCCAGATGTGCTAGAACTACAACTCCCAGCATTCCAGCTCAGTTGATGGTGTTCCCAAGATATCTGGTATGATATGACTGACTTCCATAGTCCATATAGTGGGTCTACACACACCAACCCACAGCCTAAAGTTGAACCATTCAAAAAAGCTTAGCCACAAATAGTAGATTATCTAGCTAAGGCAATTTTGAACCCAATCCTATAGTTCCAAATCAAACTCTATGCACTAGACTACACTGGCATTTCATGCTGTTAGTAAAATTAATACTGTGTTGTATTATCCACAAATCATACTTGTCTATTAAATTTCTGAACTGCCCAATAGCCAAAGCAGGCAGTTCATAAGATAGAACCACAATCCATAATGTAGAAATTGATGAAAGAAAGAATAACAAAGTACATTTTTAAAAAATGAAGACAAAATAAATATTGTGTTGTTTTGGAAAACTGGAAAGAAGGGTGGGGGAAGATGAGGAGGAAAAAGAATTAGGAGAAAAAGAAGAACTTGGTTTGGTTGAAAAGTCACAACATTGGCATCAAATGGTTGTTTTTTTTTTTAAAAGGACATTCCACAACCAGTCTAGGACACTAAAAAGGCCTTCTCTAACTCTAGTGAGTTGCAATTTTATCCAGATAAGGTTGTAGATGACACAGTAGTTGAAATTAATAAAGACCTTCTGTGCCACCAAAATTTAAATTTAAAAAAAGTTTGAACACCACTTTGTGGGACAAACAAACATATTTTAATTGAGTTTCACTTCAATGGCTGATATGCGATCCATTACTGCACTCAGGTACTTAATACCCCACATGCTGATTTGATGAAATAGAGCTGGGTATCAACTGTACTTCCATGATATCTCAAGCTACATCACATAAGAGCATCTCTAATGTCTTCTAGATATCCAATACAAACTTTCAAGATAAGCTCTTGAGTTTATTGCATCTAACATTCAGAGAGTAACTTCTCATGTTTCCTCTGCCATAAACTTGGTAATGCACACCAGGTCATGGATGAGAGAGATTTCATTTGGATCAACCTAGTATAGGTTGCCACACTACAACCAGACCTATAGGCAGATTGATAAGATAACCAGAACTATCTTATTGGGGAAGGAACATTACTTTAACATTACCTGGATTTATTAAGACTAGCCTGGCATTCTATTCTCCTATAACATGTCAGAGGTGGCCAGTCAAGAAGAATGAAATGATTTGTTTATTTAATATACCATTTGAATGAAATTTCTCTCCGATCAAGACAGAATTTTCTAAACTAAAAGGGTTTATGTGGGTTCATTAGTGCTTCCTTCTGCTGTTCCACCTTTAACATCAACCAGGAAACAGGGAAACCATATGTGAACTTTCTGTTAACAAAATGAAATGCCAAACACTGCAAAATGTCGCATCCAAAAGGTAATCACACATATGCTTGTTTAATTGTAAATAATTAAAACTTTCTTTTGCTTAAAAAAATGCCTTGATACTGAGACACGTTGTGAGCATTGGACTTAGCTTTCTTACAAACTTATTTTAAATGGAAGGAATGTAGTGGTGCAAGTATTTTAATTGATAAGACGAAAAGAAAACAACATATATAAAGAAATGGACAGCTCTAATTGACACACTGCTGGACCAGCACCAGTAAGGGCCTCCAGACTGACTGAAATGTGTTCAGCCACCTATCTGCTAGTTTTGTGGCATTTCATTACATTTAGCTATGAAGTACAGCTAATAGAACCACACACTCTTTCCTGGCTACTAACCACCTGACCAAATATAAAACTCTTCTAAAAAAATTGTGATTCAGAATGTACAGATTTTCTTCCAAAAAAATTTCAGAACAGGAAATAGGCAGCCACCCAAAATGTTTTTATCTCTTATGTGGAAGATCCGGCCAGGAGTCAGCTCCTGGGGGACCACAGAAATTATAATGCTACTGAGAAACTGAAAAGACAGTCTTAGAGATGCCCTTGGAACTAAAAGCTTGACATTAGGAGATGAATCATAGGATCTGGCAGATAGATTTGTCTTGTGCTAGCATGCACACTAGTTAAATGCAAGGCCTAGTTGCACACTTCGAAACATTGAGATGTTGTAAGTGTGGCAGTCTCTGGTTTCCCCAGCTCTATGCATAAAAAGTATGTGTACTTGTGCATGTGTGTGCATGTGTGTGTGCATGTATACACACATACATACATCATACTAAGTCACAGTTTTTTGAACCATACTTTGTAAGCTTTCATTATCACCATTCCCCATTACAAGAAAGGGAGGATCAATTGTCTGGAAACCTTATTCAGAAGCAGCCCAGAGCTAATTTGAGATTTTTTAAAAAATGGACAACCTATGGATTACATGCAATTCTTAATGACTTGTAAGTCTTAAGTCCCTTACTGGCCCAATAAATTTTGGCAATGTGGTGTATCTCCATGTTCTGGTAATACAGCATACCATGGTAATGTTGACCCCCAAAATAGCTACTAATGATGCAAAATGGCAAAAAACTGCCAGAAGTACTAGGTATTTCTACTTTCCTCCAACCCCCTGGTGAAGCTGCATCACAGCTTCTTTGGGAAAAACAGCTATAAAAGTGTGTGTTCCTGAGTTACATGGAAGGTTTCCAAGAAATCTGACTGTCATCATATCCAAATATTCAGACAGGCTGAAGTTGTGTCAAAAGGAATCCTCTGAGATTTATGAAATGAAAAACTTACCTATTTCTCAAACAAAAGTCCAAATTTCAGAAAGTACTTTCTTTAAAAATAAGAAAAAGTGAGAGGGAAGTATGCTATAGTTACAGTTTTTGAAAAACTGTGGGGACTGGCACTTTCTTGCACTTGGCAAGTTTAAAAGCTCATTTTCATTCAGTCCACTTTAAGTGTTGGAGGATCTTTGAGTCCCAACTGTTTCACATCAGAGAAAGAAAACAACTTGAGCTTAGCCAAGACCACATTGGGGACTGCCAGCCTCTTTATGTGCCAGACATAAAAGCAACAAGTCCAGATGCTTTGATCTTTACATTTCTGGATTTAGTCCAGACATAGGAGGAAAAAAAAGAGCCATACCCACTCCTTGTGTTAGGACAACAAGAATTATAACTAGATATCAATCAATAGCTCTGTGACCTTCGAACACAGTAAATGTTTGGAGTTTCTTTCTGAGCTTCTAATCTAAATTAGGAATGGGAAATTGGACAGAATCCTAACAGAAAAAAGAAACAGTGTAGCACATTTCCATTTTTATTTAAACCTGAAATCTCAAGGAAGCAATGAATGATATTTCAGATATTTGTCATCTGCCAAACTTGAAACAGGTTTAGGGATGGAGAAACCAGAAGAATAAAATGTAAATTGGAATTTGTTGTCTTATCTTTAGCAACCATCTTGCATTTACTAGTATGAAACCATCCTACTAATTTTTTTTGGAAGAAGAAAAAGAAAAGAGAAAACAATGGGAGAAATAGAGAATGATAGGGAAATAAGACACAGGTAGTTTGGTGGTAAATAAATAGAACATGGTGTAGGAGAGAGATGGCACAATGGTTAAATGGGAGAAAGACAAATTTCTACTACCTTGTAGAGTCAAATGCAGGTTATGTGATATGCACTGGTATGTCTCTACCAACATTATGGCTGGGTACCTTTAGTGAAACTTATTAAAGATTAAATAGATTAAAAAGGAATGTGTGCCAAATGGCTATGGCCATGCTAGGTGAACACTGGTCCTTTCATCTGGAGGCCTTTGGGGTCTCCAGACATCCTCCACCTCCAATAGAATTTCAGTAGATTGGTTTTTCCTATTCCTTTCCCCACAAATAAAGAACAAAATAGATATCTTAAGCTTTTTGAAGACATGTTGCTGATTCAAACCCATCCGAGGGGGCCAAAAATATCACAGCCTGTTATTTCTTCTCATCAAACTCACCTCAGAACTTCCTGTTCCCCTGGACTTCATCACAGTTGAAGTTGTGTTCTAGACGAGTTTGTGTTCTACACTTTTCCATTGCAGGCAAGCAGGTAGTTCACCTTTAGAATTTCTGCCTGTCCTATATTTGTTAAAAACAGAGAGAACCAATTAAGAAAATAATCCAGGGGGATGGAATCCAAACTATGCACTGTTGGCCTGAGTAAGCCTCAACATTACATGAATCCCCTAAAAGACTGCATATGAAAGGGCAAATTTTGGAAATCGGTCCAAATGTACCTTGGCAACAACAGCAATTCCGCCCTCTGAAAGGAGCAGCCAACTTTCTTCTCATTGAGAAGAAATTAAAGCCAGGATCTTCCTGCATTTATACCTCCACATCTATATTTTTGTCCCAGACACACAATTTGTTTACCTTTTTGCAATTTCATTGACTATAGTGAAACAACACTTGATTTACATTATTTTAAAGGTTTGGGTTAAGACAAAAATAGAACTCTCTGGTTCTTCCTAGCATCATAAAGCAATTAATATAATTTCACACCAAATTTAGTTGATGGGTTGTGAAACACACTGATTGGATCCAGAATTAACTATACTTAGACTCACTGAGATCCAGAAGAGATAATATATGCCAACTTCACAGAACTTTTTAGCCAGATTATTTGGATCTGGCTACATGTATGCAAAATGCTAAGCTTGGTTAGTTTTAACTGGCGTTTGGGTTTTATGGCTTAGCATGCTGTGTAAATACAACCTATCTGATGAGTTTACAATTTGGTGCATTGTGTGAACCTAGAAAATGAATGAATTCAGTTCATGTATTTGGGAAGGTTGCTGAGGGAACCTAGTCATAGTACTCACTAATTAAAGCTCAGTTGATTTCAAAGGGTCTGTTCCAATGCAGTTTAATTGCACTGTCACTGAATATCAGTAGTGTTTGCAAACCTTGGCTAGACTTTACATACAGTAGAAGTAGTAGTAGTTTTATTTATTTTGCACATATATAACAAAATGCAATTCAGACACAGAACAAGACAACAATTGAAACAATAATGCATTACAATTGGTAAGAATAAAACAACATTTGGAACAATAATATACAGTGGTACCTCGGCTCACGAACTTAATTCATTCCACGATTCTGGTCGCGAACCGAATCAAATTTCCCCATAAGGTTCAATGTAAATAAAGTTAATCCTTTCTGAGCCCTACGAACGTGGTCGCCAGCTGAATCAAATTTTCCCATAAGGTTCAATGTAAATAAGGTTAATCCGTTCTGAACCATATGTATTTGTTTTTAACCACAAAAATATGAAACAAAGTACAGTACAGTACAGTATGAAGACAGAGAACACTAACTTTGCTTGAGGCGACACCGAAAAGCTTCACAGCAAGTGTCTGTCTGCGACTGCAATCTCACCTAGAGCAAGCCACAACCACGTGTCAGAGCAGGGAAGATGGCCACAGGTCATATTTGTCACCCGACGTGGAGTTCGCGAATGGAAGCAAAATTTTGCAAAGGCTGCTGTTCGCGAACTGAATTGTTCGTGAACAGAAGTGTTCGTGAACCGAGATATTACTGTATAAAATAAGGAGCCTCTAAGTGAAAAGGTCCATGATATATAAGAATAACCTCCATGTAGTTAAAGCGACAGGTAATAATTTATTTCTTTTAATGCTACTTTAGAGGGACCTATGAAAAATAATGATACTTAGAGCTTTTTAAAATTTTAAATGATCTGATTCCAAGCATAACCCTGCCGGGAGTCTCTTCCAAAGAACTGAAGCCAGATGAGAAGACATTCTTGACCAAGACATGGCTATTCTATAACACCGGGGAACCAAATGACCCTGGCCCAATAATTAGGTCAAGCACAGAGGCACATGACCCACTAGCAGGACATTCAAATACTGGGTTTCCCCCTGGGCAAGTCATGATGTGTCAGCATCACCAGTTTGTATTGGATTGTACTGGTATCTTCCTCAAATTCCCAACCAATGTAACAGATTGCAACTAAAAAGAAACAGGAGCAAAATAAGAAAGGTTATTTTGCAACAAATCAAAGGGCAGAATGAGAATTTGGGTAACTTAGCCAACAGGCTGTGGAATAATACATGAACCAAGAGCTTGGCCCTCTCTGTGAACATTCATTGAAGGGTATTAATTTGGAATACTCACAAAACACATGAAACTATTCATTTAATTGCTGGCCTTTATTCAATGACATAATAATAGTTTTAGCTGGTACAGAGAATTAACTTCCTGTCTTGCTTTTCAGGGAGATTAATAAAGAGACAGCTTTGTATAGTCTATGATGCCCTTCTACATTAGATTAGTATGAACTAGGTATTAGCCCTATGAGGGTCTTCCTTCCTATAATAGTATTTTTAAAAAATACTAGTGGCCTCAGGGACATGTGATTAAAGATGCAGTCTGTACAAAAATAAGTCTCAGTTCAATAGGGTTTATTTTCCATTAACTTTTGCATTGTAACCTTAAGATTCTAGACTGGACTAACAACACAGCTTTAATCACAATGTCTCTCAAAGGGCCCATCCACACTGGCATGGTTGCCAATTTCCACAACAGGCCAGCAACCATTTTTAAAGGGAGGAGTGGGCAACATCACACTGACTCACCCCCCTCCCATAGCAAATGTGACCTCTTGGTGTGTTTTCCTGCTGCAGTTTAAAGTACTCTGTTCCCCCTTATATATCCACCTTGAGTGCTCCTGTCCTCCTTGGCTGGTGAACTTCATTTCAGGCTAATGCCTACAGTTCATTGGCTACATCATAGAGGCAGAAACATCCTCTTAATTGATTCAATAGTTACCATGATCTCTAATATCTTCTAGTACAACACTTGCCATTAATGCTAAGATAACACAATGCTGATATAACACTTGCCATGTAGAGAGAAGATTGTTGGTTCAAAACTCATCAGATATTGTACCTTTCTTTATTACTGTTTTTCTTTCCCTGAGCTACCTACGTTCGTCTGGGATTTTTTTTAATAAGTCCAGCAGTCACTGTTTTGTCCCTTTTCCAGTCACTTGAAGTAAAAGAGTTTCACCCACCTTAGATGCTGGACTCATTTTTAAAAAGAGTACAGGGAAAATCAGGCAGCAAAGCAAAATAGTAATAATAATAGTTTTAAAATAGTTGTTGGGTTTTGAACCAGTGACCTTTGATTTACAAAGCAAGCGCTATAATCACCCCATTATTATAGCATTACCAGGAAAGCTAACTCTAGAAGATGGTAAAAACTAACAAGGCAGTAAGAAAGGAAATTTTATTTTAGAGTTGCTTCTTGTGCTGCATATATGTGCAATTTGGTCTTTAACTTTGCATATATAAATTAAATTTAACATACAGTATGCGTGCACATATATTTGGGGGTATGTGTGTGGATGTATATGTATATGCACACATAAAAACCTGTCTACAGGAAGGAAAGCAATTGGCAATCACTTTCCTGAAATGGAAAGATGGTGTCAGCATTGCAGGGTAGTCCAGGCAGGAAGCACACCCAGATGTGCTAATACTACTTTATTGTAAAGTTACATTAATAGAATCTTGCAAGTCTGAAAGTACATTCCCCTCCCCCATCCCCTTTACAGCCCAAGAAGCTAGGGAGGGTGCCTTCTGAGATGTTTGCCATGACCACATTCCTTCTGTGGGCTAACCTGCCTCTTATCTGATGGTTCCTCTGTCTGTGGTCCTTCCCCCTGCCTCCCAAGGTCATTCCCACATCATTAGAGATGGGTGGGCACAGCAGCAGGGGAAGGGTTAGATGCAGTGTCCTGCTGTCTATAGTATCTTGCAAGCTGTTGCCAAAGGGTCTTTTCTAAAACTGGGTTATAGTCAAGCCTATAAAAGCACATGGTGCCACTCAAGGGTGCATGCCCCATGAAAAAGCTTTAAGACTGTTTATATTTGCAGGTTAAAGGCAACAAGATCCTAGAGCAGTGTTTTTCAAACTTAGCAACTTTAAGATGTGTGGACTTCATCTCCCAGAATTCCCCAGCCAGCATGTTGCAAGTTTGCCAAGTCTGAAAGACACTGTCCTAGAGAATTATGGCAAGAAGGTCACCACCCAGAGTCACTTTTTAACAAGATGGGCGGTGACAAATGTGATATATAAATAAATAAATAAGGTGTTGTGATGCTACCTTTTCAGGGAATCTACTCTTTGACTCACAAGCACAGACAAAAGCTGTTTGAACTGTTTAAATGGAATTCTAACATCGATGATGAACCCATATCTCCTCGACTATTGGTTGTATTAGAACATCATCATCTGGGGGGATTTCACACATCTCTGCATTTTGCCATGCATTTCTGTTTCAAATGCAGCCAAATGCATTAATAGTTTACCATAAAATATGTTAAGAAATGCTTACACTTAGAAACAGAGAATTTTTATTCAAATAGACGAGCATATCAACCTCTTTCCCTGTGAAATGAGCTATTGGGTTAAAGTTCCAGAGTAACTTTGGCATGTTTAAAGTAGACAAATCAACATCAATAAAAGTTAGGTTAGTCACAATTAGTTTGTCCCATTTATTGCAGTGGGGCTATTTTAAACATGATTAAGACTGGATCCAAACCCACGTGTTAAGGACTTCATCCAGAAGCACTGGCAAAGATAAACCAAAATAAGCAGAATGTGGCTTTAAGGGGAAAAAAAACTGTTAGTAATTCTTTCCATTTTCAGCTGTGTGGCTTTTCCTGACTCCTTAGACTTCTAAAGGGAGACCTTGCTGTTTATATTAAAGATGCTTCTTATGTTTAGAGAAAGGAAAGCATTTGTAAATGATGCTGAAGAATTGTTTGCATCTCCAACAATTTGTCAGAAAGCTTCCTCAAGTGAACATTTGGTATGCATTGTTTGTTTTAACTTATTTTATCCATTTTTAAAAGGATGCTGGTGGTTTTGATCAACTGCTGCTGGTAGAATTCCATTAATGCATCTGTTGCTGGATTTTTTCCCCCATAAGATAAGCAGACAGTATAGTAGATGAGCCTCAATTAGGGCTGGTGTTTGGTATATTTTTATCCTTTATCCTCATATCTAATTGAGGATGACATGCAATCATGAGGTTTCATTACAGAATTCCTTTCCTCTCCCTTATTAAGTGGTGGAGCAGATTCTGGCTGCTGTCCACAAACCACTTTTGTTAGACTACTCCAACATTCTAGTAGAATTCTTACTGATTTAAACCTAAGGAAGCCAGCATAAGTCACTTTTATTGCATATTATCAAAAGATTGGCAGTTTTTTTGTTTGTTTGTGGATTTTTTTTTAGAACATATACACCTACAGATCTTCTTATGGGGTTCTGAAATGCTCGTTGAATAACAGGCAGCCTCCAATCCAGTCAGCTACTGAATTTAGTCACTTGCTGGTCATCATAAGGCCGCTTCTGAAGAACAGACATGGGTTCAGGAGAAAATGAGCTATGTTTCACAAAGCAAGACTTAGCTCTTTTCTGAATACTGTTAATCTTCATATAAGCAGAAAAGTGGTTCTGTATTCTTATGCCGAATATTTCATTCTGATGAGAATATATATTTCATTGAACTATATACCAAAGCTTTGGAATTTGACTCTTTATCAGGAATTATGGTTGCATCGAGCCTGCAGGGGGTGGTTTCAAGAATTATATTAGAAATTGGAAAAGCGATATTACTGCAAACGTCAAGGAATGGTTGTTGGAAATGTGTGATTTATCTGTTTTGGAAAAGGCAATATTTTCTACTAATCAAAAGATGCAGCAATATGTTTTACTGTGGGAGAGATTTTGTGGTATCTTACAATAATATTTTATTCTGTTCATATTACAGTAGCAAATTCATTAGTAAACTGGTGACTATTGATTTAAGTATAAAATATAAGGTAGATTTTTTTCTTTTTTCTTTCTTAGTCTATATTTTTTTTATTTTCTTTTTAAGATAAAAAATTGTTAATTGTCTATGTGTGTGTGTATATATATATATATATATATATATATATATATGTACACATACATACATACATACATATATATATATATTTCAGTATATACCATATTTCATCCTACACTTACACAGTAAAATAATTCTTGAAGTTCAATATAGGATTCATTTAAGTCAGTGTTGTCCAAACTTGGCCACTTTAAGATGAGTGGACTTCAACTCCCAGAATTCCCCACCCAGCCATGCTGGCTGGGGAATTCTGGGAGTTGAAGTCCACTCATCTTAAAGTGGCCAAGTTTGGACAACACTGATTTAAGTCAAAACAGTTGGCTTTTATTTAGCTGCAATCTTATGCATGCAGCTGCTAGGATTAATGGTCACTGAACCTAGTAAGATTTATTTTCAGGTAAGCATGTCACCTTGTAATCAGATACAAATTGTCTGGCAATTCATTTTAACTGAATCAGGAAGGGATTGTCCCCCCTGTTCTGAGGAAGTTTCTTCTATGGAGTCCTTGATGCTCTCTGAGCTTGGTTGCTTGACTGCAGACGTTTCATTATCAGACTAGGTAACATCATCAGTACTAGTGAGTGTGGGGTTTGCTCCCTGTTTATATAGAGTAGCTTTCCCTGCCATTGTTGGTGGGGGTGTGGTTTCTTCCTTGGTAGTTCCTTGATTAGGGTATTGTTTTCTGCTTGATTGTTTGTCTGGTGTTATTCTTCTATGCTGCTGGAAAGGATGTGTTCTGATCTTCACGTTTCCTTCTTAGTTTTCTTATTGTCTCTTTTGAATGGTGTGTAATTGTGATTTATTTCTATGTGTTTATTGATAGCTGATGTGTCTGAGCACCAAGCTTCCAAGAATTTCCTTCTGTTTTTGGATTTAGCTTGGTCTAGGATGCTCAGATTCTTGATCTAGGAGGCTCACATACACCCGGATAAGCAGGGGTTAACACCAGACAAACAATCAAGCAGAAAACAATACTGTAATCAAGGGACTACCAAGGAGAAAACCACACCCCCAGCAACAATGGCAGGGAAAGCTACTGTATATAAACAAGAAACAAACTCCACACTCACTAGTGCTGATGATGTTACCTAGTTGGGTAATGAAATGTCTGCAATCAAACAACCAAGCTCAGACAGCACCAAGGACTCCACAGTCAACCCTGAGCTACATATATTCTCTTCAATTTTCTTCTGGTTAACATAAAATTGTAATTATCTTCATCAGTGGATGGTACCTTTTATTCTGGCAGCTTTTGGCTCAGCTCTTCACCATGATGATCAGTCAAACCAAAGAAAACATCAGGAAACATAAGTATAGATCACAACAAATAATATACAACTGTGATTAAACAGTTATAAAATAAAGGTTAGGGCTAATGACCGCTGCAGTATCATGAATATACCATTCCAAGTTCATGTTTTTAAACAGTTCTTCTATATTAACTACTTTGGATGGCATGTTCTTTTACCTGTTCACAATGCTTTGACTTTTCTCTCTCTAACTGTGCCGTTTTCCAATTTCATGGTATTAAAACCAAACTCTGGAATTAGATCAACGTCTACAAGGACAAAGCAATCATATAGGAGTGGTGATGGACAGAAAATCCATGGAGGCAGATGCCATTTCTAAGGCCCTGCTTTGCTGATTTCTTTGCTTTGCCGGCCAGCAAAAAATGTAGACAAGGCCATGGGAATCTGCTATAGGGGAATGGGGTGGGGTAGGGTGAGGAGGTACAAGTGACAAAACAAGCACCATGACATAAGGCTGCGCAATCCATGACTTATGTACTTGCTTAAATGTCAAGGAAGGATTTGTGTCATGATGTCACCACTTGCTGGTCATCATTTTGATGCAATTTCAGTTTGCCGCAGACCCCCATGAGTAAGTCCTCTTTTTTCTCTTCTTTTTCCCCCCTGCTTTTGCTTTATATTACTTTTATTTGTTTTCCGCCTGTGGTTTCCCCTCTTCATTTTTCTTCCTGTTGGTTTCACAGGAACTAAATAACAATGTCAACTGTTGTGCAGTTGCCCGCCTCCCCATTCCCGAAGCTTGTCCTTTTTAATGTCCTGCATTAACTACACAACAGCCTGGTTGCCTAAATGTTCGTGACAGCCAAAAGTTTCAGTAACTTGACATCTTATGGAGGTGAAAGTCTGAAATATCTTATAGTCCTGGGATATATTTGCAGAGATCACAACACTGCACCCTTAATGGATTTCCATTTGTTATGATTAACTGAGTTCCTCAGAGATTCGTAACACTAATGAGTCCTCTCTAATATTTCTCTTAGTCTTCATAATTACCTGCCTCTTTTTATATGCAATCTAGAGCATTCCATTCTGTTTCCACCCCATCTCTCAGATCAAAAATAATAGCTCACAAAAAGCAGGAAGCATAGCATTCTAAACAACCAAACAGACCTTGAGGATTTCCACACTAGCAATTTATAGCTTCGTCCACCCCCTGCTTGGGTGCTACATCACTAATATGGACAGGATTTATATCATCACAGCAATGGGTGACTCTATAAATCGTGACTCTGGAAGGTCTCAAAGTACTAAAGCTGCAACAGCAGGCATCACATTAGATCACCAAGCAGCTCTCTCTATGAAAATAATTTTATTTACTTTTTCAAATGTCAAATTTGGATTATTTTTCTTGAAGAAGGAGTTCCACAGTATTGAAAGCATAGTAGCATATATCAATGTACTTCCCTCCACTAATGCACAGCTTTTACCTTTGGCCTACCAGGTGGCTTGTTCTGCTTTTTTCATGCTTCCTCTGCTTCAACAATTCACTAATAATAATGTAGGTATTAAGGCAGGCATCTGTGGGAAAGGGTGTCAAGATGGTGGTAATGTGATTGAAGTCCCTCCCTTTTGTATGAGCATCAGTGTCACATCCATGTACAAAGGGACAGGGCTTTGCTCACACAGTTGTGACCACCATCTTGATTTTTCTGTTTTTTACCATCCCCTCCCCCCATGAACACCCCTGAATAGGCAGAAGGTATCTAATATTCACCTTCTCTATGGTATCTGGTTTCGGATGCCAGGAATATTTTTCTATGGAAGACCATTTAGGGTCTGAGTTACCACCCGCAGCTTGAAGTGGCGGAATTTGTGGTGACCTTTTAACTGGTTTATGAATCCTTGACTGAAAGCTCTGTTTTTGTTTTTTGTTTTTTCAAGTTGGACTGAGGTTGATTGCTTGTACTCTTTTCTGCTTGACACGTGAAAAGATACTGAGGCATCTGCAGGATCCAGGGCTTTCCTCAAAGTGACAGAGGGGGCACAGTTCTGTCATAATGCAAGCTGTGCCTCATAGGCGATGTCACAGGTCCCCTGCTGAGCTTGGACTGCATCGACACAGCACTACATTCATCATTCTCTCCCCTGTAACCTCCCCACCCCACTCTGAAGAGACGGTTGGAAGATCTGGCCTCCAGTTCTTTGGTTGCTTCTTGTTGTGGCCTCTTCTCTGTCCTGATGAGAAACAGAGAATTCAAACGGCTGTTGAATCTTCTTCAGCTGGAGATGAAACAGTAATCCTTTGCTTTGGGCTCCTCTTATTAATTTATTGCATTTATTTTGTATACGTTGCTCCTAACAGGTCTGACTCTGGGTGACTTACAGGCCTCCAGAACAGTAATAAGATTAAAACTAAATATAACAATATAATCAATTACATCCCAAGTGCCAAGGAACAACCATAACACTCCACCCAGGAGAGAATAAGACTATCCCTTTAGACCCCAATGTCACTCTGAAACAGCCAAGTTTTAATGGCTTTCTGAAGGACGAGCAACAATCAGAGAAACGCTGTTCCAGAGAACCGGGGGCAGCTACAGAGAAGGAGAGGAGGAGAAAATATGGGACCGGTCAACACCCATCTTTTCAGAACTTCTCCGAATGGCTGGGGCTAAGAAATTCAGCTCCCCCATCTGCATTTTGGTAGTTTGGGGGTAATGTGGGTGTCTTGGATCTCACAAAGTCTGAAGATATCCGATTTGTTCATAACCCCCTCCCAAATCTTGTCAAAATAAGGTCCTGGCCCAGCCCAATTTTTAGAGGGCACCTCTCAACGTGCTGTGCCGATATGGCCTTTGACGCAATGGAAAATGCACTTAGACCCCAGTATAATGAATATATTCAGGGTTGTTGGTGTGGGGAAAAATGGGAAGAGGTAGCACATGGCTTAGAACTGATTGCCTGAGAGCAGTCCTCAGAGACTATCCCACCCCACCCTCCACCCAACACTTTCTTATTGGGCTTATTTCACTGGGCCACATTTCAGCTGATTACTGTTTCATTTGCTTGTGGCATTCTCTGCTTCAAGAAAAATCCCTTGCAATTTTGCCCTAAAATGCAAAATGTGTGCAACCTTTGGCTAGAAATAGAGAGGGAAAGCTTTCCATAAACTTTCATTTTTGTCAAAGGGAAGTGGGCCATTCCAGTGATGAGATTTATTCTCATTGCCCCAATAATCCCAGGGTGGAATGGACTCAGAGGGACTGTTAATTTACAAGAAAAACTTCAGCCGTTTAAGTGATTTAATGAATAGGCAAAAGCTTGTAACCCTGCTTAGCCCTAATTTTACAAAATAGCCTAAGTGTGTCTTTTGGTTTTGTCCACCCACTAATTTGCTGTATAACTAAACCACAAAGTCTTTAAAACGGCAGCTGGGGTCCCAGAACACAGGCTAGCACTTGCTTTCAGCCGGAGGGGGCGTCTACCGCCCCCTAGTGGTTATGAAAAGGTTTGTAAAGGATCATGTTGAAAATCAAGGGGTTCAGTTGACCCAGTGGATCTTAAACAATTGCTTAGTAGCAAATCAGGCTGCTCTGTATTTACTCTGATACTTTACTCTGTAAGCTATTAGAGCTTTCACAGCTTTTGAAAAATGCATTAGCAACTTAGCTTGCTAAATTGTTTGTTAAGCTGATGTTCAAGGTACGTTCTTCCTTCTGAACCCATCAATCACTTTTCCCTTTTTAGTTTTTAACACTTTCCATATTGAAGCACTTTTTTTTTTTACATCAACAAATAGAGATATAGCCAGTTAGTTTCCTTTGCCTGCTGTCATCTCTTCACAACAGCAACATTAGGGGGAGATTAGAAGGAGAATGGATTTTTTCCCCTTTCTCTCATATTGAAATGCAGAATCAGCTGATAAAATGGGTTGTCACCCAATTAAGATGTGGCAATAAAACAAGTAAAGTCTCCAGTAAGCTGAGCACAACTCCTGTGGACTTCATGTATATGCCCATGCAGTTCTTATTGACATATTCTGGGATGTTGTTTTTTTTACCTCCAAGTTTAGCCTACATCCCAGGTATTCCCTGAAGTTCCCCATCCAAGTACTAACCAAGCTTGACACTGCTTTGCTTCTAAACCCAGACAAGATTAGCCAGACCCTGCCACTTGCTGAGGCTACATAGTAGTTTAAAAGGACAGTTCCCTTAAACAAATACTTGAAATAATAGACATTAAGAGCTAAGCATTCATATCCAGAAGCAATATACCTTTGTGTAATAAATTCATGAACTTCACAAGAAGCATGTGGTGGGTTCCATTGAGCATTTGGACACAATACATTTGGTCCATTAGTAGGCCCGGATTAGTTTTTGTGCCACTTTTCTGGGTTTGCATAAACAATATTTTTATAAAGTAAGTTGATATAAATAAATAAATAAATAAACCCACTGGTGGACTAACCACAGGAACTTCTAGACTTTAAACAGTCAGAAGCCTAGCCAGGATTCAGAGTGATTTCCTAACTATGAATCAACCTGCAGACAATGAATCACACACACTGGAGAAGACTGCCAAAGCAAATAAACCATCATATTTAGCTTGTATAGAACAGCTTATGGAAAACCTTTTGATTCACTCCACTGAAATTGCAAGAGTGAAGAAAATAAAAAGGAGAAGAGTGAAAGAATCCGAAACCACATCTGTGAACAGTGTGGCATTTATATCTGACAAAGATTAAAGAGAACAAGGCAAAGCAAAATGGTCTTTTGCAAGAAGAAATCATCTCAGGGGAAAAAATACTTGTCTTTTGAGTGTCTTCCAAGGGGGAAAAATATAAAATGTTGACAAGTTGGCTTTAAAGGACATCTTGCGTAAAATGACTATGTCTTTCCTGAAAACAATCCTGCCTTAATAAAATTCTACAGCTACTTGGGATTCTGCGGTTCCCATTACATGCATAAGGATGGAACACAGATTATTCCCTCTCATCATAACATCAGTGCTTTTTAAGCAGCCCTATTGCCATCTTAGTGCATCTAAATTGCAATTCAGTGGATTAAACCTAAAAAGAGAGCTTGGTCTCTAGATAAGGATGAAGAAAATCAAGAGGCATTGTAAAGGATTTGTCTCTGGGAATTAAATAACTAAATAAATAAGATTGGAATCATAAACTCAATGGATAACCATTGGCAAGAAATAACTGGGTCTCAACATTGCCACTCTGAGTATAGAAATAATTACACCGAGTTGCTTTATAGCAGTGATTCTCAGCCTTTTGTGTCTTAAGTCTTACCAATTATCCTTTCAAAGATCCTGGGTCCTACCAAGATAGAAATGAAAGCCTGTTTTTTCCAAAAAGGGCATTTGTATGCTTATTCCCTCTGAACCCAGCTAGGTCCATCAAGTGCCCTGGACAGATTGGTCAAATAGGTCCTTCCTCCCAATGGCAGGAAGTGGCTGCAGAGAACTCCAAGGCCATAGAGAGTGATTTGAAGGAGAGATAGTAACATCCCCCAACTCTAGATCACATAGCTACTGCTCTGAGATAAAAAGCAGGTCTAATGTATGAACACTGCTGTAAGGTGGACCTTCAAAAATCTGGATCATGGCCATGGTTACCATGGGGGCCACCAGAGCTACCTCCAACCTAATATCCCAAGCAGAGTAGATTAGTCCCCAAAACCATAAATCTGGGGAACTCCACTGCCAACCTGGCCACCACATCAAGAAGCTGAAGCAGGGAAGCCTGCATAGCAGGGAGACTGGTACTGTAGCAGCAATCTCACCTGTTCCCTAAAGTTCAGTCTTAACTACAGGGTCACATAACTGGTACCTGTGGGGCACCAGAGTCTCATGCATGACTATAGCAACTTTACTGTTCCTGTCCAGGAGTTACAGCTGGTGCCATACTCAGAACCTGGGTGAACACATCTCTGAGAGGGAAACAACTCCTTGGAACCCAACCACAGGTCATCCCATTTATCCACTATCAGGTCCCAGAAGAGAGAGGCCTTATTGTGGGCTGACGTAGCATCAGTAGCATCAGCTAAAAGCCTGGAGCTAGGATTTGATGACTGGGCATTGGACTGAGCACAGTGGGGCTAGAATGTGGAATCGATAAAACACTCCAAATCTATCTTCCCCTAAACATTATATCAACAATGGGGCAGCAGTCAATGCTGCAGTTTGCCCTTCCTATTTGCACAGTCCTTTGGCTACATGATTATAGTAGAAGCAGCATCTAGCAATCATATACCATTTTAATTTTCACAGTACTCAAGTGCCTCCTTAGAATTATGGGAAAAATTCCAAATTCCATCCTCCAAAAGTAGAGAGTCAAGCAGAGATTAGTTGAGGCCCAGCCCTAAACATCTTGCTGGGGTTGGGTCCACTACTCAGAAGCCAACTTATCTTAGTATGCATTTCAAATATTACTTTTAAGTTTTGTGAAATGCATTGTGTTTCATTTGTTCAGCAGGGAACTGATTGTCTCGGGCTGTATGTCTCCCAAGGTTTCGATCTGCATCTCAGTTTATGGCATTTTTCAGTTAAAATGGTACCTCTTTAACACTCAGATTTGATTTCTAAAGCAGGGTTCCACAACCTTGGCAACTTTAAGACGGGTGGACTTCAACTCCCAGAATTCTCCAGCCAGCATATGCTGGCTGGGGAATTCTGGGAGTTGAAGTCCACCCATCTTAAAGTTGCCAAGGTTGAGGAACCCTGTTCTAAAGCCTGAAGAGTCTGGCTTTTGCATGTCTAACAGAACATTTTCCCCAAAAGTTCCATTACACTGCCCTTCCAAACGGCATGGGCGTTCAAAGTTTAAAGGTGCCCTTTATTCTCTTTGAAGTATGAATGTCCACTTTCACCAAGGTGAAAGTATGTGCAGTTCATCCAAGTCACCACAAGAGTGCATTAGGAAACAAAAACTGAAGACATAACTCAAACCCCTTTGGAGGATTGTTCAGAAACCTCTTGAGAAAAAAAGGCAAACTAGATGGGGAGTAGACTTGCCTTAAATCAAACTGAAGCAAGGAAAACAACCCCAAACTGATAAAATCATACCGTCAGTAGAGATTTTGATTTTCCCATTGCACCAATATCTTTATTTCCCTGTTTATTTTTAGTAATTATTTTCCAATGCTAAAGATGGAGGAAGATGGAGAAAGTGATTAATTATACAAATAACAGTGGCTCGCTGTGTCAACAGTCATAAAAAATTGCAAAATAGGGAACTTTGTTTCAGACCTTTGACTTTACGTCCAAGGCAGCTTAATGAGGGTTTGCAGAGGAAGGGCTCAAGGATGCCACAGAACCGCAATTCCATTCCCAGGGGAGAGTTGCACATCATGTGAATTGGAACAGTCATGAAAATGTCAGACCTCTTCAAATGTGTATGTAGCACTCCCACCCATTTCCTGGTATGTCACCAAAAAAAGTCATAATCTAGCACTCTCTCCATCCATTTTGGATGTTAAAAAATGTTAATATTTGTTGCAATTTCAGCCTTACAGGTAGCCAGGATAGTCATCCTGGGTAAAAGAAGAACTGGATTCTGACCTGTTTGAAAATACATTAAGTGCTACAAATAAATCAAAATCCAGAAGGTTAGTTTGAGAGGTCCTGCATACTCCACCATCAGTTTTGGGAAGAA
Organism: Liasis olivaceus; assembly: GCA_030867105.1. NCBI lineage: Eukaryota > Metazoa > Chordata > Lepidosauria > Squamata > Pythonidae > Liasis > Liasis olivaceus. The sequence goes on from CM061353.1 coordinate 81,494,060, forward strand.
GGCGAATTCTTAACAATATATGAATGATGGCATCGGGCTATGACATCATTCTTTGGCATTCTATGGCATCAGGTTTTGATGATAAAATCATCTTGGTTAATTCATAAAACATTTTATAGGATGATTGGAGATTATTTCAGGTTTTGTTTTTCTTTTCAGTAACTCTTTGATGAATAGATTACTATTCTATAGGTGTACAGTTGAGGTCACCTAGATAACTTACTGAATTATCCAAATAGTACCTAGAACTTCAAAAGTGAGTAATGATGGGTTACCCATGCTAATTATTCTGAAAAGTCCTGTCTCTTAGTTTCAGAGCACCTACAAAAACTAAACTATTATTTTAAAATATCAACAGCAGCAATGAATTAATAAATATGATCTAGCAGCAATTTTATTGAGGATGAATTGTCTTAATAAAGGTATTGACTTGGCAGCCTTGAAAAGCAGCCTTCCAAAACCGAGGTTCCACCACTAAGAGGACTGTTTCCTAGTAGATTCACTCAACAATTTTCAAGCAATTTTTACAAGCAGACAGGTTTTTGAAGGAGCACATAGTCTGTTTAGGTACTGGTTCTAAAACTGTGTAAAATCTGTTGATCAATATGTATTATAATAAAGGTTTTATATTGTTTTTAGTTTTTGGTTATGTTTTTCCTCTGCCAGCAGAAAGGACTGAAAGTGCTTTGTATACAGATAGATAAAAGAAAAACTGTTTTGGTATGAACTATGCTTTAGCTGAGCCTATTGCCTTAGAAAACATTTCCCAGACAGTGTGAATGAAAAAGAAACCTAGTCATCAAAGACAGGTCTCATACAGTATTTGAAAATGCCCATTCATAGGCAGAAATTTGTTTATGTGGTCCAAGGCTTTCATACATTTTACCGATCACGTAAAAAAAAAAAAAGACCAAATGTGGAGAGGTTGATGGAAAAGGACATGTGGAAGGAAAGATGCCTAGGCACTTAACTTAAAGTGACCTGATTTTAGATAGACCATTCCTCTGATCCATTAAGACTTTTTTACGTTCTTAGTGAGCTTGGCTAGACTGCTAACATCACTCAAAACTTGCAAACTGACTACATATGCAGTATAGATCATAACCATAACACAGGGCAGAAATCAGTTGAAAAGCTGTCAAATAACTTAAGGAAATTAGGGTGACACACTGAGTTCCAGATGGGGTACTATTCAAGCATCATCCTGATCTAAGTCTACTTTGTTTCATCAAAATTGCTGCTTTGCAAAACTACTTAAGACCATCCCTTGCATCTAGTTGAGCTTAGTGGGAATTATTTCTGAGTGAGATTGCACAGAATTGCACCTGTCAAGACATAGAATGATCCAGTTACAACTGCTTTTTAAAAGAAGGTTTTTCCCTTATATCAATTTTATTCTTACAGTTTTCTTTATTTTTAATAAGTGACCATATACTTTTAAACTATTTAACAGTAGTATTCAGCTAAAAGGCCAAATAAAAGTATTATCTGGGCTGCAAAGATACATACTTTTTAATCTATCTGGGGCAAGTCTAAATAAATATATTTGGATGAATAGTTTCAGAATAGCTTTTTCCTTCCACTGTATTTTCAGCCAAAGTGTTCCCTCCTTCCTCAGTTCATACATTCTGCCCTTTCTAATTTGTATAGCTATGTATAGTTGTAACAATGGAAACAAGGATAAAGAGCAAAAATGTCTTCTCAGGATACTGAAATCTTTGCTGGGGTTGTTTATACGGTGTGATCATGGACTAACTAAGCATGTGAAGTTCTGACCATTTGTCTAGTCAATGAATCTGCCCTGTAAGGAAGCATCTGTAAGCAAACAATATGAAGAACCAATTCTTGTTAAGCCCTCTCTTGTGCATTGTGTTCTAAGAATTAGCCTATAAATGATCTCATATCCCCAAAATGCTGTCATTAGCTATCAGATAAGAGGTTTGGTTTCTTTGCCTGGACACAACTTAGAATGGTGGTGGACATCCTTGAATGACTAACCTATTGTCTGTTTCCACTACCCATAGTGAGAGGTGACAATGAATCACCTCCATTGCACATTAATTTATACTTGTGGAAACCTGGGCCATTGGGAATCTGGGCCTCTCAATCCCAAAACTTTCCAATGCAATAAAAGGCATGTTCATAACAACAAATAATTTAAACACCCCTAAGGTTCCTGTGTGCTTTTGTTCTAGGCACCCTGCTGCTGAGACAATCTGGCTCCAGAAATGCAAGCAGTTTCCTATGATTTGACTTCACAATGAAACAAAAGCCCAACTTTCGCTTGGCCTAAATAAAGAGTTGGTTGCACTATGGAGCTTTAAACCACAAGGTCTGCTCTTGGAAGAGGGGTTTTGTTTTATTTTTTAGCGATTGAAGAAAGAGATCTCAACACAGCAGGTCTGCATTGTTACAGGTCTATGGTCATCTAAATATTCCCTTGGATGAGGTTAAATTATTCTAAATGAATCCACCCATTCTGATTCTGTTGTAACAATCCATCTACTGCATTGTTCACCTATGCAACTTTTTCTTCTTGGGGAAGGGAATTCCAGAAATAGACATATGTGGGATTTCCTGCTTGGGAAATCCATTGAATGGTTGGATGCCTCAAGGGTGGAATTGTCTTGCCTAATAAGTATTCTCACAGAATAAACTTCCAGTCCAACACTCTTCATGTCCGAATCTGGGAGCATCCACTGCCAGGTTTTCTTAATTAAAGGAGGACACGCATTGTGCAAAGCTCTAACAGCAGCCACTGTGAAAGCTGAAGGAAAAACATTACTAGGGCCTGAGATAGCTCTGTTACATTGAGCATAAAGAACTTTCCAAGACAGTGTAAAATCAAACTGTCTTGGCAATTTGTTTCATGATGTATGTCTGTGATCTTTGGTACTTTTTTATTTTTCAAAAGATTTTGGCAATAAAGAGAGAACATAAATGTCATCGTATAAAAACAAAGGATAAGAAAAGGTCTGCTGGATCACACCAAATGCTTGTCTGGCCCAGTATTCTGTTTTCACAATGGCCAAGTAGATATCTTCAGGAAGCCCACAAGTTTAACTCTACAGTTATTCCACAGTTTAACTCTGTGTTGTGTGAAATGTTTCTGCCCAATGTCTTATCCTGTGGCTAAATTTGGAGAAAGCTGTTGAAGGAGTATCAATTTACTACTGGCTATTGCTAGTCTTTTGGTTCAAAGTATCCAAGATGAATGCTGCTATTTAAGTTTCACTTCACCTTTCAACCAACTATAGGTAATCTTTGCAAATGTGTGTTATTGCCCCAAAACCTTAATTATTGGGGGGGGGGTGTAAGGGCAACCAGTAGACTGCTAAGGGCTCCATATCAGGCATAGATTGTCTCTCTTGCCATATAGGATGTCCTGAATGAACAATTTCCCATGAAACTTTCAGAACTTAGTAATCTTGAGCCAGCCACTCTCCACCAGTTTAAGATCTCTCAGTGGATTGTTTAGCAATAATAAAATTAAATGAATAAACTAATAACATATGGTAGTAAAAAGTAAAGTCTCACCCTCATACTTGTGCTGGAAACTAGGCTAGTGTTTATTTAGGAACCTAGTGTTATCCAAAGATGTTGAGTATGAACCTGGAATTTGAAACCCAATACATATTTAAAGTAGACACTTCAAAATCATTACCTCCCTAGGAACGTAACAGGCCACAGGCTGTCACCCTTCCATTATAAAATGCTATGTTTGACTAACAGTCTATTGCTTCCCACATCCTAGTCGCACATCCTTCCAGGTAACTTGCAAACAGGACAGCGGGCACTAATTCTCAATGACTGCTGCTCCCCAGGAACCGTAATTCCCTAGCATTTTTCTTCTGAATAAGGAGCGCCTACCCTCCATGTCTGTTTCCAGACACCTTATCCAGATTGCAAAGACACCTATAATTCAGAATTAAAATGAGAGGAATACACATTGCCATGCTTGGGGCCATGAAAAGGTCTTCTAGCACTGTTGTTGCATGGATCAGTCTTCTAAAGTAAGTGAAAATGAGGATGGGGGTATAATTGGAAAGTCTTTTTCTTCAAGGGGTTAGGGAGCACAATCAAGGCTATAAAAGAAGGTAGACATACATTACTTCGGATCACTTGTATTGTCTCAGTGGATTGCCTTCCAGTTTGGCTCTATCATTTAATTCAGATTACTGTATAAGCAGGAATGGAATACTTTTTTATTATACAAGCCAAAGGACAGGAAAACCCCTGTATTTTTTAGAGTGAAAAAAATATATAAATATACTCAGCTGGCAGAGTTAAATGTTAGAATTTACACCAGATGCCAAAAATAAGGTGCTTTGAAAGAGTCACGTGATGGGGGAAGGGATAATTCCTGAGTGAAATATTTAATACTTTGGTGTTCCTGCATAATAAGGTTTTCTATTTCTTTAAAATGATTCAGTTCATTACTGGTTGCTAACAAGGGCCATATCCTGATGTCTAAGTTGATCGCCTGACAGTTGATTCAAAAAATTTCCCCTCTTCCCAGATTATTAGTTCGTTCCATGTGTTTGATCTTCTTTAAGTGTTTTCAGAAGTTGGACATTGCCTTTTCTGATGTTCTTCTGTATTTGGCTCATTATGTTTATATCAGCTGTAAACAGATCTTTGGCAAAGCTGTAAAATTAATGCTTCAGCACAGCTAAACAAAAATAATCATTGCAACTAGTACTTTAGACAAAACCCAGCTAGGATTGCAAGCTCCAGGCATAAGCCATATTTGAGTGATGTCAGCTGACAGTCGGATCACTCAAGACCCTTTCTGGATCTGCTTTAAGAAGTGCATATTAATGGCTATAACAATAAACATGGAGATTAAGGACCTGTGGTGAAAAGGGGTATTTCATTTCTCTCATGACACATTTATTTTACTCACTACAGTTGATTCTGTAACACCGTTCAATTTTTGCTTCAGTTAATTATTTTTCAGCATCTTATGCTTACAGTATTAGAAAATACAATGTTAAGGTTTTGTTAGTTTTTAAAACTTCGGCCATGAAGAAGGAAGAGAAAAGAAAAGAAAAAAAAATCAATGTATAGTTTAATCTCTGCAGGACTTTTCTATATATTTGGGGAAGGAGCCAGTTTGGTTAAGGCCCCAGGCTAGAAAGCAGGAGACGGTGAGTTCTAGTCCTGCCTTAGGCATGAAAACCAGCTGGGTGACTTCGGGCCAGTCACTCTCTCTCAGCCCAACCCACCTCACAGGGTTGCTGTTGTGGGGAAAATAGGAGGAGGGAGTATTAGGTATGTTCACTGCCTTGAGTTATTTATAAAAAAATAAAATAAAGGCAGGATAAAAAATAATCTAAAAAAAAAAACTGAAGCTGAACTAAGCACATATAAAGTGAGCCAAGCTGAGGGGCATCTTCAGGGAGGGGTCAAAAAAACCAAGATGATGGCCAGGACTCACAATCAAAGTCCTGCTCTTTTTTAACATTGGTTGTGCATGCAATACATGTAAGAAAAGGGGTGGGTTTCCATCATATAGTTCCAATGACTTCCTCTCATCCTTCTGAGGGAAACACATGGCCAAGCCTGCAGTGGGTTTGCTTCACTGTGTTGTTGTTGAACTTCTTGTCTAAGTATTTGACAGAAACAGGAGTCTTAAAAGTAGGGTTCCAATGTATGCAGCAATGATGGCTTTACTAGCCAACACAACAGCTTTTTGTTTTTAACTGCCCACAAAATACACAATTGAATTCTCCTAGGCAGTTTATGATTGTTACGTGTTTGATGATGTAGAAGGTTTCCCAGATAAATCATTGTGGGGGAAATTGCGGCTGATTAGCCAGTTAGTGCTACAAATTGACTCAGTTTAGTTGGGAAAGTCTTTCAGAGATGACATTTTGATAAAACAAGGCAGGGGGAGGGGAGAAGGAAGAAGAGTGTATGTTAGAGTGGGGTGATATGGCCTCTTTTGCTAAATTAAGAAGTGCAATCAGATGTTGGCAATGGTCTACAAAGGCAGTAAAAATAGACTTTAGAGTCCTGAGTTTGTACATGCTTCTATACAACCTGAACTCACAATTGGAGAGTCATGTTTTAAATACTCATTTCTAGGAGAAGGAACATTTTTCTAGGAAGACTAGAAGAGAGACAAAAATTTTTTCTTGGTTGACAGTGCTTTGAGGAAACCCCCCCCACAGAATTGGGAATTTTTAATATTTATTTTGTTGATTTTACACAAGGGTGCATTAAAATTTTATTCTTTCCATACTTCCATCTACCCAGCTAGATGTGATCGTCCTTTCTGGATCTTGCCAGAAAATTCTGCTGGTCATATAGAATACTACCCTGTGCTAAGGTTGTGTACTTTCTAGACTGAAGGCCCCTTCACAGAGTTCTCAGATTGCATTATCCGCTGCCTTCCCGACATTCACACTCTAGATGCCTGTCAACTGGGTAACATATGTAGTGTGAAATGGACAAAGGCTTATACAAAGTAGATTGGATTACTGTCTAACTGTAAGATGAAGAACTGACAAATGAGTCAGACTAAGTACAAGTCACTACAGGTGACTTGTTCAGAGAGAGTTCGATCAGCCCACTTATTCATCCTCCAGAATGCTTATTCCTATCTTTAAGTTCTGTGACCAGTCCTTCTCAAAACTGCTTGCCATTAATTATTATTTTATGATCTGCTTGATTTTAAAGAGCACCAAAATGTAGCTGAGAGGACTGCTGTTGGAGTTTCACTTCACAGTTTGCTGAAAACTATAAATGCTGAAAAATCCTATTCAAGCAAAATATTGTAGGATTTTTATGGGAAGCAAGAAGTATATTATGAACTTTTCTTGGAGGCGAGCAGATATCTGATTCCTGTAATGATTTTGAGCCATACTTTCCTATTAACCTTTTCCTATCCCAAGACCTCATTTCCCCTGATAAGTGCCAACAGTCAGACTGCATGATTTTTGAAGGGTATATCAATAGTTGACTAACAATGCACATTTATTTTTAAAAAAAATCAAAATATAGAAACAAATTGTTTGTTCTGAGATATATTTAGAGGGCATTCTTATTGTTCAGGGTCTTAAGGAACATTTTGGAACAATCATCAGAAGCATGTCATTTGGGTATTGTTAATAGAGTGCTTTTCTATTGAATTTTCAAGATGTTGTAAAATGAGATTATGTGAGTAGCACCTCTGGACACTTTTTCCCATCATTGTGTTGGTATCAATCGCTGACTTCCACTGTTTCTCATGGTATTAAATAGAAATGTTGTTTCCCACTGCTCTGATTGGATAATTTATAATGCATGACATAACTGATAACCCTTAGGAGGGTAGGCATTGTGGGGCTTGCTAAGAAAACTGGACAACCGGCTAGGGGGCCTTTTGGCCTGAAAGCCATAGTTTGAGCCCGCTGGTTAAAATAAATCTTTCTGTTCAAAAGCTGTGAAACATGCCTAAGTGATCTTATTTATGAAGTTTAATTGGGTGGTCAGCAGGAAGTGGGGGGAACTATCTCAGTTTTGGTTATGGGGAAATTAAGTCAAGGATATTCTATCAGCCAACAAGACTCTTTTGGCCTGTTTCCTGAACTCCTTTTTGAGACAGCCAGATCAAAGCTGGATCTCACATTTTCCCAAAGACTACAGATATTTTCCTGTGATAAACTGGAGGTGAAGAAAATGTTGTGCCCAGAAAGTAACAGTGGTTTGCGGAGGCCAGATTTTGATCTGATATATGCAGTGAAAACAATAGGTAGCTTTCAGCTCAATTCTGTGTTATCTAAAATGCCAGAGTCTGGGGGATGTGAAGGCCAAAGTTGGGTGTTTCTTTCTACTGTCTCTAGGAGGCGTGAGACAGGATGAACTTTCCTGTTCTTGACCTAACTCTTACAGTGTGTGCGTCTCTGTGTGTGTGTCTGCATCTGCACAGGAGGAGAATTTGGCAGTCTGCCATTAGTTATTCATGCACTCGTTCCCATTGCTGTTTTTAACTAGGCCTGATTGTGTGTCCAAATTAATATATATATATATCCTTTATCTCTTTATCCTATTCATAGACATACATGTTTCAATCATGTTTTGTTGAACTTGTAGGAGGAGAATCATGTTGGTCTACGGTGGCAAAAAAAACAGAAATGTAATAACTTCTGATGAAGTGAGTTGCAGCTCACAAAGCTTATTCCATATAATATAATTTGTTGGAAAAAGTGCTACCAGATTCCTGATTCTGCTGAATACAGTCCTTTTTTAAAGGTATGTGTGAACCATAGAGAGAATTACATTATTCTCTGACATCCAAAGCCTCTAACCTTTGGAAAGCATGATCAACCCTTCCTATTTAGTTTTGTTTTGTCAACTTGTCAACCTAATACTGAAGAGGATAAAATGGGCAATATTGATCTGGAACCTCAACTAAACCATATAGCCATTTAGTAACCTTAGGCTAGTCTCTCAGCCTCATCACCTATTCCACCTTCCATTCCAAGAATGGAAAGGTTGGGGTTTCTTTTCACTGAATGTGTTTGGACAGCACTGAATGTGCTATTTGCTGCAGATGCTATATTTTGAATTCTTGTATGACATGGGATTAGACTCTATTGCCTAAACAGGTTCTTCAATCCAATAGTCTATGAGGACCAAACGTGTCATGGGAAAAAGGGATTTTACTCTGAAGAGTAGCCTGTTCATCTCTTAAAGTAATACTAAAGTGTTGTCCGATAGGGACGCGGTGGCGCAGCGGCTTAATGATGCTGAAAGTTGCCGGCCAGAAATGGCTGATGCTTCGGCGGTTCGAGTCCAGCCTTCGCGTTAACAGGGTGAGCTCCTGTTTCCTCCCCAGCTACTGTCAACCCAACAGGTCGAAAACTCACGTGAGTAGATAAATGGGTACTCTCACTCCGGTGGGAGGAAAAATGCTGGCAGTGCCTTGCACAGAGAGACAGGACCAGTTGCCGGTAAGCGCGAAACCGCGCTCGCCCGAAAAGGGCGCAAAGCAATGGAAATCCCGCCTCCTGAGCTCGCCAGCTGGGCTATGCTCTAGGAAGGAGGCTCTGGCAAACCACTTCCGAAAAACAATTGCCTTGAAAACTGCAAGGATTCGTCCAGGCAGTCACTGCAGGGTCAGTAATGACTGAGTGCAGACAAAAAAAAAAAAGTGTTGTCCAAGTGCATTGAGTTTCATGGACAATCTTTATGAAATCTCAAAAACTGGTGAATAGTAGGAGGGTCTAGATTAGATTAAAAAAGTGGTAGTGACTTTGAACAAATCCAGGAGGAGCTAAACAATTATCACATAGCATATGGGTCTAGAAGATGAATAAAGCTGTTTTAGGGGTGAGCTTGTTTAGAAACATTGGAAAAGTCAGACCCTATGAGCCAAACTGGTAGATATTTTCAAGAAATGAAATCATGATGGATACTGTTCATGTTGCTCTGTTCTACTGATTTGTTCCTGCAGTTGCTTAAGGATTAGAGGATTAGAGGATACTTCCCACCAAGGATTTAGACTAACCAATTTTTTTACCCACAAATTAATAATCAGAGTTGGATTTGGTTGGATGAGAGATGACTAGGAAGTCCCAGGATCTGGATAGACTGGGAAGTCAAAAACATCTGGTAGAAGGCAATGGTAAACTGTATTGTTCTTAAGAAAACTACATGGACATGACCCCAGTGTCATCAGGAGTCAAGTTTAGTTCAAGTGAGCCTAGAGCTGGCTTACTGATCATGAAAGTATTTGCATTCCAGTGCATTCAAAAACTCCCACTCTTTGTTTCTTCACATGAGGGCAAGCCCTACTGATTGTGCTATAACAAATGACCCATAAGACATGAATTTTAAATAAGATAGTATCCCAACATACAATTCTTATACTTTTGATTCTAGCTGCATCTGGTCTTTCCAAAAACAAAGGGAGCAAAGGGGTATCCTTATACTCATACCATATATCTATTAGAGAAGGATCTCAAATGATGACAGTGATATGTACATGTACAAACCAGGGAGATTGAATGAGATATTTGTCTCTCTACTAATGGAAGTGGTGTTAACTGGGATGGGTGGACTGCAAGTAGGGTATACCAAGGTTCTTATATTGCAACTTTATGTTTTTAATGTTAAACCAAAATAATGTTGGTTTGGTTTAAGCCAAGTTATGGATGGGGAATTGTATGTTACTCAGAGTCACTTATGATTTGAGTGGCCTATAAGAATGAATTAATGAATGAGCAAGCAAACAAGCTATCAGCTTGTTTTGGGATTGTTTTTAACAGAGAAGATTTAAGATAAATATTAAATAAATGAAGTTGGCTATTCTCCATTCATTTCTACTTTAACTGCTGACCATTACCACAAGCTGAACTTATCACCAGCTTTATTTGAAGGCCATGGATTCTACAACCACAGCATCAGCAAGCACTTGGTGGTCCGAATTTTACAAGGTTTAGTCTCTCAGAGTTGCATGGTGAATGATCAACTGGCGTGGGTGCAGCTATCTTTCTTTTTCTTTTTTGCCCTTTGTGTGTGTGTTTGGGTGGTTTGGAGTCAGTTGAAGGAGAAAATACTTATTTCTTATTTTCTCCCAGATGCTAGGATTTTCTCCCCCCTTTTCAAAGTGTTTATATGGTTTCCTCCTTAGTCCCCCACTTAGTCAGATTTTTTTAACCATCAGGGCAGTCTTAGGGATTTTTCCACCTTGATATTGCGTTCCTGTTTCCAAGGCAAAACTACAGTTTAACAGATTTGCTCCTTGTCCCTCTCCAAGTATTTGGCAGAGTATCTTCTCATCAGATCTGCTGAAATGAGTCTCTTTAAATTGACAAAACTAGCCTTCTGTCATTCCCTTCTGCCACACCACCCAGGCAAAGCAAACATGTTGTAGACTTGGGAAAGGGGAAGAAAGTCCTAACATCTGAGACAAAAGCATCTTTTCTCCAGAACAAAGGCAGGCCCTTTAGCTCTCACATGCAAACCTTTACGAGGGGCACAGTTTTGCTCAATGGCTGCATTATGCTGCTACAAAAGTCCTAACAATTAGTCTATCCTTCTATGGATTAAATTAGGCCTGACACATGCCTGTTTGAAGGGTTCCCCAGGAATTAAACAACTACTTCCATCAGTTGACTTGGACAGCCATAGGAAACTCGACACGATGTAGAGAATTTTCTGCACTTAGCCATGAAACAAATCTGCTACAGGTATCAAGTGGGCGTCTGTTTTGCTTTTGGATGTCCCCCCCCCCGCCTTTTTTTTTCCTTGGTGGTATAATCAGATTACAAATTGAACATTTCCAGATGTGCGAGCCGGCAGGTCTGTCGCCTGCTACCTCATCTTTGGCTGCCCTCAAGTATAGGATGGGAGGGGTGATAATATTGATATGGAATAATGGAGCTGTGATACATAACAATACATTCCCCACCTTGTGTAAATCTGTGTTGCTGAGAGTTAGAAAAAATTGCTGACCATTATCAGCAATTCCCTGAAACATGCAGAACCTTAAGATTTAGGAGCATATGGGTGGAGAACATTCACTTTCAAGGAATTCATCAGCATGAAAAGTAGCAAGGGAACCCTAGGACACTGATGCCAGAATATGGGATTTCCATTCACAAAACCAGAAGGCTACAGGAACTTCTTTTATCTAGAGCGGTCCACTCACGGCCTTCATCCATTTCAGATATGTTCCACCTGCTCTTCAACCGAAATATTTCTAGTAAAGCTTAAAGTACTAAAGCAAATATAACAACATGCAAGATAATGAATTTATGCAAGTAGGCATATCATATATAAATACATAAATATATCAACATTAAAAACATACAACTATAGTACAGGAACAATTCAGAACAATAAAAGCTCAGTTGAGACTGTTGACCTCACAGGTGTAGTAATATTTAAGAGGCAGCATTATACCTGTCACCATTCTCATCCCAGTGCCTAGAAAGCCACTGTGACCACATAGAGAGCCAGTTTGGTGGTATGGTTAAGATGCTGGCCTAGAAACAAGACAACTATGAGTTCTAGTCCTCCCTTAGGCATGAAAACTGGATGAGTGACTTAGGGCCAGTCCCTCTCTCTCAGCTGAACCCACCTCACAAGATGTTGTGGGGAAAATAAAAGGAAGGGGCATTATGTACATCATCTTGAGATGTACAAAAAAAAAGGTGGGGTATGATCCAAATAAGTAAGTATGGACAACTGCTATTCTCAACTGTGCAGGTGGAGGTGTTTTTTGTTTGTTTGTTTTAAAGGTCAGTTTACTACAACTCTGGGAACTGCAACAGATGAATGTTTTTTATTTATATATTACATTTCTCTACTGCCACAACTCCCTTCTTGGTTGCTTACAACATGTATAAAAAAACAATAGTGGAACATCCCTGATAAATTAAAGTTAAAATTAAATTAAAATTAAAATTCTGTAACATAATCCTGACAAAGTCACAATACTCTTTAAAGCCTTTGATAATTACTTGGTGGTAATTAGCCTCTGGAAGGCAACTATGCATGGAGCTAAGCAGCTTCTGGGAGAATGCTATTCTGAAGCACTAGGGTCATTTGAAGGGAACAACATTGTGGGGCCTCAGCTTCCTCACTTCCTAAGAATGGGGCACTACCTCCCTAGAAAGTTGCCTCAGATTGGTCAAATCCTGTTGGAGGAGGCAGTCCTGAAGGTATCTGGGTACCAAGCCAAAGAAGGTTGGTTTAGCTTAAAGCCAGGTCTTATAATTGCACCCAGAAACCTACTGGCAACCAGTGCATGTCACATGGGCATAGCATCAAGCACCTGACCACACTTGGGCTCCCACATTCTGGACCAGTTGGAGTTTCCAAGTGGTCTTCAAAGGGAGCCACACATAGAGGTCACAGCAGTATTCCAGAAGGATGGCAACAAGGGCATGAGTCACTATAAAAAGGTCCTTCTGTTCCAGTAAGGCTGCAACTGATGTACCAACCTGAGATGGGCAAAAGTCCTGGCCATGGTCTTCATTTGTCCTTCCAGCAGTAGCCATGATTCAAGGGGACTCCCAAGTCATAGATCTGTTCCATCAGGGGCAGTGCTACCCCTTGAGACTGTGACCAGAGTCAACAGAGAACAGTAATGGACAAATTACCACTCTGTTTCCAACATTCCAGTATTAAAGAGCAGGAACAGGGGAAGGACTCCTCATATAGGAGTGGTAATTGTGCTGACCTCTTCTCCCCCATCAACAGGAACAGCCCACAAAGAAAGGAGCAGAACCAAAAACAATGGCTCTGCCCCCAGCCTCTGCATACAATATCAAATGCTTTTCAGCCATTTACAATCCAGAGAGTTTTCAGAGTCTCATTAGATTTATTGAAAGAAAAAAGGGGGTTGCTTTCTATATTTACTTTAGTCCCCATTTATCAGTAGGTACATTAAGGCAGAGCCTCCTTGATCCCTTTGATCCTCATTCTCACTGCATCTTGACGCAGGGGGGATGTTGCCACCCCACACTTGCTAGATATGGAAGGAATGTATATGTGTTCTGGCCCTACAATAGGTTGCAATAATGGCCATTCCTGTTCTCAGGCTCAGAGAACTGCATTAGACAGGATACCATTGTTAAAGGTACTGAAGATTCTAAGACAGTGTTTCTCAACCTCAGCAACTTTAAGTTATGTGGACTTCAACTCCCAGCATGCTGGCTGGGGTATTCTGGGAGTTGAAGTCCACATATCTTAAAGTTGAGAAGTTTGAGAAACACTGCTCTAAGAGGTCCAAAAGGGCCAGGAAGGGTGCAGAAACCCCTTCCAGGTCCTTACAAAGATCATCAGCTTGAGCAAACAATGCTATTTGGACTCATGCCTGGGTCTGACACCAGACTGAAAGGGTCAAGATAATCTTCTAGGATGCTTTGCAACTAAAGTCCCACTACACACTTGACAACATTCCCTAAAAAGGGAAGTTAGAGTTAAGACAGCTGGATCCTGACAGTGCCTCCTATTGAGGGGCAAACCACAACCTCTTTCAAGGCTGCAGGCACAACCGCTTCTCAAAGTAAGGCACTGACCATCTCCTGATCCAACTCATCATGTCCCCTCCTGATCTCCATGGAGTATAGGTCTAACCCACAAATGGCAGGGGTCATACTAGAAAGCACTGTACATTATCAGAATACTTGGGCCAGATGGAATTCCAGATAACATGGCAAGTTGCTGCCCCAGTAACTACCTTGGACTCTGCCATGAAGAGCCAAGACCTTGGTGAAGTTGAGTGCTATAGTTGCAGTGACCAATTGGGAGATCTACCAGTTCTCATTTTCCTAAAAGGGAGCTTGCCACTCTAAACAAGGCTGACAGCCCATGTATGCAATAAGGGAGAAGTAATGATGCTTCAGAGAGTCAGTTTGGTGTAGTGGTTAAAGACACTGGGCTAGAAACTGGGAGACTGTGAGTTGCAATCATGCTTTAGGCATGAAGCCAGTTGGGTGACTTTAGGACAGTCTCTCTCGCTCGCTCACTCTCTTGCTCTCTCTCTGCGCCATGGTAAGAAGGCAATGGCAAACAATTTTCAAAAATGTTGCCAAGAAAATCCATGCAGTCCATGCAGTCATTAGGAGTCAAGACTGACTTGAAGGCAACCCTGCTCCAAAACAAAAAACAAAAACCTTGCTTTACTTCTCTTAGCCTCAAACCTAAGTTTGTACCCTTAAGCTGCCAAATTAACTTCTTGTCTTTCTCCAGGCTTGTTCTCTTGCTTCTTCTCCCAGAACTCTTCAGAAGCCAAGGAGCCTCCCAGGATTGGTACATATGGAGAGGCCACCTACAAAGGTGATCTTGTTGAGAATCAGAAACCATCCAGTGGAACTGCCTAGCAAAAGTTCTCTAGATCTATCAGGTACCTCAGGTGGACACTCTTAATGGGTCCTTCAGCTATGCAGAGGTTCCTGCTATCAGTCAACCTCACCTGAAGCAGGAGATTCAGCTGAGACGGCACCTGCCCTTTGGAATAGCATATCCCCAAGATTCAGATGGTCCCAACTCTGTTAGCCTTTTGTAAAGCCTTGAAGACCTGGCTTTCCCCCCAGGTATTGTTCCAGGCTGCTGGATGAGCCTGTCTGCAATAGGTAGAATATTGAATGATTGTGGGTTGGCCTCAGTTATGTTATATTCTCTTCTGCATTGTGTTTTCATCTTTTAAATCCCATGTTAGCCACCCAGAGTTGCCCTATAAATTGATGACATAAATAAGGAAGGAAGGGTCTGACCATGGACATGGGCTAAATATAACACTCTCCATATCCAGAGCATCCAAGGCAAGGACAAGTGGTGGTAGCTTGCAGGGCAAGCAAAGATAGCGAGATATATTGTTATTGCAGCCATTTGGCTATCTACCACTCTAACACAGGAGCAACTTCATCTCCTTTTACCTGCCTTCATGCATCTTTAATAGCAGCAGTGCACTGCATGCGATGCCTAGATAAGAAGAGCTCTTCCTTGGCCATCTTGCTTGGAGCTCTGAAAGGGTCGGTAGGATATGGAGCTCAAGACTGGAGCAAGCAGCAGGCCACAACCATGGGATGAGCCCTGTGGGATTAACCCTGAAAGGTGTGTGGGGGGGGGCAGCAAAGGTTTTCCCCTTTTGGGCAAGACTAGGCTAAGGGTCTCTTCTGCTTCCAGGTTCTGGATGGTAGTAGGGCTCTATGGATACTTCTGAGATGAGAGTCTGGAATAGCTAGCAGATTTGCTTTTTAATCCCTTCTCCTCCATGAATGGAACTGGGATGAGAGCCTGGCCAGGGCTGTGAGTTTCTGAAGAAAAATCTCCATACTCAGAGATGACCTAGTAAAATTAATTGAATAGCAAAAGATGTCTTCCTGCCAGTCAATAGGAGATAACTATGCAGCTGTACACTTTGCCTTTGAAAGTGAGAGAGAGGGAAAAGTGGAGATTGAGATTGTTTTCTGGCCAAAGACTCCTTCCTTCCTATTTGCTGGCCTCCATTAAGACTGCCTATTTAGGGTTTTTTTTTTTTTTTGGATGCTGCATAAAGTCCCCCCACCCCCATGAGTAACTGCAACTAAATCAGAGATGCTGTCAACTTGCTTCCACAATCAGTTCTACAGAGATAATGAATGCCGCAGACATTTTGATCTGTTCTAGCAAATAATTAATCAAAGAGAATGGGAAAGTAAGGAAAGGAACACGGGATAATTAGAAGTGTTTCACTCACCTCTGCTTCATGCAGGGATAAATGGTTGTGCAAATAAATGGGCATTCTTTTGGATATACATAAATTGATAATGTTCAGAATGCACTAAAAGCAAAAGGTGACTTGTCAATGGCAGCTTGGCTAAAACATCCTGCTGGCATATAAATTGTCAGATGATTTATGGCAACAACAATAAATTCCCCAAATATTCCCTGACGCTGGTGATGGTGAAGCAAATCCAGTTCATGCATTTGAACTTCGCCAATGGGGAATGGCAGCAAAAGATCCCAGTCTCCTACACACAGCCAGGAAGCAGCTATAGTAAACCATAATTTTGTCCTTATGAAAGAATAGGTATCATGCAACATGACACAAGTATAAAAAAGCAGAGTTTTGAGCACTGTTTTAACTCCCCCCCCCCCCTTCTGCATTTGTAGGATATTGGGCAAATGCATTCACCTGATGGCTTTAGATTGGAGTTCTGTACTATGATGTTATGGCCAACTAAGGATTTTTCTAAGACAAAATATGGTTGACAAATCCAAACTCAATAGATACACCTTTCTACAGAGGAAAAAGGAGGCCATGAATACAATGCCCTCATTTTGATAATCCTTTATTTTTTTTTTTTAATTTGATCCTCCCATAATAATGTACTGAAATGCATAACAGTTACATTGTACAAAGCATTTAAGGAAAGTACCTTGACTTGCTGGTTATTTCAAAATGAGATAATAAACAAAAGGAAAGTAAAATCTGGCCCCTTACCAAAGGCAAAATACAACCCCCTCCCTACCCCTGTCCCGAAAATAACAGAATACAGTTAATCATTTATTTATTGGGGTTTTTTTTCTTTTTTAAACATAAGTTTGGAACACTTCATTTTACAAATAGGATTAACATGAACATAACATCACAAAGCTCGCAGACAACCAGCATAAAATATTGGGTACAATTTTCTTTTTCTTTACCAGAAGAATCATGCTTTCATGAAGAAAAAAAATTAGAATGCTTTATACATTTGAATCATTTTGCTTTATTACAAAAAAAATCTCTAAATTGCCTCTATTCATTATTTAATTTCAGTAAAATGGAAAAAAAAAAGATAGTAAAAGAGGAATGTAAGACTTTTTTTTTTCAAACACGGTTTGCACGCCCATATATGCAGATCAGTTTGCCTTTTTTTCTTTTGAAGTCCATGGGTGCCCAGAAAAATGACAGTGGGGGTTTTTTGGGGGGAACTGGACCAGTGCTATTCATTTCATATCAACAGTGCTACATTTAGCAAGAGTGCTTTTCTACTTAATCCACAAACAATTGTTTGCCAACAAATAAATACATGGTACACGCAACATCAAAAAAGAAGAGGAGGAGGAAGAGGAGGAAGAAATAATCAAAAGCAAAAAATAAACATGAACAAGATGAAAACGAGCAATGACATGATTGTCTAAAATTAAAAATGCCTTTACAATGATAGGGGAAGCATTCACTGAATTATAGTGGTATGTTTGATGACCATGGTCCATCGTAAGTAAGATGCTGAAAGACTCACTTCCTTGGATTGCTGAACATCCAGATTTGGGGGTTTTTTTACAATATACACAGACGTCTTACATTATTGTCTCATGTGATTCTCTATTTTCATTTTTTTATATAATGCAGTTCAGAAGGCAAAAGTTAAAGAGAGGACAAGATATTGCCACTAAATTCTAGGTTAATGGCTGATGTACAAAGGCTTTGTCTTCCTCTGTGGCTTGAAATGCATGAAGCAAAAACAAAGAGGACTGTATAGAAAAGCCTGTCTCAAATTGCTCTCTATGAAAACAGAACAACCCCTCCCCCCAAACAAATGAAATAATTTTTCGTAGTTTAGTGAAGTGCTCACATGGGTATGTAGCAACAGAACCTTAACCCCTAAGTCCCTCCCCAAACAGGTGGAGTGGAAGACACATATTTCCCATCAAGGTCTATTTGATCCATCTATTCTGAATGTCGTATTGATCCTCAAAATGTCAGCAGCTGCCTTCACTGTGCAAAACAAAATATTGAGAATAAATAGTTTTTTTTTCTTCTTCTTTTAAATCATTCAGTTTAAGGTCACCTGACTTTAAACGTGACCTGTCAGATTTCTAAGGCATTCTGCTCTGCAGTCTTTTTAGTCATTAGTCTTCTAGCAAAGAGCCTTGTTGCTAGTTCGGACTTAGTCCCAATCCAGTTAACATTTGACAGTGTCATACATGACTAATGGACTGGATGGCACCAGATTCTGCAGCAGCTCTAGCCATACTGTGCCACATGTTGGAGGAAGAGTGTAGAGAGTCCTTGTCGGAGAGCGAAAGCATCATAGCATAGGCCTAAGTCAACAAGAAATAAGAAAAGAATTCTAAAAGTTAATAATATGGTGTAGATCCATGATTCTCTCATTAATAGCAATTCACTTTTATGATCATACTTGATGACTATTTGGGAAAGTGTCTGGCTTAGGTATCACACATCATTTTCCTACTAGGACTTAAGAAGCTTTGTGACAGAAAAACTGCAAGTACTACACATTCTTAAACTTCCTATTCCTGAGATACATAAAAAAGGTGAAACAAACACTGAATCTAGCTCTTCATGGAGAGCCAGCCACTTCAGTTCTGACAACCAGTGAACAGGAACAGAGTCCTATTTACTTTCTGGGAGAAACTGTTAAGCATTACAATAGAATAGTTTAAAACCAATGACTGAAAAGCATTTCAGATTGTGGTTGATGGAAACATCAGGATCAATGCTGATGCTAACCTGGAGATTTTTTTTTTCCTGGAACAGAGAGGACCAAGGAAGGAGGAGCATATATTCCCATAATTTACATTTAGAAAGGCAGCACTGTTCCACCCACAGGAGCCCCCAGTCAGCTGGATTTGGAGCTGGATAAAATACTTGGCTGTTTATTATCAATGTTCTTCATTCCTCATTCTTAGCCTCCAGCATTTTGATTTCATCTGGATTAGGCTGCTAATTGCATTTCCTTAGTTGTCATCTTTTGCATTTCCCAAAGGACTTTTACCTGGGATTTGGACTTGCGATGCAATGGCTGTTTTAAGTCTTCTGGCAAATGGGAGGTGGTGAATGCTGCCAATTCAGTTTCATTGAACTGGTTTTCTTCTAATTTCCTCACTTTGAGACTATCAGTGAAGTGCCTTATATGGTCCAAAGCAGAAAGTCCAGTTTTATTAAACTCATCTTCCTTATACCTACAAAAAAGATTGAGATGGGATTTGTTTTAAATAACAATCACTAGTGATTTTTCTTTTCTTTTCTTTTCAAATGCTATTGAAACATTTTGTCTGATTCTTCCTGATACTAATAGTAGACCTGGGGCAAAGGTCAATGTTAGTTTTAATCATATGTTTAACCATATCACTGATTTCAATAACAGTAAATATAGGTACTTTTCTCTAGAACATAGTCACTCCTTGGAAAGTTCTTTTGTTATGTACATGTTTCTCAATTAATTGACAAATAATAATTAGCAGACATAGATTAGTCATCAACATGAAGGTTCAGGGCTAACAATGCAAGTTTATGCTTGTCTACTCAGGACTAAGTCCCTTTCATATTAGAAATATATTTAAAAGATTGCATCCCAGATCCTGAAAACAGTTTCTTCTAGGTTTCCAATAAGTCCCTCCATGAAAACTCTTACCTCCCCTCTTCCAGTTAGTTTTCTAGTGTAACAGTGCACATTGTTGGCTTGATTCACTGACTGGGAATGACTGATTTTTTTATACTGCCACATATTACAGGCTACCTTGTGGACAAAGTGCTTGAAAGGCAGGGTAAAAATCTTTTTAACTAAATTAAATATGTTCCAAAGGTGGACCTAGAAGCATCTTGACCTGTACTTGCATAGTCTGACTTTGTGCTCTTCCCATTCAGGTCTATACTGTACATTACTGGATCCCTGTTTATTTGATTTCTTGGTTCTTTAGAACTGCGTCTGAATTATCCCTGCTTGCTCCTGTCTGGACTAACAAGAGATCAGTGAGGTAATATTTGTGGTGATTTCAGAGAAAGAAGCATTCCTCAGGC
The DNA here is from genome assembly GCA_030867105.1 of Liasis olivaceus. NCBI lineage: Eukaryota > Metazoa > Chordata > Lepidosauria > Squamata > Pythonidae > Liasis > Liasis olivaceus. The sequence continues at coordinate 81,514,293 of CM061353.1, forward strand.
ATTCGGTGCACTGGTAAAGATTTCTCATGGCTAACAGCTTGATTGGTTTTCACCATCTTCAAGCCCTGGCACAAAGATTCCTTGATATGATACCTCAATTCTGTTTAGAACTTTTAATGATGGAACGGTATAAAGGGAGTCTTGACTAAGGAGTGAAGAAGAACGGGAAAGGAACATTTTATAGACAGTGCTATGGACACATGTCTGAACATTTCATGGTATTAGATGGCACAAGAATGACTGTATATATTTTGCTATAATATCATTGAAAAAGCTGAAGCAATTTTTTTCCCATCTACATGCAGTAATACTCAAATACGTCCTGGCTACTGTATATGCTTTTTCCCCTCATATGTTTCACTCTGTCATCAAGATAATGACCTACCTGCCAGGAGAAGATTTGCAATTTATTTCCAAAGCATTTGCTTCTTCAAAATCACCCTCTGTGGCCTCATCACAAATGTTGCTTGTTGCAAGTTCTTTAACTGGCTTCCCTGTTATTTCACTTTCTTCGTCTTCCTCATCCATCATTACTTCATCTTCTGCTTCTTCATCTTCCAATAAGTCTGAATTCTGGCTCACTACTGGGGTCTTTTCATCCTTAAAATGGCTTCCATTCATTCTTTTAAAATGTAAGAATAATCAGTCAACACAAAATGAACTGCAGGCAGTTTTAGATATCAGGTCTTTGCTTTCTACATTTTGTTTTGCAGGGGTAATAAGTCTGCTATAAGTAAAATCCATACTATTCAGCCTGGTTCACTAAGGTGCCAATATTTCTTTGAAATTCAATTCAAATTCCAACAGAATTGACAATTGTGAAGACAATTGATTTTAACTGTTTTGTAAACTGCCCAGAGTCGTTTCAATGAGATGGGTGCTGACAAATTTGATATATAAATAAATAACATTGAGGAAAATATAGATTGGATTAGATTAGATTAGATTGATAGATTGAAAGATAGACCATTTTTTTTAGATTACTACATTCTTCAGAATTCCCATCATATTCAACACTAGCTTAAGGGAGAAATTATTCATTCCATCTCCTGTCTGCTACTGCACTATTTTCCACAGAAAGATGCTCAAAACAACTTATGCAGACTACTGCACAGCAATGTCTGTCAGTGGAGGATAATTATCTCCTAGTCTGTGAGAGTCATGAAATAACCATGAATTATGGGTACTCTGATGTCTTCAAGGAAGGCTAGACCACATTTTTGTGGAGTGAAGGGCTGAAATTAAATTAGGCTACATTGTGGGAGAAACTGGGATTCGGGTGGGGGCACCTTTGTTTTTAACTGTGATCTGCCTATTTTAAGTCTTCTAATTGCTTTCCACCTCAAATAGCAGGAACGTTTCCAGCAATCATAGAGGACCACAAAAGTGGAATTACTGTAGAGGAATAGTACAATGTAATTTTCACTAACAGTAATATGAATCATCCTATTATAACCTCATTTATATTTATATGAAGGACTTCTAACTTAGAACCTCACCATACAGGAATTAGCAACATCCATTGTGTTGGGGCAGTGAAGTACATTACAAATACTTTGACGTTAAAATGGAATCAATCATCTTAAGCACATTATATTCCAAAATGGATTGGAGAAACAATCATGTGAATTGTCGACATTGTTTAATATTATACAGTAAGAATTTAATTATTTAGTTGTATGAATCATTCTCTGTCATTTTCCTCAGAGATAAGCTCTGATTAGCCTTACTTCACTTTAACCCAAATGTGTAAATAAATAGCCAATCAGAAATTTTCAGGCCTACTCAACCCATTCCCTAGAACCAAATTATTCTTTTGAAATGTAAAAAGAATGTTATTTCTCCTGTGACTATGTTTAGTTTTTTCTATAACTAGTCTATTTGGCTAAAGAGAATGAAATCACACCAGAAATTATCCCATCATTGTCAAAATCATGTAGCGCTGCCCACAATTAGGTTTGGAGTCATTTAGAAAGTTTGTATCTTCATAGCTCACAATATATTCCTTAATTTATACTATAGAAGAAAAATAACTAATCAGAAATTATTCAATAACCAGTAAGAATACAGGAGCTCTAAAAGATCACTAAGAACTGGTCATCCTTATAGTAGAGAATATTTTTGGCATGTTTCATCAGAGTGCCCTGCTAGTATGTTTTGGATAATCGTAAGAATTATGAGTCATAAATCAGGGACTGCCAGACAGCAAATTTCAACAGTTGGAGAATATTGTTGTGAAAAGTACTTGGATTTAGATCAAAATAATAAAAACCATATGATTAAAAAAGCCAGATTTACTAATTACATTTTTATATGCCCTAATTCCCCAAGTATGAAATATCTATTAAATGTAATCTAAAAATGATATATTTTAAAAGAAAACACTGAAAGATCCAATGTTTTCTTCTTATAGACTCTTCCTACATAAGGATATCTTGAAACCAGATGTGAAACATACTAAAACATGGCCATGGTGTGAGAACAAAATTTCAATATGCATGTAATGAACGAAGATTTGTCTTCATTAATATAGGCCTATTAGTTTTTATCCCAGCATTAAAGTAAGTAAGAAACATAAAAAGGGAAATAATAAGCAGAATGCAATAACTACCTTTGCAATGCAAAGTATGCAGATATAGTTATGCTAACTTATTAAAGATGATACATTTTAATAGAAATTTAACCAACTACATCAACAATTTTGGGAGCCAAGTGTCACACTTGATCTTTGAATGATTTCCTGTGGGTCACTCTAAAAAACAAACAGGGTCAAAACAAAGATATGGCTGGGGCCAAGACAAAAATGTAAATATGACATATGATACAAATTAAACTTAATAAAATATAGTTAATCAAATATAGTTAAAGTTTCTCTTCTGTCATATAATTTACAAATTCAGCAGAATTTCTGAAAATCCTCTGAGGGCCACACTCAGGACTTTGGGGAGTCAAGACCATATCCTCATAACCTCAGTTACACATCTCTGAATACATATTTGTATGAAATACTACAATTGGATTTAAATATACTGCTTGTATTGTGATCATGTTGCTACAAATCTATAAGAATGGCAGAAAGCCCCCTATATTGTTTTATAATCTGGTGAGGAATTAATATGAGTATTTAGTGTGCATGGTTGATACGTTTAGAAAGTTAGTACTGGGGAGAACTGGGGTATATATTCTCATTTGTGTTAAATAATTATTCATTAGGACTGCATCCTTGCCAGCTGTTGTTCTCAGACAGCTGAGTTCAATTGTTCAGCCTGATATCACACTTCATTAGGGATGCTGTTCTGATATTTTGTTTCTCTAAGAAATCAAGCATCTTATTAAAGATGCATTGTCTTCTGCAGCAATGTTCCTAGAGATATTGAAGTAGTATCATTAGGAATGCTAGCTGTGAACAGAGCCTGCCATATCAAGGGAAACAAGGAGGAAAATCTCCAATCTCATAAGTTGATTTATAAGACAACTGTTCCAGCCTGCTGTTTCATAAGATCTGCAGTTGGTGAAATTTTGTGCAGCAACCATATGGCCCACCCCACATGTTACAAGTATCTCCCTACATTATATATGATCCAGAACAATTTCTAATTCTTGGATTTGATGTGCAAAACTAAGTGAAAAATGAAAACCTGATGCAAATTTCTGAACGGCTAAGCAATATGCATAGAAGCCCATTAAACAGCCAAATATTGCAAAGGCATTATTGATTTTAGTCCCAATTCTCAGCTTGGGGAAAAAAAATGTAATCTTCCCGTGTACTAAGCTAGTTTGAAAATTAAACAGTTGAAAGTTGTTGATATATTTGGACACTTCTGGTCAGAGTACCAATTTTTTTTTAGAATTTAACAGTTTTGGTTATGCTAATACCATTACATTTTACTTTGATAACCTTCAAGCAGATCCAAACTTATATCCAGACTCAAGTTATACAAGTGAAACTCAAAAAATTAGAATATCGTGCAAATGTTCATTTATGTCAGTATGGCAACTCAAAAGGTGAAACCAATATATGAGATAGATGCATTACATGCAAAGCGAGATATGTCAAGCCTTACTTTGGTATAATTGTGATGATTATGGCGTACAGCTTATGAAAACCCCAAATTCACAATCTCAGAAAATTAGAATAGTGTGAAAAGGTTCAATATTCTAGGCTCAAAGTGTCCCACTCTAATCAGCTAATGAATCCATAACACCTGCAAAGGGTTCCTGAGCCTTTCAATGGTCTCTCAGGCTGGTTCAGTAGGAATCACAAGCATGGGAAAGACTGCTGACCTGACAGTTGTGCAGAAAACCATCATTGACACCCTCCATAAGGAGGGAAAGCCCCAAAAGGTAATTGCAAAAGAAGTTGGATGTTCCCAAAGTGCTGTATCAAAGCACATCAATAGAAGGTTACGTGGAAGGGAAAGGTGTGGTAGAAAAAGGTGCACAAGCAGCAGGGATGACCACAGCCTGGAGCGGATTGTCAGGAAAAGGCCATTCAAAAGTGTTGGGGACTTTCACAAGGAGTGGACTGAAGCTGGAGTTAGTGCATCAAGAGCCACCACACACAGACGGATCCTGCACATGGGCTTCAAATGTCATATTCCTTTTGTCAAGCCGCTCCTGAACGACAAACAACGTCAGAAGCGTCTTACCTGGGCTACAGAAAAAAAGAACTGGTCTGTTGCCCAGTGGTCCAAAGTCCTCTTTTCTGATGAGAGCAACTTTTGCATCTCATTTGGGAACCAAGGACCCAGAGTCTGGAGGAAGAATGGAGAGGCACACAATGCACGATGCTTGAAGTCCAGTGTGAAGTTTCCACAGTCTGGGTTGATTTGGGGAGCCATGTCATCTGCTGGTGTTGGTCCACTGTGCTTCATTAAGTCCAGGGTCAATGCAGCCGTCTACCAGGAGATTTTGGAGCACTTCATGCTTCCTTCCGCAGACGACCTTTATGGGGATGCTGACTTCATTTTCCAGCAGGACTTGGCACCTGCCCACACTGCCAAAAGTACCAAAACCTGGTTCAATGACCATGGGATTACTGTGCTTGATTGGCCAGCAAACTCGCCTGACCTGAACCCCATAGAGAATCTATGGGGCATTGCCAAGAGAAAGATGAGGGACATGAGACCGAACAATGCAGCAGAGCTGAAGGCCGCTATTGAAGCATCCCGGTCTTCCATAACACCTCAGCAGTGCCACAGGCTGATAGCATCCATGCCACGCCGCATTGCGGCAGTCATTGTTGCAAAAGGGGCCCAAACCAAGTACTGAATACATATGCATGCTTATACTTTGCAGAGGTCTGATATTGTTCTATTTCCAATCCTTGTGTTATTGATGTCATGTAATATTCTAATTTTCTGAGATTGTGAATTTGGGGTTTTCATAAGCTGTACGCCATAATCATCACAATTATACCAAAGTAAGGCTTGACATATCTCGCTTTGCATGTAATGCGTCTACCTCATATATTGGTTTCACCTTTTGAGTTGCCATACTGACATAAATGAACATTTGCACAATATTCTAATTTTTCGAGTTTCACCTGTATATTGGGAATGTCACATCAGAATATATTGCTTTGACTATGTAGAAAACACAATAAAAGAACAAAAAGCTTAAATTAATTTGTTCTACATGTTTAAAACTGTAAAAGAAAGGTTGATGAAATGTTTTGAGTAAAACTAAGTTAGTTTTGAAAGTTCAAGTTTATAATGGAAGGACAATAATGTATAGTTTGCATTTAATAGAAACATTCTATTTATAAAGTTTGTGTAATCAGCCCAGTGAAACTATGTCTGGTATTTCAACATCCTTAAAGTGAATCTAACTTAGTTTTGCCCAATTTCTTTAAAAAATGAGCTGGAAAAACACAGTCAGAAAAAAGACTACAATTGATTAACTCCAGCAATAGAAAAGTGACATCTTACCTTTCCTCTGAATTATTGTGATTGCTATTCCCAATGAAATTCCGAATTTCTGTAAAGTATGAATCTTCTTTATCATCTAAGATAGCCCCTGTGCTTTCATGTTCAGAGTGAGGTGAAGATGTAGCAGTACCTTTACCAAAAAAAAAAAAAGCAAAGATATTTGCTATTTTTCTTTAGATAAGAACTTATTTGGTTTTGAGAAGGAAGAAGATGCACAACTTTTGTAAGTTTGAGTGACAGGTTAAGGGTTGCACTTCAAAAGTCAGCAGGGCCAGGACCTATTTTGGGCCAGGTTTGGAAGCTTTATGGGTTGAAATGGATGTTTTGTTTCTTAATCCTATAAAACCACCCAACATGCAGGGAAAAACATTCTTTAGCCCCACTCACTTGGAAGGATTCTGGGGTCCATAAAAGGGATAGCAGTAGGTGGTATCTTTAACATCCCTATACTATTCCTGTGAATATTATATGAATATAATACTGTGAAGTCCTCTTAGGGACAGCTCACATGCTAAAAACATCCAAATCTCACTGAAGGTTTTAGATATCACTATCTACTTATGACTGTGAACACTTGATGCATGTATCTGACATTTCTGTGTTTAAATTTCTCTCTTTAAAAAAAAGTTCTATACCTATTTAATAAGTACACAATGATTTATTTGACTGGGTTGGGAAAGTCTAGATAGTTGTACTTATTCTTGTGTGCAACAGCCTATATAGTTGGGTAAGTAAAAAAAAAGATTATCAGGCTATTAGTTCTTACTAGAAGGAAACTCTTGGCTAGGCTCCGGAGCTGTACCCAAAGCTTTTGGGTACCATGCACAAATTCAAGCTTCACATTGTGCAGTACATGTTATCTTAACTTTATGGTGAAAATCTAAGGATAGAATTTAGATTTCCAGTATAATTTTAACATTTTTATCTTGACTGCGTTACATTGTGAGAGTGGATTTCAAACCCTAGGATTAAAAAAAAAAAAATAGAAAAATCATTGCAATTGTCTTGAGATGGAATGAGTGTGTTCCAATACAATTAAAATGCCAGTGGCAATCTATCGTAATCATGAACTTCACTTCAATAAATAGTTTAGTATTAAAAGGGAAGGCAGTTACATACCAGACATGTTGCCATTTTCATGTTTTTTGAGATGTCTGTCTAAGTTGGTTTGTTGGCCAAAGCACCTATCACATAAATGACATTTAAAGGGTTTCTCCTTGTTGTGGATGTTACGGACATGTCTCTGCAGATTAGATGATATGCTGAAGGACCTGTCACAGTATTTGCATCTGAAAATAAATATCAAATATGGAAGGATATATAACTAGAACAAAATCCAGCAATATTCTACTCAAGTAAAACAGAGGTTTTCAAAAAATGTTATTTCCAGATACCAACAATGTCTAATTCCTTGACATGTTCATTCATCATTTTGGTTTATTCTATGAACCTCCATTGAAGTAGGTCTTGTGAATGCAGTGATAGCACCTGAACACCAAAGTAGTCTGAATACTGTATCCAGCAGGAACCCACTCCCACCAGAAAGGGCAATGCTGGAGGAATGTATTTCTTCTTTTCCTTTATAACAATAAAATGGCAGCCCTGCTGGATTAGGCAAAGACCCATCTTACTCCAGCCTTTTGCTTCTCAAAGTGGCCAACCAGATGTCTCTGGAGTGCTCACACATAGAAGATGACTGCCCCATACTAAAGGCGATATTGAGTCTTCCAGACTAGTAGACCTTGAAGGATCTATCCACTATGAATGTATCCAATCCTTTTTAAAATCCATTCAAGTTAGTAGAGATCATGGCTGTGATAATGAAGTCCACAGGATAATTTTGTGGTATGAAGAGCTTTTTTTCTTCCTGTTTGTTCTACATGCCCTTCCAAAGGCTTCATTGATGACACTTGATCTTAAAGTTTTGAAAGAGGGAGAAAAACGCCTCCTCGTCTATTTTCTCCATGCCAGCATTTTTTCGTTTTTGCCCTTCTCCAAATTGATCTGTAGGATATTGTATGCAGACCCCACATCCCATAAAATTCTGTTAGAAACATTTCCTTTTTTTTTTAAATATATAAATGTTATTAAAAGTTTTAAAGAGGAGATAAAAACTAACAAAAACTAATATAGAATAAAGAAAGAAAAAAAGGGAAAAGAAAGAAAACAAGAAAAAGTTCCAGAAAAAAGATAAAAAAGAAATAGAAGCAGCTTCTGATTTTCTTTGCAGCAAATACAAGTATGATTACAAAGTTATCTCTTACTCTATGTTACAAAAAGAAAAGCTCACTTTTTTCTATTATCTAGTTTTTTTCTAATCATCAAAACCACAAATCATAAGTGCATTTTTTTCTGTAAGAAGTCTATAAGGGGTTTCCAGTCAGCCATAAATGTAGATATTGTTTTTTCTCTAATCAAGGAAGTCAATTTAGCCATCTCTCCAAATTCCATCATCTTCACCCATCATTCCTCCACTGTGGGTATGTTTGGAACTTTTCCAATAACTTTGTGCATTTAACTGTCTCTCCAACTCCCTTTGTCTCCCTATGTACACAGTGCATACAAAATGTTTTTCAAGTTAACTTAAATGAACAAACACACTGTTTCAGAGTTAAAAATGCATAACTTACAGAATAATATATTCCTACTGTATATGTTAAAAAGTACGGTCTCAGAGCTTTGCATGTACAAAGAAACCAAAGACTTTTGTTTTGTACCATTGTCAATATGGTAAAATTAAGCACTTTGAGAAGAAAACATGAAACAAATGGCTTCTAAGGCTTGAATAAGGTAGGCATGGCACTTTCCTCCCCATTCAAGATTATACTGTGTGATAAAATCTTCCTTGAAGAATTAGCTTGTTCAATGGCTAATCCTGGAGGAAATTCAGTTATCTCCCCAAATGCAGAAATAAACAATCCAAATCTTTAATATTGTGCCAAAATGAATAGTTTAGTCTATCACTTGGGTACTAGAGGCATCAATTTTCATATTCTGCAGTGATCTGAAATCCCCGAAGCCTTTACTGTATTGCTCTTTAAGCCATTACTTACTATAACTATTCCAAATTTTCTAGCTGGCAACGGGCCAACCGTCTACATCAACATCATTCCCTCCCTTCTCCACTCGTCTATTTCTCTTGTACTTCAAAACATCTCTGTTACTTTGTGTTAAGTCAATTATTCAGGGAAGAAATTATGCATTACATTGCTAATTGTTTCTGGCTGTTAGGCAGTAGAAGTGCATAACAGGTTTTAAGACACCATTTAAAACATGAATTAAATTACATGAAAGCCCACTTCTCAAATAAATTCAGGACTAAGGAAAATCTATCCCAACCAATGTACTTTTTCTCCTTTCTTTGTAAGGCAAAACATATACCACTGTATTTTTTTCTCTTAGAACAGGAGATGAGTTCCTTCCCATTGATAGGAAGGAAGAAATAGAAGCTGAATACAATTAAAATCATTTTCTTGTTTCACTATATAGTCTCCATGTACCTTATTCCCATGAGGTCTCCTGGTTAAGTCCCATGGGGATTGATGGAACTTACCAGCAGAGAAGTAGTTTAAAAGAGAAAGGCATGTTGATTACCCATGTTTTTGAAGAAAATAGTAGGACAAAAATGCATGCAAGAATAAACATTAATCTTCATTAAAAATAACAGGAAGAAAAGAACAAATAAAACAGGGAGTTTTCTAGAGTGAGTGAATAAATACAGAAATCAGAATCAATGCCTAGTAATCAAAATTGCTTTTTCAGAATATTGTATTTAAATAAAACATGAATATTGCTCATTATTGCTCATTTATTTTTATCATTGAAAAGCTGATATTTAAACTGGATAGTCAGAGCAAAACTCAGGGGAAAAAATCTATTTAACTATCCCTGAAATGGGCCATTGCTTATTTATTTATTTATTTATTTATTTATTTATTTATTTTAGAGGGCCACCCAACTCCTGGAGACTCTGGACGGTATACAACATTATAAGCAATAGAAGCCAAAGAGACAGAAGAGAGAGAATGGCAATGCTCATCCTGACAGAAAACATTTAGCTAATAATGCTACCCACCTAACCCAAGGCCTGGGGGAAAAGTAAAGTTTTCAGAGACTTTTTAAAGATGGTCAGGATAGAGCCTTACAGATGTGCTCTGTATGTGCCCATTTTCTGTGGAGGATAGAAATAATTGGAGTTAGGTGGTCCTATGCTAGGAAGGGCTTTATAGGTGGTAACCAGTACCTTGAATTGCATCCAGAAGCTAACTGACAACTAGTGGAATAGCGGTGTTACATGGCATGTCCATCACTGCCCATGTAGTCACATTCTGGACCATCTGCAGATTCTGAGTAGTCTTCAAGGGAAGCCCCATGTAGAATGCATTGCAATCATCCACACGAGGTGACTAGGATGAGTCCCAAGAACAGGCACAACTGGTACACAGATGAATCTATGGAAAGGCCCTCCTGGCCACAGCTGTCACCTGCTCTTTGAGCAGGAGCTGTGAATCTAGGACCTCCCCTCCCAGTTTGTGCATCCCTCTAGAATGGTGAAGTGTTGCCTCACCCAGGGCTAAAGATTAATACTTTCTGGAAGCAGGAGGCAAATGTCCACAGCCATTCATTCTTGAGACTACTGCTCCCCATCCAGACCTTTGCAGCTTCCAGACACTGGGACAAGACTTTGACAGCATCATTTGGGAAGTCAGGGTCAAGTATATAGCATACTGATGATACCTGACCTCAAACTGATGGATGTGCTCACCTAGCACCTTCATATTCATATTGAACAGAAAGGGCAAGAGTGGATCTGAGTGGATCTGAACGACATTATCTGTCATATAGCTAGAATATTTCTCACAAGGGCCCTGCAGATGGTTCTGAGGCTTTTCCCTTCCCATCAGGAACACAGTCCCAGATGACTATCCATGGACACATAAGAATGAAGAAATAACTCTATTTTGCTGCCCTTATTGCCATGCTGTAATTCCTAATATGGGCTCATACTTGTGTGTGGTGGGATTAACTCTTAATCTTTCTCCAACAGCATTCTAGGTAACTTTTCTGGTGCTTCATCTCCCAGAGCTTTTCAGCAACCCAAGATGTACCCCAAGATTGATGCACAATAAGAGGCAGCATAGGAGCAAAGCCTTTGTTACATGTCCATTCCAGGCTGCAACTAAGGCCCAGTTCCTCAGAGAAAACCCCAAATTCCCTTTGGAATCCCTCCGGGACCATTTGTCACCTGGGGCATATTGATCTAACAGTCCCTACTTCCTTGAAGGATGGGATGCCACTAGCACACTGAAAAACAATCAGAGAGAGATCTGATCACGGCAAAGGACTCCAGTACCAGATCATATCTGTCCTCCAATACTAGCTCATATCTTACCTTAGCCAAGACCGAAAAATCAAAAACAAAATCCAGATATAGTGTGCCACCCTCAATGTGTGTTGGACCCTTTATGACTTCGATGAGGTCATGAACTCCTGAACTGCCCCAAAATCTACAAGTTGGAGTCCCCAAGAATTTTGAAAGAAGAAAGCAAGCAAGCAAAAAGGCAAGCAAGCTAGTTAGCTAGCTACTTCAATAAAAAGACAAAGTTGCAAAACAAAAAAGAAAATTTTGATGTATGAGTCCCAGGAACAGACACAACTGGTACACAGATGAACAATAAACAACAATAGGAACCATTCTTTGGTAAGGTTTCTCTCTGTCTAAGACTTGCTAGTATTCCAGAAAGATTTTGTTGAAGTTCACTGGAATCTGTTTCTGTACACATTAATTACAAAGTATTGCTAGTTATACTTAATGGAGCACATTCCAAAACTTTGCTTTATTTTTATTTGACAGAGAGTTTTGCTGATCAAAGGCTGAAGTAACAACTCTAATATAGAATACTGACAATATTTTTTCTAAAATAAGAGACTCATGGTTATTTCTGTCCGCACCCATGCCAGATATACACCAATCCATTTATCTTGTACCTGTATGGCTGTTCTCCAGTGTGTGTCCTCAGATGACGAGTTAGATTTGCAGATCTTGGAAAAATCTTGCCACAGTATCTATTATTAGAAAGTAGTTAATTATAATTTATTTTACATTATATAAAGAAATTGTAGGCATAGCTGTAATTTCAAACTGATCTTGAACAGAAGCATTTCTAGGATCCTTTAATATTTCTGAAAACAGATATGATAAATAAATTACATTAAAAACCTTATGGATTGAAGTAGTGATTACCAAAGTATCTATGCACAATATTTGAGAAACAAGCTTTCAATTTAATATTCATTCTAAAATACAATTCTGATAATGTATTGGAAAAATATTCTTAAGGGGCTCAGAATTTGGGGTTGTTGGAAACTTATTTTAAATTGTTTGTTATATCCAGTGTGTTATAACTGAAGCATCACTACATTACTCAGACCCAGTCCATTAAGGTTCTATAAAGATGTGCTGTGAAAGAAGCTGACATATTTAGGAATATTAAATAAACTGATACTCTAAATATTAAACATATATGCTAACATTCTGATAAAGAGCTGGGATATAAACAGCAGATTTTAAAAAATAGAAATAATAGAAGTAAAACTTTGAACAGCAGTAGCAGATTATTTTAGGAAAACAAGAACATCTTCCAGAAAATATTTATGAAAAAGAAATGCTAAAGGCATTTTTAAAGAAAAGTGAATTTTACTTTTTGACCAGGCAAAGCTTATCTGAGATAGTACCATGTCAAATCCATATCTTTCTTATGAATATGTCCCTACATGAAGACAGTTGACGCTACATAAGCTGGGCATGAATTGTGAACTCGCAGACTTTCTTGCATAGTAAATGCCAGCTGTGCATAATTTGAAATGGACAAGATAATGTCATGTTGTGACATGTCTCCATTCCCTCACATAACCTTCAGACACTCATTCCTGTCATTATTCAAATTCCTCCTCCCACTTGCTGCCAACAAGCTATCCTTAATCTTTATTGGATAATGCATATGTTCTGCTAAAATTGCTATGTGTCATCCCTTCAAAGCTATACATTTGATCTTTTTGGTCTAAGTCTCATAATCACCATAATGAGAGGTAGACTTGGTATGGACAAGTATAATGAAATATGGGATTCATTGATACAAAACACAGTAGGATAAAAAAAAAATGATAGTCATGTAAATGTATTAGAAATATATACGTACTTGAGTAATATTTGCATTATATATATATATATATATATATATATATATATTTGTAATTGTTTACTGTTATAATGACATATTAACATGCTTTTTTCCTTTGTTGTAGTTCTTTCACCTTTTTGTTAAAGCACTTTCTATGTGTTTTCTTTTTCTTCTCAATAATAAATAAATACCCACAGTGAGAGGTGTGAGTGTGTGAGTGCATGCCAGGTGAACTAGTTAAGTATTTTTGACTTATCTGCAAAACGTCTGAGAATTCCAACCTAATTTCTTGAAACTTTTTCTGGATTTCTGTTAGGAATCACACAGGAGGAAACAAAATAAACACCAATGATGCCTATTTCCTTTTCCATAACGTTTTTCATACCAGAAAGGAAACATAAACTGTAGATACTCCAAGATAAGCTGAGAATTTTAGGTGACAAAATACACCCCAAAAATGGACTTTCACTTATCCACAGATGGGCTTATCTGCGAGTATATAGTGTAGGCTGTTCCCGCAGCATTTTTAAAGTCCCCGTATATCCCGTACGTCCTCACAGATAATCTAATCTGTGGATAAGCAGATCCTCAAATTTTTGACCAAAATACCATGAAAAATGTGCCATCTGTAGATAAGCCAGTTATGAAATTTAAAACATGAAAATTTTGAGGATTGGTTTATCTGGGGGTGGTCCATTTTTCATGGTATTTTGGTTAAAAAGTTGAGGGTCAACTTATCCACGGATGGGCTTATGCATGCGTATATATGGTAGTAAATTTATAAGAACCTTGCTTAATTTATATGATACTAGCCATTGTGCAGTGTAGAAGAGATCAGCATTTGGCAAAAGCTGACAGATGCAGGATAAATAACAAAATGCAAAATTAGGGTAAAACAATGAATCCATGAAAGCGGCAGATGGGTTTGCCAACGTCTCTCAAGTATGAGAATAGCAATAATATTTCTGGTCACTTAATGGCTGTGCGCTGTCTTTATACTTATTTCAGTGGAATCAGAAATGTAATTTCCTTTTCACTGTTACCATAGCAGTAACCCTAATCCAGTATTAATTATTTGGCAACTGTTTACTTATATTTCAATCATGAATGCATGATTCTTGTCAAGAAATATTTCTCTTCACTTTGCTTTCATCATTCCACACAAATTTTCAGTTACACTGAGTAGACCAAATTCAATGCTCACTTTGGGTGAGATGGGTGGCCATATATATTTGACAAATAAGTAAGTAAGTAAGTAAGTAAGTAAGTAAGTAAATAAATATCACAAAGCCAAATGATAAAAGTTAGTCATTTTAGACATGTAAAATCTCAATCTCTCTCTCTCTCTGTAACAGTGGCACCTATCTGAAAAAAGTACACATGTACTATTCTTTTTTCTTTCTTTCTTTTAAAACAGTACTTTCAATGGTTATGTACAGATGTTTCCATCTATTAAAAAATGCCCAAACTCTTAAAATTGTTCCAGACAGGGTGAGTGGAAACTCTGTAACTTGTCAAGGGCATTACCGGATTATTCACTACTTAAATTCTGACCAATTTTGAAATTCAAATTTGCACTATAATGAGCTGTGAAACTCATGAAATTTAGAGGTCAAGAAAAAGGCTCCTTTTTAAGTTAGCAAATGGTTTTCCACTTAGGGCCTAAGAGACTACAGATATCTGCATGCTTCATCCAACTCTGAGACAAAACCTCCATTGATTTCTTTAGGAAGATGTTGATTTGAGCTAAAGATTTGCAATGACAACTTTGGTTTTTCTCACATCTCCTAATCATTCACAGATCTTGTGAATTTTCCCTTCTGGCATTATCAAAGGAAAGACCAAGGGGAAAACAGTCTTGCAATTCATGATCAGGGAAAAAAAAAATGATGAGGGAAAAGATCACACATTAATATAAAGGTGATGAGGAAATTTTGGAACAAGCCTGTGTATGTAATGTTTTGGCCTCATTTATCAAGTTCATGGTAATGTAGGACAAATTCCTCCTGCAATTGCAAACAAACACAAAATCAAGCACTGTGCCCATGTCTTGCTCGAGAAAGAACCTTTTAAAATGCCAGTGACCCACCATCGTCCCTATTTGTCATCCGGTTTTGAGTAATTGCTAAAGTAAACTGCTGCTTGCAAGAGAAAGGAGACATTAGGAAGAAACTGTTGGGAGCAATTAGCATGCAGAATTTACCTGCAGGTATAACGCTCTTTCCCCTTGCGAAGAAGATTCTCAGGCAACGTGTTGGGAGGGGCTCTGAAGTTGAACATGGAAGGAACAGACTGAATCAGGTCACCCGTTTCTGGTTTCAGGCTGCTAAAGCTCTCCAGCTTTTCGGCCATGTTTTCTATGGCAGACATCTGCAAAAAGAGGAAGATATTGTGAGTGTAAATTCTCAGACATCCAAAATAATATGGGAAATTTAACGATTACCCCAAAGGTTTCATTTTTAGAACAGCATATCATATTAGTTAGACCTGTTGAGAAACAGCAGCTGGTTTTTGTTTCTCTGTTTTGTCAGAAGAGAGTTAACATTTCCATTTTAATGTCACAAGTAATCTTAGATTTCTTTCGTACATCTTCTTTTATTCTGATTCAGGGAGTACTAGATTCGAGCCAACGGAATTGTATAATTTTGTTAAGGATTTCTCAATATCTTTTACAAAATTACAACGACCTTGTGTGATTGTTACTGTACTTATTTATGCTTATGTTTTGAGCCCAACCTCAGGTTATTCTAGTGACCACTTTTCCCATGAACATATTCTGTCACGCAGGCTCATTCATGGCAGTGACAACTATATTTTATGCAGGGAGAAAGATATATTTGTGTTATCTCTCTGTCCCTTATTCCAATTTTAAACTGTATGGAACCCCAGCAGGGGGAATGGCATTCCTTTATCCATTCCTTTGAAAATGTCTAAATTTTAAATGATTTTAGTCCAAGTGTCTTACTTTTTTTTTTTTTGGTGCCTTCGAGTCAGTGTTGACTCCTGGAGACTGCCTGGACTAGTCCCTGCAGTTTCCTTGGCAAGGTTTTTCAGAAGTGGTTTGCCATTGCATCCTTCCTAGGGCTGAGAGAGAGTGACTGGCCCAAGGTCATGCAGGTTAGGCAACTTCATGCCTAAGGTAAGACTAGAATTCAAGGTCTCCTGGTTTCTAACCGGATGGCTTAACCACTTACATCAAACTGGCTCTCGCCTTACATACTACACCTGTAGATTTTATTATGCCTGTGATGGCTTGTACCAATGGAGCATGATACCATCCCATTGCTTTAATTCAAGAGCTTCCTTGGAATTTCTCAACTCATATCTAAGACATGCTTGCATAGAGCAGCCTTCTCCTCTGCAGTTACCTGGGAAGCACCCCTATGGAATTACTCTGCATAAGCAAGTCCAAATGGATAGTACTTCTGATCCAAGAATTATATCTAGAAATAAGCTAAAGCTACCTTTTTATGATGCCTGTTTCTGCTTTAGTTCAGCCACTTTTAGTTGTCTCAGTGTTTCAGAGACAGAGGATTGACTTATGCACAAATAGGCATTTCTCATATGCCTATTTAAATACATTTATCAGGTGTCTGTGATGTCATGTCCCCATCACAGAATTAAAACCATGGCTATCACTTTGTCATAACTTCCAGTGTAGTGTGTAATACACTCAGCTGTTGATCGCTGTGTGCACTGTAATCATGTGCAGAGGAATCAAGTAACGAAGTACATTTCTGAGCCCTTTATTAGGATTCTATACAATCAACTGTAGTTCTTTCTGTATAGATAAAATCAAGCACATATAATGAAGCTAGCTTGTTCCTGACTGTCTGTGAAAACACGTGTAAATCGCCATGTGAAAGTTGTCACAATAATTTTACTGGTGATTCTACACTACTTGTACATTCATCGATGTATGTAGATTGTGCTCCAGCTTTAAGCCCACCTACTTCAGAGTAAGTTTCATTAAATGCAGTGCAACTTACTTCTTAGTAAACTTGTACTGTATATCCCTAAAAAGAAAACTGCAGAGGAGAACCAAGACTGACCAATAAGAAAGAAGAAAGAAGTATCAAGTGCTACCAGATGTGATCATCCGTAATGGAATGTTAGAAAGCACAATTATGCCCCAAAGCATATTGTGATGAAAAAAAAATCACACTGCTGGAAACAATTCTAAATAAAGTAGCATTCCATTAAGTTAAGAATTATGCATATCATGATTTATCTTCACAATTCATGTTAAATAGCCATAAATTTTATTGTAAGTTTTCTTTTATCACTGCTGTTCAACAAAACGTTACTCAGCTGCAATGAATGTGTAAAATCACACTCCTTACTCCAAATGATTGTTGAATTGGCCTCAGAGCAAGCCTACATCCACAAAACCATGGGTGGCAATTAGAAAATAAAGGTGGCTGCTTGCAAACCTGATTTGCTTCTCTTTTATACTGCATTCACACAAGGTCCGATCTTACTTATATTTCATAGAAAGCTACATGGAATAAGGGTTGTCTGGCTGATATTTTCAAATTAAGATACAAAGTGATTAGAATAATTTGGATGGTGCTGCTTTTTTTCCTCCAAAATAAACATCTGCTTGCTTTGTTGAATGATTATTCATATTCTGCTAGCACTAATATTTTTTTTCCCTCTTTTGCCTGTAGCCTATCTTCTCATTTCATGCTCAGACTCTTAACACTGAGTACAAATTGCAATGTACAGAGTACCACTGCCAATTTGCCAAATGTCTTTCATCAAACATCATGCAAAAGGAAAAAAAATCTCAGAGGAAAGTCAAGATACATTTACTTGTCAGGAGACAAATGGGAAAGCAGAGGGAAGCAGTAAGGGCTCAGAGCTCTGGGGTTTGATTCATAATCACTCAGCTGCTAAAACATTCTCCAAAGATGGAAGCGGACAGTGCATTTGTCAATATGAAGGGTTTTGACGGGTACTGATCGTAGGGCCAAGATATGTAACGATGCTGGTAGGTTAGTATAGGACGTAATTCCATCCTAGTGGAGCACGCTCATTATTGGCCCACAGAGTTCTGCATTATCGTAGCATTTTTCACTCATTCCTATTTTCCTCTCCAGAATCAACTGCAGTTACATTTCCCACTGCATTTAATGCCTTCTAATTGTTAGTGAGATGATAATTTTGCCTTGATGCTAAGTTCAGGAGTTGCAGAAGGGCAATGTTTTGGGCTAATTAGAATGACCCCTGGATTAGAAGACCATCTGGTTGGAAGAAGACATACAACTGGAAGGATGAGATACAGTTTATGGTATACATTCTGATCAGTTCCTTTACCAATTACTTATATGTTTAGACTTACACAGATATTCTTCTTCCTACAGTTTCCAGTAGCAAGACATTAACTTGTTCTCTGCTTATAATGGTTTAATCAACCAAATATTTTAACTTTATGAAGTTAAAAGATTTGGTTCTGATCTATCTGACGGCATGTCTGCCATGGTTCTTTAACACAAATTAGTGCAGATTTAATTATCTGTACATTTACCTTGTCCCATGGGTCAACAGACATTTAACTTGCTACTCTGATCCCAAACTTACTCTGCTTCTAATATATATGACACAGCCATTCCTAACTCTCCCATTTTCTGTTTATTTATTAATTTAAATACTGATATGTAACATTATTTGAGATTCACAAAGCAATACATGTCAAAAGTTAAAAAACAACAACATGCAACTCAAAATAGAGTAGCCAGCTAAATTAAAATATATAATATCTAAGAAACAATCCAGCCACTTACAGCATGGCAATCTGGCCACAGAAAAGATGTTATGGAAAGTGGTGGCATCCATTGGTGATGGAATATCAAAAGTGAGGTATCTCACTGCTTCACAGAAGGGAGAACTGTCCATGGTGTTAGTGCTACAGTGGAGAGGGCCAACTTACACTCTTTCAAGTTCTCATCTTTTACATCTATGGGAAGAAGGATATGGAATAGATGTTCTCTAAACATCTTAGGGCAGAGGGAGATACCTATGGTAAGTGGCATTCTTTAAAGTTCATATAAAGTTTAAATATAGTGATTTAACCAGTGATCATGGTAATTTTATGAAATTTTATGATATGTTTCTGAAGTGTCTGATGTCATGCCTACAAACAACAGAAAAAGAAATGGCAGTGGAAAAGGAGGACAAGGTAGAGGCACACAGCCTCAGGCTACCTATTGAGCAGCACAGTTTATGTGGGAACCGGTGTAGTAAGATTTCATCAACATGAATTAAACGAATTAGCCTTCTGCCTTTGAAAGCTAGTGGTGGGGAATCACCTAGTATCAGGATGCCAGGATATGGAGTATCTTGTATTTGGCATTCAGTAAAAGAATAAAAGTTAACATGGGCTTCTATTTTCAGTAGAATCCCCATATTCTTCATAATTTCCAACTTCTGTAAGTAGCTCAGTGAGAATAAGCTACTTTCCCCTTTACTTTTGAATCAATCCACCTTAGAATAAGATTCAAACGGATGGAAGGAGGGAAAAGAATATGGAAAGATGCTAACATGAAGCTGGATCACTAATCCAGTGAGATCCATCTTATCAATACCAATTGATTCCAGGATTCCAGACAAGGATTTTCCCACCTCTACCTAGAGAGTGAATTTGAGGCCTCCTGTGTGATTGTTTCTTCCCCTTCCCCCAGCCAAGAGCCATTGTACCAATTTGTATTCTCTTGTGTTATTGCTGAGAATCACTAGAGCAGTATGAAAGCTATCTGGGCAGCCTTTCTTTAATCTCCTCTAGACTTGCTAGAGTAGCTCTTTGCCTCACTTGAGGCCAAAGGTCACAGTTTCCCCATTGGAACAGATGTTCTCAGACAAAGAAAATCAAAGGAAGGCTGCTGAGGCAGAACTCAAATGTAGAGGGCATATCAGCAATTGAAGGGGAAGGAAACCTTACAAGATTGTCATCACTATAACAATGACAGCTCACAAAAACTCAGAACTATTCAGAATGGGAATATCTCTATCCTCAGTTTCTAAAAACAGAAGTGCAAGCAGCTGAGCACTTCTTAAGAGAGATTCCTTCTGACCAGGATAAATTCTGCTAATTTATCCAGCATTTGTTCACTGTTCAACATTCTTCATCCACATTATCTCATCTCTATACCAATTTAGTAAAGTGTGTCAGTTATTAATATTTCCATATAACTGGTAGCAATTATGGCTTTGCTATGTCTAAAGTGTACAGTTTGTCTTGAATTTGTGTCAAATCAGAGATGTTGCTTCAATGTGAAAAAAAAAATGGCACCCTCTTCATTTTGAAAGAGCTTAGGCCCTTGGAGCAGAGAATAGAATAAACAGAATCTTTGTTATGGTCAGTGACCAGAATTCTACAAATTCTACAAATAAACAAATAATTAAAATAATTAAACAGTTTCTATTTCAAATAGAATAAAAGAACATAAAATTGTAGGTAGGCTATTGGGGTGATCAGCACATGTCTAGTTTTACAGAGGGTGTAACAAAATTTAGCCACATTCAAGAAAGCAAAATCATACTAATCTGATAAAAGAAACCATACAAAAAATAAATCAGAATTGTCTGGATACTTTATCAGGCAGTAATAAAATAAGTTCTTGGGTCCTTATAGCAGGTATAGAATAAAAGGACACAAGCAATTGGTTCAATAGATCTTACTCCAAAAAGCCACCGTCTAGACTTTTAAGGGATTGGTTTATGTTTGCGCTCAAGAACAGTTGATGGAGAGACATTGAAATGTGCTGGTGTCTGGCCTCTCTGAAATTTAGGGACAGATATTTAAGTATGTTGCCAGCCTTTGGAACATAGATGTAATTTTCAGCTGGGCAGGGCAGGAGGTCAAGAGCTCAGAAGCTGATGTGTCCTTCAGCCAATAGGCCCTAATATGTGGGAGATAGTGATCATGTAAGAAATAAGCACTGATTTCTTTGATATTTATTTATTATGCAACACATTAAGTTCTAGATCAGAGCTCTGGCATCTGCAATACAAATGACAACACATGGATGACACTGGGAACCCCAACCTCCATTTTTGCAGTTCCCGGAGGCCTCAAGGTCATGACACAAAAATCTGGTGGCAACCCTGCAATTTTCAGCTTTTATTTTCAAAATGACATTTTTAGATTTATAAAACAGTATTCCAAAGCTCCCTGTAACCCAAGAAACCAAAGAAATAGCAGGTTGCAAATTTCACCTCTCCAGTCACAGCACCACATCACCACTGTAATCTCTAAGGCAAAAAATAAACAAGTATGAGGGCCCAATGAGAGGAAGGCTGTCCATCCATGTGATAACAGATAAGAAAAATATATGCCTCTTGATAATAGTGGCATAATTCAAGTTTTGCTGTATACGTTCCTATATGTGTGTGTGTGTGTGTGTGTGTGTGTGTGTGTGCATGTACATATACATATACATGCCTCATATTATGGAAAGACTATTGTCTATCCACTGATTAATGGCAGCTCTTTAGGAATTTTGGCAAGAATTCTTTCCTGTTCAATTCTTTGTTCTCTTATTCGTTAGAACGTTTGGAGTGTAAATTTATATATTTAGAAGCTATGCTGTTGGAACCTTTTAGTTTGGAAAAGTGCCTAACAAACATGTATAAATCTTTGGACACTGTGATGACATTTCAGGCTTCAGATATTCTCGATCCCACCTTTGAAACATTTTTCATAAGCCATGCAGGGAAAACAGAGAAGGAAGGAAGGAAGGAAGGAAGGAAGGAAGGAAGGAAGGAAGGAAGGAAGGAAGGAAGGAAGGAAGGAAGGAAGGAAGGAGGGAGGGAGGGAGGGAGGGAGGGAGGGAGGGAGGGAGGGAGGGAGGGAGGGAGGGAGGGAGGGAGGAGACTTTTTTTCCTCACTTTTAAAGCAGCTTTTTAAAAAATTACCCAATAATAAATCTCTGGTGTTCATTGACACAGGTATTGTGATGGAATGGAATTATGAAGGCTGGGCGCAGGGAGATAAACATTTTCTTAGCTCGCCAGAGGAGCGTGGGATCTACAAGAGGATGAGACTGGCACCTCCCTGAGGAATTCACACTGTTGTGGCTGGCTGACTTGGGACCTGGGGTTTCAGTCTGGGAAGATTCTTGCTAGAGGTTGTAGCTAATAAACATAGCTGGACTGAATTTGCATTGTCTCTTGGAATTCCTTGGGCTAGGCTTAACAGGTATAGACATCAACCTAGGTACTTTGACAGAATGGTAAAAGGTAGGTCTGTCAATAGATTTATAGCTTTGAGAAGGTGGAACCAATCTCCACATTTAGTAATAGTCTACCTGTGATTATCAGGACATGGGGACAACCTGCAAGCTACATTTCTCAAGTACTACCTGCAAAGCCACTGTTGGCAAATCTAGCAAAAAAATAATTTAAGTTACTCTCTGTTGTTCATACAAACAAACAAAACTTTTGTGGACTTTAGACCGAGACAGTTTTAGGAGGTAGGGAAAAGTAAGAAATAATTTAGAGTTACAGAGCAAAGAAAACAAGCTAAAGGAATAATATCTGTATTTGTCCTCATACATCTCCAGCATGAGTAACTGCATCAGAAGATACAAAATATCATAAAACAACATTCAGGCCCAAACAACATGTTCTGGAATCAGAGGAAATTGAGAGCAAATAATGAAATTATGTCTAGGGAAACATTCTTTATCATAAAAAGGATGGCGAAAAGGTGGCAGGAGAGATTTTTATATTTTCCCTGCCGTATTATGAAGCTATGTCAGCTCCTAATCTCTATTCAGTGATTTTTTTTAAAATAAAAAGAGTATACTTTATGTAGCATTATAATTTTGATTAACAAAATAAAGAGTTGATTATATCTGCACCCAGATGTTTAGAAAAGGAAATGGCCTGCATTCCTACCTCCCTTTTAATCCCTAAGAGACCATAAATAGCTGGGTGACGCAAATCTATATGGACTCTCAATTCACTCCCACCACTCAGAGCTCAAAAAAGCAGACATTGCTGTAATTAGGGGTGGGGAACTGTTTGTATTTATACAGCTCTCAGAGATCAGGTTGGATACCATCAACCTGGGACATTCATATTAGAATTTATTTAACAGGCACAGAAAACCCCTGATGGACATCAAGGGCAAATAGCCTGCGAAACACAAAATCCATTTAATATTGTTTTGCAGGCTATGGTTCACATTACATGATTCTAAGATTTTATTTATACATGGCATGCTTGTATCATGAAAAGGTTGAACTTCATAACTCATGGGAAAGGAAAACCTCTTCTTTGTCAAAGAACTCAAGAAGAATTATTGGGGTCTATGAGTGTGTGTTTAGCAAATGGGAGCTGAAAAAAGAGATTCGCTTCGGATTTTGTTTTTATTTTATTTTAAATTTCAAACCTGAACTTGCAGAGAACATTGTCAGTCAAGGGGTGAGTTAAGTCAGCAGGGTTACAATTGTGCTTCATAAAATGTCTTCACTCTGTCAAATATGAGTTGTGTTTGAAATGTTTTCTTTTCTTTTTTCTTTTTCTGCAGAGGAGGATTTGGATGTATGATTTACTACCCAAGGTGGGGACTTCTTTTATTATAATGTGGTAGCACACATATTAAGATATCTAGACTGATTTGATAAGGCATACGGTGTGATTCACAGGAGTGTTAAATTCCTTTTATGCATTTTTTTGTGCATTACTCTGAAAAAAATCCAAGAAAAATGCTAATGTTTACACATTTATAGAATACAGAATTTATCCCACCAGATAGACAGATAGATAGGTACTCCATTCCAGTAGTATTTCCAGATGTGTTCTTATGTTATAACTTCTAAAAAATCATCTAGTGATTGCCAGAAAATTACATCAGTACAAACATGGTTGTTATTTTAACAATACATTAGTACAGAATTAATGAAGGATTTTATTAAAATAAAAATGAATCCTCCAATTATTCACTAAGATGTGGGGTAAATTTTGGCCTGGTCATGTAAATGTTGTCCACCCATTATTTAAGTTCCAAATAAGAAGAATTCAGATAATCCACCGCAGATAATTAATATATATAAGAGCTTCTGGGGCTACATAAGTTTGTCCCCTGCCCCAGCTTTGTAACTGTGCCCCCATCACTGACACATCTGTGGTTATATACCTTTGTCACCTATTGGTTTGTGGGAAGAGGGTCCCCTAGCCCAGGGTTCCTCAACCTTGGCGACCTGAAGATGTGTGGACTTCATGCTGGCTGGGGAATTCTGGGAGTTGAAGTCCACACAACTTCAAGTCGCCAAGGTTGAGGAACCCTGCCCTAGCATGCCCATCTGCTTGCAAATAATTTCTCTTTGTGATTAGAAGGCTTTGAATGCATATGATAAATAGTCTGAACCTTCCAAATATGAGTTATCATGGAAATTTGACTAGATGTCATGTTAGGTTGATTGTAACCAATCAGCCAATGGGAGTTTTCTTTTTATTTAATCTTAACACAGAAGAAAATAATATCATGTGCAATTAGGCTGCTGTAAGCAGAGGGCTCTGGATAGTTTTATACCTCAACAAATCCGTTTTAAAAAAATCTATGCAGCTTTTATGTGTAGCACTCTTCTAGTAAACGTCCTTTCATTAGAAGTTACAATTAGGTAAAGACTGTAGCATTTGATGAAAATTAAAATAAATATCTGCTATTAAGAGAGCTAAAATCATTAATGAGGAAAGAGATGCAGTGAAGCAGATTATTACTCGCGTCGTGTTTCTTCTTATGCAATTTTGTTTACAGTATTTAAATTGAAAAAAAATAAATAACAAACTTACCCAAGTTCTTTGATCAGGCATTTGGAACTGGGAGCAAAATTGAAACAGAAACAACACATTATTCCTGCATTTGGATTCTTTATTGCACTTAATGCATAGTTCATGCCACAATAAATATGACTCTCAAGTGTTAAAATTCCTTGTTGTTTTTGCTACAGGGGACTAATATGGTTACCCTTCTGGCAATGAACACTTACAATCTGCAGAGACATTAGGCTGTCATGCATCAGCAATAACCATGATTAAGGTTTCTCTTAAGCAGATAACAAAAATTTGGTCCATGAAAGAGAGGATAATGGGATGAGAGAAAAAGGAAGTTGCTGAGCCTAGTTCACAATTTTTAAAGAGGAAGCTATATCCAAAATGAGCACTTTCAAAAGTATCTTTGAAATCTACTTGTTATAAAATTTGTTTTTATTTTAAACTCGAACATCTCAGTTCTAACAATTTCCTAAAGATACAAAGATTAGAGCAATTTGAGACTGTTTAGCAACTACTCAAGAAACTCCGTCTTTATATATGTGTCCCGCACTTGTATGTCTGTGAGTGTGCATTAAATTATTAAATATATCTTAATATATCTATGTATCATATTATACTACCCAAACACTGGGTCTACTTCAAGACAAATTGCTTCCTGAAATGAAAAATTAAGATGGTATCTATTCCCACAATGAAGTAATCATTCTTGCTGCCAACTAGCTTAGAAGACACAGGACAAACTCAGTGTACTGATAGTTTTGTATTCCCCTGCTATTCTGTGTGCCACAGCAAATGAAATGCTACCTGAAGCCAATGCTCCACTTTCCCTAAAGATAGGGATAGCTCTGATTAAAATAAACACTGGGCTAAATTCTGCCTTTGCAACCAATGTTCTCTTAGTATTCTCTGATACTCATTAATCTTACCATGAGAAGATAGGCAGATATGAACAGTTTGACAATTATTATAATAATGGAACAATATATTTCTTTCTATTCTTCCTGTTTGTTCCCCTCCCCCCAAATATTAATTCAATTAGAAAATCCTTCACTGATAAACAAACCAACCCACCCAGATTTGTATAAAGCTGCTTATTTAACAAGACCTTGTGTTTTTTTCCTGAAATTGCTCATTATTCACCTCTACTAACTAATAAGTATCTAATATTAAATGATAATCTGGAGCAGTTGTATAATTTATGATGTAAGCCAACACCCTCTCCCCAGTCCAGTCTACCAGCCACTTGTAACAGTTCCCTAAGTTCTCAAATGTTCTATTTGTTTGCTGTACTTATTTTGCTGAGGGCTAAACAATGCAAGATCATTTCATAGAATGTGAGCTGGCAAGAGATAAAGCAGAAGAGCAAATATATATAAAAAAGGTCCAAGAGCCTATGCAGAAAAAGAATCCAGGTGAATGAATACCGAAAACATCAGGTGTTTAGGGCCAGCACCAAGCCTGGGATCTTAATACCTGTTCCATAAGGTATAATAAGTCATTTCCAGAGGCAGTTATTTTATTAGCATTTGATCAGCTTCTCACATTGTTGGGGTAACTTTTCCTCAGGACAGTGAGCTACACCACATGAATATTTTATAATGTGATAAGAGATATGACTGTGAATGCTTTAAAAAGAGCTTTTCATGGTAGCTGTGCTATATAAAATAGTCTCAAAGGAAAGGGAAAAGGCCCAAAATAATCTGGCTAAGAAAAGAAGAGGTCCCGGGCCAAAACAGTTCAAGGAGATGCCATATCTTGTCTCTCTCTTTCATGATGACAGCTTGATCAATGAGTCAAAATTCTAAAATTAACTTCAGCTTGGTTTTCTCCCAAGATATTGGTAAGATAGCTCTGGCTTCACCAACCTAGGCACCCTCCAGATGTGTGGATTTCAACTCACAGAATTCCCCATCCACATGGCCAATCTTGAGGATGCCCAGGCTGCAGAAGGCTGAAGCTGTACAATGAACGTATGCACAGGCCCATATGCATGCAGGATTCTCTCCCTCAAAAAAGAGAGGAGGGGAAAAAAATCAAATCTATATAAGAAAATGCCTGCATTTTATTTTTATACATTCCGGGCATCCCAGGAAGACAATTCTGTGAGGCATAGTTGCCATATCAAGCTGACCTGCTGATCATCCCATTTCCTAAACCCTTTTAAAGAATATCCTGATTTCCAGGAGATCTCATAATATGCTGGAGGATGAACTCTGATAAGGTAAATTGCTATCTGATTGTAACTCAACTTATCAACTGAGAAAAAAAACCAAGATGACTTATGCAAAATACAGTTCAACTGGTGCTGTTTCCATTCCCTCCAGCACATACCAATGCTCATATCATATTACTAGTATCACTATTTTATTAATAGAAATGCATTTAATTCCTGCCTTTCTTTGATATATTCTAGAGAATCCCCATTTATGTTTAGATCAATAATGTATAAAGGTTATGCAGACAATGTGTGACTGAATCAAGATCATCCACTGAACTAAACGATTCAGCATTTTTGTCCAGGAATCTAGCTGTTATAACATACTAATTCACACATTCTTCTAGACCGTGGTTGGCTGGGTTTGCACAGCACATTAAGCCATAAATCTTGGTTTACAAACCACAGTGGCTGGGTCCACACTAATGCAAAAACAAATAAAATGCGTCATGGCTTAGTGTGATCTAAGAATTCAGCCACTGGCTTACATTTCATTGTCACACTTAAACATCTATTTTATTGTATTACCCACCTATATCAAAAATATGATTTTAAAGAGCAATAGGTTTGTATTCATTATTTTTCTACAAACAGTACAAAACAGGTGATTTACAAAGTGGAACAGTGACTGGCAACTATAGACCTGAGAGGAAAGAGGAAAATCTCTACAGAACCCTTCATTTTATCTATATTACACTACCTTTCTCAAAGCATTGGTTATTGAACATTCCTAATTCATTTAAATCAATGATCATTTCTGTCTCGGTCACCTTAGGCCAGAATTCCAGAAGAAAGTATGAAATTTTCTTTAATCATCTAATCCACTACTAAGTTTGGATCCAAGCCATTATCTACTTACAGAAGATTCTTGGGGAAGGAAATCTGACTTGAGTATCAAGCTTTACAACTTTTTGTAATGTTAAATGGTGCAGCTAGTCAAAGTCAGACTATGGTTGGTGGCAACCTGTCCCAGTTCTGTCTGATGACTTTGACTCTGATTTGCTAATGTGGAGAAGTAGAAATGAAGAGTTCAAACTTATCTATGTTACATTAAAGGAGACATGGTACTGGAAACAATCCAAGTCTTTTGTTAGGCTGCTACATTAATGTAGTCCGGATGCAGCCACATCAACCCAGTCAGACTAAAAGAGATAAATTTAAGGCAATAGAAGATTGTATCTGATGCACCAAGAACTTACAGCTAAAGGCAGCAATAGTTTCATACTTTTTTAAAAAATGGGGCACAGAAAAGAATAGCTCATCATGGTTTATGTCCAAACTGATGTATCTGCTTATGATACAGCTGGCCTCCCAATTTGTATTCCCTAGAAATGCAACAGCATCAAATACCAGAAATGATTCACTATTTCAAGGGCTGAGACTTGACCTAACACTGAAAAATCTTAGGGGGCACAAGCAGAATGTGGTGCAAATTAGATCCTGAATTGGCTTTAAAGACTGGAAAAACCAGGAAGACTGTACTAACATTCAAATGTTTGTTCATGCCTAATGTGGCTTTGAATTTTTTTCCTTATAATTTTTCAAGTCTTATAAAAACATATTTGGATATAGCCTAAATGACAGAGTATTTTAAAGAGAAGAGCTGCTATTTAGACATATAACCACACTGGGTGTGTGGAGGCTGTTGACAGTTGTCTAAATTATGCTTGTAACCTTCCTGCAAAAATATCATGAAGATTAAAACAATGCTACATGGAGGAGGGGGGGGGTTGTCTCAAGCCACTAAAAATTGTCTTTTAGGAAATCCAACCATGACTAAAATTCCAGTTGTTCCTGTGCACCTGCACCTGTGAATTGACATGTTTGTTTACAAACTTAACATCTTGATGATATATATAAAAAATACTTACTTGTGGATGAAATAAAAACCCTGGAGATGGTCTCAAATACTTTTCTTTTAAAGCTTCAAGTGGATCAGTTAACTTTCTTTTCTCTACTCTGTAAACATTAAAATGAGAATGATCTTATCATGACTCAATCAGGATGGATAAATATTGGACAACAGAGCAGGTTTCTCAGTCCCACAGATGAAAGATAAAGAGTGATAATTTTTTGTCAATACAAGTGTATTATACTCAGTAAAGCTAATATGTTAACAGGGTGAGCATCCTGTAAACCAGCCACTCCACATATGTGTAGGGCACTTGGTTGGAGAAGGCTGCTTTAATTTACACTAATGAGCACAATGACATTTTCACAACTACAATTTTATATATATAAGAAACCTGCACTGAGCATAGTTTAAAGAGGGCAATCATGCTATTAAATTATAGAACTGAGCAGGATCCTTTTTGTGTGAAATAACTTTCGTAACTAAAACCAAAGGAAAAACTAGGTTGATATCCTTATTTTTATCATCATCATCATCATCACCACAATCGTCACCATCATTTCCAATTCTGAGATACTCAAAGTATATTCTGAATATATCACAGTCAACTGAATAAATACCCAACTACAAGTCATATTGTTTTCCTCCAAACAAAATTAATTCATCACAATGATCTTCCAAATTTTGCTAATAATCTACAGAGTAACAAAAAATTAATGTTGCAAGATTTTGATTAGAGTTAAACAATTAAACAATAAACACCACTGTAATCAACAGCTATAGTGCTAGGTTATGGAAATAAAGAGAACGATGGAAGAAATACAAATAATTTCACTGGCATGCTATCTAGAATTTAGGTCTAATTCCCTAAATAAATGTCTAAAGATTTGAAAATAACAAGCTGAGAGTATTGTACACTGTTCATAATTCCAGGCTAGGTTAAACTGAGATAGATAGATGGATGGATGGATACATAGATAGATTAAAGAAAGGATGGTTTTTAAGACTAAGAAATATTCTCAGGGGAACCTACTTCCTGCATGAATCACTGAACTGGAAGTTTCTTGACTGAAAACAAGCTGTGATTCAAAGACCCAAGTGGAAAGCTACTGAGAAGACTAGTAATTCTGTTTACTATGAGTGCCTGGATAATCCAGTCCAGAGAAAAGATACATTTGCCCTTCTTAAGAGATGCATGATCAGAGAGAGATTAAACCATTCCAACAAATCATGCAGTGGGCAACCTTCTCTGATTTTTAATGATGTTGGTAGGAGAAGGTACTGCTAAGGGCTGACATTGTACAAAGGTCTCCCTGAAGGCGATCCCTCAATCTGTTATTCTTTGCATTAGAAATCAGCTTCTTCATCTGCTGTTCACTTTGGGTTATGAAGGAAGAGGAGTAGATACCATTGCCTGCTTGTTTATTGAGGACCATCAAGCAAGTGAAGCCAGGATGAAGAAAAGAAGAAGGGCAGCAGGAGCTGATAATGTGGGTGAGGCAACAGTCTCACTGAGAAACAGTGATGGTAATTTGCCAAGGGCCTTCCAAACTTAGAGATAATATTGGACAGCTTATAGCCTTTGATTTACTTCTTACTATATGTTAGCAGTTCTTATGTTATGTTAGGATGTGCCAGCACATTATTTGGAAATCACCTATGCTCAGCTAATATCTTTCAGATTTACTTTTACTCTTTTATCTCTAGTTCCCAGAGATTTCCTCTTTCGTTGAGCAATATACACATATGCAAACTGAGACAAATGCAAATAGATTTCTCATGAGTAAATCCTCCTTTTTGAAATGGGATGCATGCCTACTACTTGAGCCATCAAGCTTGAGTTCTAACTTATAAGGTAGGAAGCGTATCTATTCATGGTTTCAAATGGCAAACTTGGAAGGACAAAGTTTCTTTCATTGTATGAGAAAAAGAAAATGAGAAAAATTTGCAAACATTTAAATTCTACATTGGAAACCCAGGAAAATTCAAAATTGGTATATCAACTTGAATCTTTTGCATGGGCTTGGGGAACTTTTCCCACCTGCCATGCTTCACATGTCTTGGGAGAGCAACTCCCAGGATTGCTAACCATTATAGACAAAGAGAATTATGACAGTTGCAGTCCCAAATAATCTAGACAGGATAATGTTAGAGAAAGATGTCCAATGATAGAGAAAGAGAAAGAGAAAGAGAGAGAGAGAGAGAGAGAGAGAGAGAGAGAGAGAGAGAGAGAGAGAGAGAGTGAGTAGATTATGTGGTTAAATCCTAAACCAGTAAATGAAATGTTCAAAATCAAAGTAAAAAATTGGTGACCTGCAAGGTCTATGCATATTTTTGAGGTACAGTCAGCAGTATATAAATTGAACCAATTTATAAATAAAATCCCATAGTTAATAGTTTTAAAAGGAAATCAGGGGAAAATCCATATGTATAAACACACAGCCATTCTGTTTAGGAAATTCTGCATTTCCTTATACATTCCTGGTGTTCAAACTGTATATTCTTGGTGTTCAAACTGATCTCAGCACAATAAACAATATTGACTATTAAGAAATTTAATTAGAATTATCATGCAGATTCTTCCGATATCAGCTGTACATTCTGCATAGCAGAGGGGGATAAATACTTTCCAATAATTACAAACAAATAAAGGCAGAATTTTACCCTTGAGTTCCACGTTGGGTTGCTATGGTACAATGTGTTTTGAGTTCTTGGGTGAAACGCCTTTGATTGCAGTGGAGGCTGACATTTCTAGTTTGCAAACAAAAGCAGAATTTGACTGCCAATTTTTAAATACA
Organism: Liasis olivaceus; assembly: GCA_030867105.1. NCBI lineage: Eukaryota > Metazoa > Chordata > Lepidosauria > Squamata > Pythonidae > Liasis > Liasis olivaceus. The sequence goes on from CM061353.1 coordinate 81,546,050, forward strand.
TTATTTTTCTGAAAATTATTTTAAAAAAACATTAACTTGTATTAAGGTAAGAAATATCTAAGGTTCATTAATATTTCAACTATTTCCACAATTTTATGATAATAAGTGACTGAGGACCACAGGCCATTTTGACAATTTGAGATTTCAGAAACCTAATAGTCCTTACAAATAGATTACCTGTAAATGGGATCCATGAAGAAAGGTGTAGGTCTTGCATGTTGTAAAGAAATGTCAGAAGATTTCCTTGATTCAAGATCATGATCTCCCTTCTTTCCCCCAAAGATGTGGTTCTTCCGAGGCTCGGTCTGTTTTGTGCCAGTGGCTCGACTTCTGGTGCCCATGCTCAAGTCTAGAGGTTGGTCCTGGCTGGTCACTGATGGAACTGCTGTTTTTGAAGTTACAGGAGTAAGTGGTTTCTCCTCCTTACGTTTAGTGGTAAGGTCAAAGGGAGACTCGGAGGTTCCCTTTAAGGTCTTCTTGCCTTCTCCTGGAGACTGGGGTTCCATTTTCAAAGGTAACGGTCTCAAGTCTCTATCAGGAAATGGATACATTGACTGAGAGAATGCTGGAAAAAATGGGAGGGGAAACATGGAAGGGTAAGGTAAGGCTCCAACTTTTTTGTCCTGCAGCCCCACAAGTCCTGTCGAACCAAAATATTTTTCAGCAATAGAGGCAATGGCCTTTATAGAATCATTCACAGCTCCTGACACCGCAGTTTGTTCCTCTAAAGATGGTGAGAAGGTGGAATGATTGCTGTATTCTTTCTTATTATTTACGGAAGCCAAATTCTGCAGAGAGTTTACTTTGTCTTTGAACACTTTACCATTTTCTTTACATTTCTCTTTATCGCTTTCAATGTCACTTTCGAGATCAGAGCCAGAGGTGGTCTCCAGGTCACTCCCACTGGGGGTACTGACATCATCAAGGTCACTACTCTCTGACTGGTCACTGATCTTTTCATGTGGCCTCTCTTCAGAGGACCTCTCTGGTTGAAGCTCCAGTGGCTTATTTTCACTTAGGTTAGATGGGTGCTTATTTAGTGCCTTCAGAATCTCCTGGGTAGCTGGCAGTGTCTGAGGATGTGTCATGAGGGGACTTTGAGTTTTGATTGTTTGATCTGTGCTTGGAAGTCCTTTAACAGGAGAACTAGCAGGTATCAAAGGTGGCCTGTGATACAAGCCTGAAGGAAACAGGCCAGGGAAGCTAAAAGAAAATCCAGGAGCTGTTGGAAAGGTAAGACCAGCAGGATGTCTATTGGCGCCAAAATAGTCAGAAAGGCCTGGATTTGCATGAGTCATATTAACCATGGAAGATTTATCCATAGCTGGGGTTCCAGGAAGTGATATGCCTTGGCCAAAAAATCCTCCTGCAGCAAAATGGTTCTTGCCCTCACAAAACCTCCTGTGCTTATTTAAGGAAGACGTAGTGCTGAACATTTGTCCACAGTCTTTGCACTTGATTTGGGTTCTGCAATCAGCATGCATACGCTTATGACGGCAAAGGTTTGAAAACTGAGTATAGGATTTATGGCAGACCTCACCTGTGTGCAAACAACAACAACAACAAATCTCAGGATTTATGGTAATTTTACTCTTCACCCAGACATTTTTAATCCCATCCCTCTGCTTTTACCTGAGCATCTGAAATAGTTTACACTTCCAGAGGTCACTAGAGCGCAATCCTATACTTGCTTATTCAGAACTAAGACCCAATGAATTTAATGGAATTTATTTCCTACACGCAAGGACAACTATTGCAATATTTTGGCTGCAATCTTAGAGTCTTGTCTAAGTAAAAATTCCACTAAACCCAAGGTCTGAATAAATATATATAGGACTGTGCTATTAGTAATACCCTGTGGATGAATCTAAGAGCAGGTAACCTATAAAAAACAGTCCCAAACTCCAAAAAGAAAGAATATGGTTAGGGTAAATACAGTGAAAAGCAGAATAAAACATCAACACCAGTAAAGACAGTTTATTTACAGCTGTTAATTTCCAGCAAAATCTTTGCATACTTTAACCTAGTGTCCTATCTGCTTATTGCATCTTTTTTTGATATTGTAACATACTGTTTATAGTATGACTGAGCAAGATGTAAAAAAATGGTAAGTTCACAAGTACATTGAGCTTTGCGTGATTACCAGTGCCTTATGGTATGATACCGTTGCATAGAGAGATCTCGGACAAGTCATAGTTGCAGGACAAAATTTTATTTTCATCCATACTTGCAGGCTGCATGCATGGCCATGCTATTTGTCCCATTAATTTGCATATCCAATGAAGCTGATTCTTACACATGAAAATATGCACTGGCCTGTCATCCTCGCGCGAGTATATACAATTTTTATACAACAGCTTTAATTGTTTGATATAAGCACCATCTTACAAAAGCACCATGAACAAAAAATATGTTTTTAATGCACATTGTAATAGTTGGAACATTTGCTGGGCTCATGTACTAAAACGAATTAAGTTTTAGAACATCAGGAAGTGTGAATTGTTAATAACGCTGGAACTTGGAGTTGGCTTCAAAATCAGTTTTAAGCAATGCAAGCAAGATATGCACAGAATATTGTAACATGGAATTATATTGCTCAGGGTTCTAGTCATTCCATTTCCTTCTCTTGGCTTCTGTCCTCCCCCAGTACGTCGCCAAACCTCTGTCGCTACTCAGCATGCCATTGAACTCTGAACTCTCTGGAGAGTACTGATCAAGTGTCAAAGCAAGGGAATTCAGGTTGCAATCTTGTGCCTACTTACATGGGAGTAAGCCCCACTCTACTCAATGAGAGGTGCTTCTTAGAAGACATGCATAGGATTGTACTGTCACCATCTCAGCACCAGAAGCAGAGAGAGAATTATTTTCCTTTAATATTAAAATCCAGCATCTTCCAGCAAAGAAGACCTGGGCCGAGTAAATTTTGCTCAGTTTGTAGTACATTACAGGCTCTTGCCCTTCACACATCAAAGCCACATAACAATGCACATTGTGCATTCCAAGACGGTCTTAACAATTATTTTTGTGGTTTCAGTCAGACTGACATAATTTACAATGGCTCTATTTTAAGCCTGTAAAGGAAACTGAATTGAATGTATCTCATCCTGCGCTCTTGGTTCCCATGAACTGTAATCACGTCCTCTGACTTCCACTCACACCATTGCCGATACTAACCTTCCTGCTCTTATAATGCTTACCCTTGAGAACCTGCCTGCTTGTTGTCTGTCTTAAATGTTTACCCGTGCAGCTATCTGTTCCCATCATAACAAGAAAGATATCTATTGTTTGAGAAACTCCTGATTCCACCTGTCTGGCTCAGATGCGCTGCCTTGCCAATACACATCACACAACAAGTACAGCAACAATTGCAAGTGGGCTGCAGGCCAACAAAAATGTACAATTCAGGAAAAATGCTATTGCGATTTGCCAGCCAGTGTTCCTGTATTATATCTTTCATTCATGAGGAATGCTCTAATTAAAGAGCACTGTCTTAAATCTTATTTGCATGAAAATTGTGAAATGAAGGGAGATGCTTCTTTTACTCTGAAAAATAAATAGATCATGGGAAAAGTTCTGGGATTTATCTTAAATTAAATTTGTTGGGCCAGTGAGTTTTGCTTGGAACATTGATTGCTTTTGAAACCTAGTGCCCAGTATACTTTACACAAATGGTCTTCCATTAGTAACAGTAACCTGAACTGTCAATTGTAGATTGCAATTGCTTTTTATGGCACTAATTCAGGCATATAAATAAAGACATTTGTCTAAAGGCACTTACATCGCTGAAACTAGATAGATCTCAGTCAGGGTTATTTGTGCACAGGATTCCTGTCCATTGTTACCTTTCTAAGTTAAAGAACCAATGCTTATTCACATACAAAAAATCATTAACGGTATGTAAATATGTAATTACTGTTATACCTAGCAATGGGGGATAAGACTAAAACTAACTATAGCAATGTGACTTGTTCCAGTAAATAGTCCTAACAACTTCCACGGGAAGAGAAAATCAATTGGTAACACAAGTATTATTACATTTTTAGCCTTAAAGTCTGTTGCCCAATTAACAGCACACTGATGCGATAGGAGAAGAAAGGAGGCCTTCTACAGCTTCCATGAGTAATCTCCAATTGCTCCATATAAGCAATCAAGGAAGCTTCTGGATGAGAAAGTTCTATGCACTCATAATTTTGTTTTTCTACAAGTGAAAGAAAAAGGATGGAAGAATTGGTGTGAAACACAGATGGATGAATGAAATCTATAAACGAGGTAGGGTGGTTGCCTATCATGTATGTTTTGGTCACCTTGCATTTGGACTACTGCAATGTGCTGTACACAGGGCTGCCCTTGAAGACTATTCAGAAGCTGTAGCTGGAATCCAGGATCCAGCATACAGGCATGCCTTGATATGCTCATGTAACACCTCTGCACTGGTTAGCAGTAGTGTTTATTATCTCCTAAAAGGCCTTCATGGCATAGGGCCTTATTATTTGTCCTCCATGGCTGCTGTCAGTCATATATAGTCTGACATGGTTGGCACATCCAGGTCCACCAATTAAATGCCACCTGATGGCACCCAGAAAGTGGGCTTTCTTTGCCACAGTGTCTCACCCCTGGAACGAATTCCCACCCTCCAAGGTTCATATGGCCCCCACTCGGATATTATTTAGATGAGCCCTGAAGACCTGGCTCTTTTTCCAAGCCTTGGACTACAGTTAGTGGCAAGTCCCTTCTGGGTTGTCTGATTTGTGAGTTGGTGATGGTTTTCTCCAGTTGTATTTTGCATTGTTTTATTTTAAATTTTGCACATTGTATACCACCCAGAGTCATAACGGAGTTGGGCAACTTATAAATAAAATAAAATAAAATAAAAATATGCCTTTTGCCCAACAGCACCTCATGGCTCACAAATGTATATGATGTATTTGAGAAAGATGAAATTTATTCTGTGCCTTAAACAGCTGCTACTTTGGAACGGGTGGGATAGCAGAAAAAAGCAGGATGACGATGCAGCTATATCAGCTCATTCTTCCCCTACCTGGGTGTTCCCCTAAAACTCTCCACAATGTTTGTACAGGTTAGAGAATTCTGGGAGTAAAAGTCCACACATCAAGAGGGTTGCTTGCTTCTTTGTTCACTTCATATTTTAGTCGCTTCTTCTATAACAATTGCCCCAACCCATACTTGACTGCATTTATTGCCCATCATGAGATGCGACAGCTCGATATACAGTTTATTTATATGAATGGAGGTAAAGAGAATAAGCTCAGAAATTGATTTTAGGGAAGGGAGCTTGGGCGCCACAGATTGCCAACCTCTATAAAAGCATTAAGAATTTCTTAGACGACTAAGACCAGATGTCCTGAAAGTTTACAAAATAATGGTAATTCCTCCTTCTTTACCCTAGTCTCTAGTAACCAAACACTAAAAAGAAGGACAAATAGAAAATATAAGATAATATAAATCTAAACTCCCGCAAATTAAACATAGTTTTGAAACTGCCATGTTTCAATTGGGAACTACATAGGATGGGAATGACTTGAAAATTTGGAAAGGAAATTGGGATAGACTGATAGGTATAGTCCAATTACCTTTTTTTCTAAAATAGTGCAAAAATTCTGGTGCATGAATCCTTACTGTACTACCATCTTTGCTCTCATAACTTTATTTTTTGACATGGCCACTCTGAGATTATTAGATTTAGCCATCTTTGGAGAGAACTGTGTTTTTTCTTTTTATTGTGAGCCGCCCAGAGTCACCCGTTGGGGGAGATGGGCGGCATACAAGCCAAATAAATAAATAAATAAATAAAATAAAATAAAATAAAATCAATGGGAAGTTCTGATTTATTCATTTCCTATTCTGACAAAGTCTGGATCCATCTGGTATAATCATTACTTTATAACTAAACCCATGGGCTAATTCTTCTATTCAATCTATAATTTAATATCCTTTAGCACCTGAATAAGCTTTTTTATTATCTCTGCATGTCTTTAAGCTTTAATTTCCAAGCCAGCTCCTTTATCATTAGAGGTTTTTTTTTTTTTTTTAAATGTTATCGCGATTCCACAATTCTTCTCCCATTATCTTTTCCCTACCACTTACTCGGTGTGTTTTAATCCATCATACATTTAGGCACTTAGGAATAAGAATTCAGCCCAAGGTGAAGTTGGCATATTTTCTGCTTATTAAAGAAATGACCACTAAGTGTGGTTTTTAAGATGTTCCAGCCTATTCCACCATGTGGTTTCTATTTGAGCAAGCGGCAGAGTTTTTGAATGCTGGCGGTGTGTAATTGTATTGGTGGACTGGTGTTGGTGAGTTTGCTCCCAAGTCAGGCTAGCATACTGTAATGAGAGACAGTTGCCATAAACAGACGGGGAAGACACGGCACGCTGTGTGGCCTTTCTGTTAGGAATCAGATATCTTTACTTGAGGTGACCCTGTACCCCAGCCACAAACGTTCAGAAAATCCTATTCTGACATGCAATCTTTAAATTCTTTTGTTCTGTAATTATATGGTAATTATTCATAATTGTTCTAAGCAGTTTTTCCCCCTGTCCGTCATCCCCTGCATTTGAAAAATCAGTCCCTCTTTTAGTTGCATCAGCTATGGCTGAGGACACATTACTGAAGATAAAAAAGAAGAAGAAGAAGAAGAAAAAGAAGAAAAAAAAGGGGGGGGGAGAAGTCTTTTCCAAGTGATTTAATTAGAAAAGATTTCCTTTTAAGAAAAGCGATTGGAACTGTAGGGTATAAGTGACCCCTATATGGCTAGAAGCTATTGTTCACTCATTATTTTATTTTTACTAATATTAAAAAGACAACCCTGTGATCTCAGGCAAGGGAACACAAATCTTTAAACAGCAGTCATAACTGGCTCCAGTTAATTACGTTTTTGCTAGCTTAAATACACCCCGGCAGAAATAAATAAAAAAGGAACCATTTCAGGAGCAGAAACCAAAAACCTCAGAGGGATTCTTTTAAGCCATTAAAAATCATGTTGATATATTATTGAGACTTAAGGCTCACACAGATTTGTTCAACTGCTCCCTTGATGAATGTATAGCGTATGTTCTCGTATACTGAAGAAGTTAATTCATGAGCTTCAGGAAGCTGAATGTTGGCTCTCAAGAGTTTGAACCTCAAGTCCCCATGGGCTGATCTGAAATTGCAGGTTGGCCCCTCACTCATTTAAACTGGCTTCCTGTTCGACCCTACACCTTCACACAGTCTGCTTCTGCATTTTCTGGCTCATCCACATGGTATAAGCCAGCTTCAAATTTTGTTAACTGAGCCTGGCTTGGAGGTTGAAAGACCTGGACATTAAGTAAAAACCACAGCATGCTGTTCAACTTGATGATGGAACAAAAGGAGCCAAGGCAGGGATTAGTAAGGATTCACATGATTGAAAAAAAACTTGACCTTCCCCATGGTGAGATTCATAAAACTCTAGAAATAAAGTTGAATCACTTTCTTCCACATTGAACAGATCTGGGAAATTTCTTTTGACATGTTACCGCAAAACATTTTGTAATTTTCTTTTTCTTTTTGCTACTAAAAAAAAAAAATTGAACTTGTAAGTCAGTTAAACCTCTATCTGTTATTGTTTCTTCTCATGTCTAAATATTTTTCTCTGCTGATATTCCAACAGTATGTAATATCTGTATAGCCTATGGACTGAAACTAGCCCACCAAGTTTCTCCATCCAGCCTCTCTGGCTTCCTCCCCAGCACAAGTCCCTGTGCCTGACTTTCAGGGGCTGGAAATGGTAAAACCTCAGCTTCCTTCACTTGGCTGTTCCTTTCTTGAGGCCCATATTTCTAGCACTCCATGTTTTTGCTATCACCTTCTATATCCCACTTTCTTTAAATACTCTTTCTCTTTAGTTTTGCTTTCCCCAGCCACCCAATAGCAGGCAGTTCTTCCCCATTAGAACCTTTTCATTTATTTACTGTATTTTTAGACCTCTACTCTCCACAGGGCCTCTCTCCACAATTACATCACAACGTAATAAAACAACAATACAAAATACAAATCAATATAAAGCAATATAAACAATAATACAGATAAGATGCCAACTACAAAAGAACATTATTAATGTTGAATATTCACAACATCAAGTGTCAGTCCCATAATACCAAATATTAGAAGGCATCCTGAGCCACCAGACCTTAATGTCTAAAAATATATCCTCTTTGGTTCAACTCTTTTCAGCTCTGTCCTTTTCTTTAAACCGAGATGGATAATCTGTGAACTCTGACCCCAAAAGCCCACTCAGATCATGACTGCTGAACATAAAAGTTCAAAAATAGGCCAAGCCTGAAAATAGGCCTGTCACCTTTAAAAAAAAAGAACATCCTCCAAAGCCCAACCTAAACCCAGCCCCACCTAACTATGGCATGTGGCCCAACCTATTTTCTGACCCGCAGCCTCCCCACAACAAAAACGTTAAATGTGGCTGCTTTGCTCCTTTTCTGAATCCTGTTTCTTTACTGTTACAAATGCTACACAATTTACATTACTTAAAGCTCCACTGAACTCAATTTTCCTCAATTGTAATATATTTTGCCCAGAAAGAATACTGCCATCAGCATTTAGAAGTGGCATGGTGTTCAGAATGATCCCTTTTCAACCGAATGAGCATGTTGTAGCACTATGCACTAAGGAGTGAATACATTCCATCTTCCCATTCTCTGTTCTCCCTCCTTGTCAGCAGTAGAAGGAATCTAGACTGTCTTACAGGCTTTTCCAAGCTGGGTCACCTCCAGATGCTTTGAGTTCCAATTTCCAAAATACCCACCTGGGCAGGAAGCTGCTAGATTTGTAGCCAGAACTGCCACCCTACACATTAGAGGGGTGCCAGCTTCATCAGAGAAGAAGGGCTGCTTAATTTGTACTGAACACCAACAGGTGGATATGACATTGACACTTGAAGTCATATGGTCCACAATATTATTGTGAAGTTGCACACTTGGCAGAAAACACCTTCCCCCTTCAATCATTCAGTTGTTTCAAATTAGAGCATAATTTGCCTTGCTCTTTTATCAATCAATATTATACATTTCTCCACAGTGGTCAACAAGGCCACTCTGACCGCATGACAAAGAAGACATTGCCATGTTCTAACTGAAAATGTAAATGGAAATTGATGTGGGAAAACGAACACCAACCCTACCATACGGTAATACCTGGGTTTTAGAGGTATCAGGTAATTATACCACAATGCTTTCTTAACTTAGGGCTTAACTGATCTGGTCTGCAGTTTCATAGCTTCTAACAAACACAGGAAATGATCTTATAATTAGTCAACCCACTGACTTAGATGACTACTGATTCATAATGTAGGGCTACCAGCTCTTGCTGAAAAAATCTAGACAACTGGGCAGTAAAGAGTTAAGAATTTTATGCATGCTGCATTCTAGGAGGCTAAGATTTTTTGCAGGCCATACCTGACAGCTCTTCTCCATTGGTTCCTCCTTCTTCAGCGTACTCATCTGGTTAAGCTGGCCTCAGCACCACCCTTTGCAAAGTATAGCACAATAAAGCAGGGGTAGGGAATCTGTGGCCTCCCAAATGTATTGAACTACCACTCCCAACATGCCTCACATTGGCCATGCTGGCTGGAATGGTTGAGAACTATAATTTCTGTCAGCAGCTACCTGTTTTTCATCTATGTTTTCATTTAATAAAATATGCCATGTTTTTTTTAATGGCTTATGCAAATTTAGAACCAACAAATTAAAATGAAAGCTCTTAAATGGTAAGGACATGATATTGCCCTAATTCTCAATAGGAACAGCCTGTGAAAGGGTCTCACTTGATGAAGATTCACTTTTCCTTTAGGAAAAAACTGCCAGAGGCTCTTTGAGCCCATTCTGAAATTAGTAATAGTCTGGAACATGTCCAGGGTTTTCAGTGGTTTGCTAAAGAGAAACTCATTTGGTGGAATCTTCTTACACTTTATTAGTCACATCCACCAGTAGCTTTTCTTTTCTTCCTGGAGCTACATTAAGAAAAATAAATAAACTTTACAAAAGGTTCAAAGCATAATTAGAGTTAGGTCCAGGGAAGAGTGCCAGAGCACACAATATAAAACAAGGTTATAAAAGTATTTCCAAAATTACTCAAGGAATTTCAGATACCAAGAAGCTTCTGAAAATGAAACCAACAGAGAAGTGCAAGAAATCTTCCATAAATGAGGACCAAAAACACCCCTGTGGCGAATTCTCACCCCCTCCCCCCTTAACACAAATGTGGATTGCAGCCATCACTTAAGACAGCTTCTCCTCACTTTGTGTTCTCCAGATGTCAACTAGGAATTCTACAAGTAACACAACTAAATAGCCCCAGTTTGGAAAAAGTAGATACACTTATTCCAAACAGCAGCACTGAGCAGAGGAATGAAGTGAGCAGTCATGACAAGGAAAGAGAATCTGTCATGGGAGTATTACTTCAGGGGCTGCTCACCCTATGCTTCTTCTTTATGGGTTTCTCCTTCCCTTTCTTCGGTACTATGATGTCTTACCCTTCACTGCTAACACTGCTACTGTCCCACAGAAGTCACTCATCACAATCACATTTCACAGCTTTTGAGCTTCTTGAAGTTCAAAAGAAAAGAGTAAGGTAGACTGTAAACACAAATAAATGCATCTTGTAGCTAGACTGCAAATATCCCAGCAACTGGAATATCATATCTCTTTGAGAGTCATAAATACTTCTGACAGTCAAGTACAAATGAAGCCAATTCACCTGTTTCTTCTAGCACAAGAAAACTGATATTATTATTATTATTATTATTATTATTATTATTATTATTATTATTTTTGTTTCAATGGATATAGATGTCCTTTTCAGCACATAACATTCAGTAAGTATGGTGTGAATGCAATTTATACAAAAATACAAAAATGCATGCTTTGGTGTTCAATTCTATGATAAAAATATGCACAGAAATGAAAATAACACATTGCAGGAAGGTACAAAATTAAAATGTGTAGGACTAATATGCTGGTCTATATAGGTAACAAAATTGCAATAAATAGCTCCAGATTCTCTACAAGCAACATGTTTGCCCATCACAGTATGCTATTTGTTGCTTTAACCATGGTTTGTTTGAAAAAGCTGGAGACAGTTTTATAGAGGAACAAAGTAATCACAGATCTCTGGACCAATTCCTGATTTGTTTTCCTCTTTTTTTTAGTTGCTCTCATTTTGTACCTTAGTGGGTTAGTTAGAGGCTTGAGTGGGGTAGCAAAACAAATTAGGAATAAGCAAGGAAACCATAAACAAACCATGCCTATTAATTTGCACATCATGCTAATCTACAGCTGCAGTCCAGCTACAAATGATGGCTTCAGAATGATTTACTGCACTAAAATAAACTGTGGTTTATTAACTGATCCTATCAGCACACTCACAAACATACCCATTTATGACTTCGCATTATGCATGAACCCAGACAAAACCAAATCATTTTTCAACCCACCACTATCTAACTGTCCACGCAGCCACAAAATACTTCACTGGGTCAAGGGGAGATTAGTGTGTGATGGGAATGTTAAAAAGGAGTTAGTTCACCCAGATCACTAGTCCCCAGGGAGTAAAATTTAACTCAAAACAAATTTGGATTTGCATAGGATTCACTAACTCAGTTGGCCACATCGTAGGAACACTTACTGTGAATCCAGTCAACTGAACTGTTTTGCAAACATAGTTCTCCAAGTAAGACACTGAGAGAAACTGTAACTGAAAATAAGGACACCTTTCCTTTATAGAATTCACTGCCAAGGCCTGACAGCACAGAACACATATCCCAAACACTGACTGGCTAAATCCCATCTACTGCTATCCAGATGGCCAACGGGGTAAAGACACAGGGATGTCCTAGAGACTTGCCAATGCTTTCCTGGTAAATGGGTGTGTGGGCTAGAGCAGGGTTTCTCAGCCTTAGCAACTTTAAGATGTGCGGACTTCAACTCCCAGAATTCCCCAGCCAGTTTACTGGCTGGGGAATTCTGGGAGTTGAAGTCCGCACATCTTAAAGTTGCTAAGGCTGAGAAACCCTGGGCTAGGGGTTATTTCTCAGAGAGTAGTTATTGGCTATTTTATTTATTTACTTTACTGTTTCTGTAACCCATTTCCACCCCCAGTCCACCAACTCTGTTCCCCAAATGATTTCTTTTGACCCTGTTAGTGAGATTGTGCCCTGCCTGAATATCTGGGAAGGAGAACTGGCTGGGATAGTAGATGGCTGGGTTAAATGTGTTGTGGGAACGGAGCCCATATTTTGCTCATCAGAGGACTGACACAAGAACGGTAGAGGCTGAGCAAAGACTTACATATAAAAGGCTTGACACTGCTGTGGATATGTTTGTGCTGTTTGAGGCCTGAAGAAGTGGCAAATGTTTTACCACACTCTGGACAAGCATGTGCACGAGCCCCAACATGCTGCGAACGAATGTGCCTCTGGAGGTTGCTGGGGTCTGTGAAAACCTGCTAGGAAATGAGTACTGATTAAACATGAGATTTGGATGCAAACGGTTGCAAAAAATACATCTGATCAAAGACCCTTCTGGAACCAAAAGACATTTAATGGGGGAGACGAGGAAAGGGTTGTTTTGTGAATTCAGTTAAATCAGTAAGTCAGAAGATGGGAAAGGTGACCTTGAGGGCATGTCTACGGTTATGCATTTAAAGTAGTGTCAAGACCATTTAAATGTCATGGCTCCCATCCAAGAAAATCCTGGAAACTGTAATTCCATAATAGAACTAGGGCCTTCCTGCAACAAACTGTCAATCTTCAGAAGCCTACTGTATAGCTCTCTGGGCCCTTTATAGGATGCTCAAATAATTAAATTAATGCTCAGGGGCTCTTACCTACCTCCATAGATTGCCTTTTCTCCCTCTGTTTTGTTAAGCAGAGGAACTGGAGTACTGGGAGATCAGCAGTCTTCCCTATCATTTGGACTGTGGCTCCCTAAGGCACAAAGAGATTGGCCCTAGAAATTGTCCCTATTACCCTTACAGTCTTAAGCAACTGTTTCACTTTCACTGAATCAGAAAGCATTACCCAAAGTTATCTTCCACAGGCCCCAGTGCTAATCAAACAGAGTCACAGATAAGAACTCCTGATCTGGTGGGACTTGCTCTCTTGTGTATTTGAGCCCCGGCCATAATCTCTTCCTCCTCCTTATCATTTTTTTTTGGATGATTCACTCATAACAATGAATCATTAAAAGATGAGTCACTGTCTACAATGCCATATATGTATAATATATTTAAATGTATGGAACTAGAATTTCCTTTTTGTAATACTTGCCATACATTAATTAACTTAGCACACCTCAACGTCCTTATCACAAAACATCAGCAAGTGATACATCTGAGTTTCAGTATTCACACCAATGGTTTTGACATTCACACTGTGGCATTTCTGTTGATACAATCAGTGCTTTGTTAGTAAGAATTAACTATTCATTTGCCTAAATACCATCACTAAATTTCAGAAATTAACAAGGCCTCATACATACAAATATCCTTTTAGCAAGCTGAATTAGAGGCCACTGAATCAGCTTAGGCTTCAGGTGAATACTGTCCCACTTAGAAAAAACTAAACAAAACCCCTGATAAAACTTCACCTACAAAATTTGCATTATCAAGGAGAAACTTCTGTCCCAGACTTTTTAAGGGTATTTTATCTTTTATTATACAGCCAGGGATCATTAGTTCATGGGGAACATTCCAACTCTGCACTCCTCCTAAAATAGGAATGGGATGGAAACTACCTTGTATGTGAACCAGAACAAGAAGTATATTTTACTATCCATTTTTTACAAAATTCTGAGAACTTGTGAAATATTTCAAATCTGTACATCAGAAAAGTGCATACATTTCTATGCACAAAAATATACATGAATTTTCAAGCATGGTAAATGGGTTGGGACAAAGCTACAGTGTAGTATAGTGGTTAAAGTGCTAGACTGAACTGGCAAGTAGGTTTAAGTCCCTATTTGACTAGAGGATGATTTACCATTTGCTCTTTCCCAGCCCAACCTACTGCACAGAATTCAAGTTTTGGGGGAAATATTTACGGATATATTCAGAGGTGATCTCTAAGAAAAAGTGGAACATAAAATCAGTGAATAATCTTAAACTAACTTAATTTAAAGTCACAATATTGCCAAGAAAACTGAGTGGATATGTCTGTGATGTCACCAGGAGTTGAACTCAACTTGAAGGACACCTTATGGATTAAGGTAGGGGGATTATTTGAAAGAAGAAAAAATATCTGCTTTTGTCCAGCAGATACATCGTGTGAGGTTGTTGACCATGCATTTCAGGGCTAAAGGCTATGCTACTATTATAAATGCTATTAAAACACAAACCATCCCAGGCATCCTTCAAATTCACTGTACCTTGGCGCAGTTTTCGCATTCGTAGTGCTTCCCACTGTCATGGGACATCTGGTGACGTATCAAGTTTGATTTCCAGTTAAAAGCCTTGGGACATTGGTCACACTTATATTCCCGCTCTTCTGTGTGAGACAGCATGTGCTTTTCCAAGCTGTAGAGGTATAACAAGAGGCCTCAGTAAGATTGGACCAGAATATGGATATTTTTTTTTTTCCTATTCCACCCAAGAAATGAGATACAGAGAACAAATGTTATTTCAGTCCAGAGAACTGAAAAAATCAGAGAATAATTAAAACTCTCTTTACTGTGTGTGGTCTAATTAACCTTAATAGTTTTAAAGTTTTATTGGGAAGTCCCTGATACCTTTATTTTTAAAAAGACACATTTAATTTATGATTTCAATTCTAATTAAAGGGGGAAAAAACACAGAAATATTAACAAAAAGGAAGGAAGACATTCCTGGAGTGTCAGAATTCTTTAGTAATAAAATTTCTGTTTAAAGAATAAAGTTGGGGGGGAGGGAATTCTCTTTTAAAACTGTTTGTTTGAATCACACCTTTGATTCTAGTTTCTCTGAGGCTTTTTTTCTGTCTCGATAGTGATAAGAGTCAGCAATGGAGGCGAATATGTGTAGCTCGGGGTTGAGCTGTCATAATGGTTAAAGCAGTGTTGTCTAAACTTGGCCACTTTAAGATGAGTGGACTTCAACTCCCAGAATTCCCCAGCCAGCATGGGGTTAAAGTGTTCGGGTTAAAGTGTTCGACTTGGACTGGAGAGACCCAGATTCTTATTCGCTCCCAGCCATGGAAGTTCACTGAGTGACGCTGGACTAGTCATAGTCTCTCAGTCCAGACTGTCTCACAGGATTTCTATTAAGGGGTTAAAATAAAAGCAGAACCCCAATGAAACTACCTTGAGCTCCTGGAAGAAAAGCAGGATATGAAACAAAGAAAGATGCTGTACGTTCAGCCATTCAATCATCCCATAGGAAAAAGAAAATGTTTGGCATGTTTGATTTTTTTTCTTTGTGTGAAAATGTCTTAATTAGCAGGAGATGGTCTCAAAGGCAGCCTCTAAAAGATGCTGTTCCATTTACACTGTGCCCCTCCTGACGTCCTTTATCCAATCAATCCAGAAAAAAATTATTAACTTTTTTATATCAACAGGTAAAGACCAGGCCTTTTCATCTTATTTTCACTTTTTAGATTGTGTTTTAATCTAGCCTGATATTAGAACATGTCTGCATGTTCTGCTTGTTTTTATTTTACCTGATTTAGTGCTCTAAATTGCTGTGAACAGTTCAAAAATCTCTTTGTGGAAAAGTGGAAGAAGATATGCTCTTAACACACTAATAAACAAAGGCCTTTCTCTTGCTTTTATATTCATTCAGGTCTCAGGACTCCAATCAGTCATATTTAGCTACAAGTCAGGATTCTCACCTTATTTAATATTACTGTTGTTTTCTTTTAAAATAAATCACCTGAAATTTATTGTCACCTTCTCCTTATTATTCCATTGCTAGCTCATGGTACATTTGGGAATCTTTCTTATTAATTAGAAATGCCCCCAAGCATATGTGCTTGTCCCAGCAATTCCATCTGTGGCTCAAATTTTTTTTTAATAGAATATTTTCTTCATACCTTTCTGTCTTGAATTGTTTCTGTCATGTATTGGCTTTTAAATAATTTAAACGTTTTTCAGAGGAGCTGCCCTGTTTCTCATTTCTACCCTCTCCTTCTGGGAAAAGTATGATTTCTCTTCTTCTGATTTTTTTCCCCCCGCTGGCCTTTGTTCTGAGCCTTTAATACCCTCACTGGCTTTCCCAAAAGAAGAAGGGGCTTTTAAGCACAAGAAATGTACAGTAATCATCCATCTGTTCTGTAAAGTCCAGACATCTCTCCTCAAGGTTGCATTTCTGTTAGGGATATGCAATTTCTAGCAGTCGACGCGCTCAGCTGAATACTCAGAAGAGACTTCTTGCCTGAAAATCAGTTTTCATTTACACTCCAACTCTCATTCCAGACTCTGGCTTCATGATGGACAAGAACCTAAATTACTTTTGAGGTCAACAGTGCCCCCAAACCTTAAAACGTGGGATGTTATTTATAAATTAACTCAATTGCTAAGACTGTGCTATAAGGAAGCCTTCTCAAAAATCACTGATCTCTTCCCTTTCTTCATACATCAACATTAGATGTCTACAACCTCAAGTACCATTTTGTGGTTGTGATGCAGCCACAGGAAAAGGTGAAGAATTATGGATTATTAGCAAAAGAGTTAGCAGACCTTCTTGAGAATTCCCAGCCATATGATCAATTGATGCAATGACTCTTAAAAGGAAGAAAAGGGGCCAAAATATTATGGCTCTTTCCCATAATATTTTGCAGACTGATCAGCGAGAACATGCTTTTATATTGCTCAAAGCTATGGTGGCTTTCTGATCCTTCTGAGGTTCAGGGTTGTGATTGCTACAAAAGATTGTAAAGAATCATTATGTTGGGTTTAGCCCAGGAAACTCCAGGAGACAATACCGATTCAATCCAGCAAGGTTTATTTGGCTTCACACTATACACAGAATCTTCCCAGACTGAGAGTAGTTCCCAGGGTCAATCCATAAACATCACTAGCATTCCTCAGGGAGGTGCCAGTCTCATCCTCTTATCTCTCCCCCGCTCTTCGGGGGATGAGAGTACATTCTTCACCCCCCTATTCCATACTCTCACACATTAGGCCCATCTGTTACCATAAGTATTCTAGGAAAGGACAGGTCTTAAGCATTTCTCAGACATGCGTTCAAAATGTTGAGTAGAAAAAAGGTTATTTGCTTCCCTCTAGCCTAAGTCTGTATTTGGATGGTAAATACTTGGCCCAATTATCTCCTTAATCAATAGAACCAATTTCATTTTTCATATTTGCTCATTGTGAGAGATCTGATTCATTGTTTTGATAGGACTCATACATATATCCCACAATAAGTGGCTAAATGTTATGACATATTCTTTATTTATTATGTTTTTATATCACTGGTCTTGGTAAATATTTATGACATATGGTTGCTATTAAAATAGCATTAATCAGTATTCCAATATTTAATCCATCATTTTATATATATGACATAGATATAGACCAAGTTTTAATTCACCAAAAGGTTTACCAATTATTTTTCTTAATATAGCAATGTTTAGTATAAGTACTTAATACTACATAGAACAAATACCAAATTTAAAATATTTACAAAAGCATGCAACTAGGATTATTAGGTCTCATCTAAAAATGGAAAAACTGTTTCTGTTAGCTCAGATCTTATTTTTAGCCACATGAACATTTATCCTAATGCAATGTATAGATTATTCAGTTAATGACTAAAACTGATATATTCATTGGCTGAGATAGCTTTAATTAGGTGACTGAAGTAAGCACATATTTATTTTGAGCAGGACTTAGTTTCTGCATCAAGCTAACTTTGACATTCACAAAAGCAGAGTGCTGAGACCCGTAGACAAGAAATTAGTCTTAGTTCTGCTTAAGTCTTAGTTCTGCTTCTCTTGGCAATGGACAAAGCCTTTTCAAGACACTGAAGTTCTTTTTGCTAACTCTTGACACCTTATTGTTTCAGTTCTACTTACTAGAAAAATCTCAGAAACACAGGAAGTGACCTTATATTGAATCAGTCCACTGACTTAGATGGTTACTGAATCTGATAGCTAAGGCTTACGCTACCATATCCAGGGTGCAAGTATCTGGACAACCAGTAGATGGAAGGAGTTTTAACAGAGAAAAATATGAGGTTTTGTTTTTAAAGCTGACATTTTCAGGATGGTAAATTTGATGCCCAATATTATTACAACCCCAGGATCTGCATATTTTTACGCACAAAATTAGATATGTGGAAGATATCTTAAGGGCCATCTAATCCAACCCATTTCTCAGTGCAGTATCTACTACAGCATCTTTGAAATGACCATCTAACCTCTGTCAGAAGACTTCCAGCAAAAGAGAACTGACCACCTCATGTAACAACAGCTATCTGTTCATACAGTATCATAGTATAAAAGTGACTTTTGATCTGTTGGAAAGTCATTGCTTACATACAGCTTGACTTAAAAGAAAAATCCCTGGCCCTTACCTTTGCACATCAGAGAATACTTGGTCACACTCTTTGCATTCCTGGATGTCATGCATATCATGGAGATCATTCTCCTTGTCAAGCTTTGGCTGAAATTCTTCATCCACCATTGAAAATGCTGAGTGGGGTGTGCTGCATGGGAATTTCTGATGGTCCACCAGTTCTGCTTTGGACTCAAACAGCTGGTCACAATCTTCACACCGATATTGACGCTCCTCTGCAAAGCAAATGAGTTGACAAATGATTTGTTACTCATGATGGCTTCCTCCCAATCAACGGGACAAATTTATTCTAAGGGTTAGGGAATTTCTGGTGTAAACACTTGATAATCTGCTAAAAGAAACTGCTGACCATGAATGTCAGGAGCCATGTCTTCATGTAAATAATTGTCAGTCTTCATGAACAGAAGCAGCTCTTCTCCAGCTTCAATGTCTCTTACTACTCTGTAGTATATCTGAAAGACAAAATGGCAGGTGAACAACTAAGAAGGGCAAGCAACGAGAAAGAGAAAAGCTGAGAGCCACTTTTTACAAACGTTTTGGTTGTAATTCTAGATATGAGCAAAAATAGAAGCTATAGCTCAGAGATGCAGTATGTTAATTGGAGTTGGAAGATCATATGTTGTCTTGGGAGTCTTCAGAATTCCATAGAATAAGGTAGCGAAGTTTGGAGTAACCTCTGGTTGGAAATTACTGCTACTTATAAGTGTACCATGGTAGGATTCATGCAGAAGTGTTTGATTCGATATAAGGTAACTTGAGAAAGTCTTAAAATAGAAAATGGAAGCCAATGCAAAACAAAAAAATTATCACACAGTCCAATTCTGAACAAAATTTGTTCAGAATTGGGCTGTGTGATAATCATAATACTGTGAATGTTCATTAACAAATCACATATCTTCCTATAATAGGGGCTACCCAAGCAGTTCATTGGAAAAAGCCTACTTTCTTACCGGTTAGCCAAACAAGGAGATTAATACATTCACATACAAATTCTTCTTATCTGACCAGCTAGATGGTAGCATCTAGTCAACCCTGACTGATCTCAGAAAGTTAAGCAGGTCTGTATGGGAAACCACCAGGAAATACCAGGAAATGAAATACACACACACAGACATTCTGGAAGAAGGCAAATGACAAATGACCTCTACAGAGCCTTTGGAGTAAGGTGGTTTATAAATCTTACAAAAAACTGTAAGTTGCCATGAAAGGATGTATATGAGTAGGCTAGAAACTTTATATGGATGTATACGAGTAGGCTAGAAACTTTACAACATCAGGGGATGTTGTCGGACTACATGTCTTAACCACAGGCCATATTATCTGGGGCTGATGTTGAGTTACAGTCCAACAACATCTCAAGGATCTCTAACATAAGAAAAAATGCAAGGTTCAAGTGGCATTACAGCAATATTTTACTGGACCTTCTCATGGCAAAGCCTCAAGTCCATTTCAGCAAAAGAGCTGCTATAATAGAGAGATTCTTCCATTCAACAGAAAGCCTTAGATGGCTATTCCCCATCCTTTCTTATGGAGAGAAAATATGCAATACCTTTCTAAGCCTAACAGGAGGTATATTTTGCTGCTGCTATTAAAACTGAGTGAAAGCAAGTACAGGGAGAGAGAAAAACAGAAATAAGGAGAAAAAGTTCTACTTTTCAAAAATGAAGGGAAAGGCAGAGGTATTTTGTCACCAACACCAATGGCAAAAATCCAATTTGAATACAAGGGGAAAAAATCCCATTATATATCATGTAATTCTTGCAGAACCCCAGTAGGTGGCTCTAAAACACAATTGTTTATTTTCTGAGACAACGCCTGACCACAACTACACGTGCTTTGGGGGTGGGGTGGAAGGCAAGGAGGGAGACCCCAAATCTACAAAGATCTTAATGAGGAATACTGCAGATTGATTCTTTCTTTCTTTCTTTCTTTCTTTCTTTCTTTCTTTCTTTCTTTCTTTCTTTCTTTCTTTCTTTCTTTCTTTCTTTCTTTCTTTCATCAGCGGTTCAGTCACCTGAGGATGGCAAGTCATAGCAGTAATGTTGGGGATACATAGGAGGAATCTGAGTATTAGTATCATACTTCCACACAATGACTGCTTTTCAAAAATCAAAAATTATATGGGAAAAAAAAAGCATTAATCATAAAACAAGCAGGCTGACTACTGTAAGCTATGCGTGTTTTCCCAATAAAAACAGAAACGGTGGGCTTCTGGACCTTTCACTCCCACTTTTCTCAACTCCCTTTTCCTCCCTCAGAGCTATCTTTGCCAAACCATCTTTTGGGCTCAGAATATATATATTCCCTCCCCCCCCATCTCCTCTTTCCACACACTCACACAAAAGATAAATGCTTCCAAGTAGCGTGTTTCATTCTGGAAATCTATTTCCCCCAAGAACACAATGGCATTCTCTCTACAATCTGAATTACCTCTCTTGTTGGCAGCTCTCAAAGGTTTAAGTTATTAGCTTCCTTTCCAACAGCCTGCTGACATTTGAATGGTGACATATTAGAACTTCACAGCAAGGTCTCACAAAGAAAAATGCTGCCTTAACACGTACACCAAAAAGGGTGGGTTTTTTTTTCCTGCTTTGTTTTCCTTTTAAAGGAGAGGAAACACTATGATATTGCAGACTTTTTAGGTCTGCTTCTGTTCAACTCTATGCTGCACAAATCAAAAAGGAGAGAAGGCAAGGCCTCGATGTAACTTTTGCCATTGACAGCTGGATCTCCTGTGCTTTTTTTCACATATTCTTGAACTCTGGCTAAATGTAATTTAATCTGAAAGCTGGACAGGCAGGAAGTCAAAGCATCAGGTATTTAGACAAAATAGTAAGTGCATAAATATATTATAGTATGACAGATTTGTGGGATCATCAACAGAAACCACTCACCCGATGCAATCCACAACAGGGCAAAGGCAGGATTTTGACATCTGATTGCAGCCACTCAAAAATGTTGGAGTTTTTGACAACTACCAAAAGCTAATATGAAGAGTGGTCAGTCAGAATGCTCATAATAGGTTTAGTGTGACTATAAGTCACAGGTCACCTCAGATCCACAGATGCCATGGGGTGAAGAACGTATTAATTGCTCCACTGTTTGTTTGGCTGAAAGTTGACTGACCATCCAGTTTTTGTACAACATTGTAGATCATATTTTGAAGCCTTAACTTTAAGTCGTAAAGGGACCCACTCTTGAGATCAGAAAAGCATATTGCATATCTGTAGTCACAAGAATAAGTTTGTGATCCTAGTATAATAAAGAAAGTCTTGCTCTGATAAATACATAAGATTGGCTACATGACACTAATTCAATAAATGGCTAAGAAAACAGAATAAGCATTTTTTTCCCCTCTAGGATAACAATCCACCACATCAGCTTGAAATGGATAATACTAATACTAATCACAACCTTGCATCATTAGTTTCTATTAGCTGTTTTTATCAGAAGCTTGATTTGTATAAATCAAGTTGTTCATGGCAGTGAGCTCAGTGTCACCTGATACTGTTTGCTGTTCAAAACTTCTATTTAAGGCATAGCTATAAGAATCAGGTAAAAGGTTGGCAACCATGCCCCATCCTTGGCTACACATTTCAAGAACTTTATGAACACAACCTAGGATCCTCATTTTAAAAATCAGTTCCCCTTTATGATTAAGTCTTAACTACAAGTAATTATACTTCAAATCAAAATACAGCAAATTAATCCAGAATAATTACAAAATCATGATGTTTTTCTTCCCATGGATTCATGAGCACAATTCAGCCAGCATTCATGGAAAGAATGAGGAAACCTTATCTTTTTACCATCCCATATCACATTTAATTGTGCAGAAAAGACATAATTAAAATGAGCTATAATAACTCTGCTATCATGACAAGTATGGATCTTTATTTTGAAATTTATTACATTATCATAAGGTAATGGTAAAAAAAAAAAACAAGAACAGTAATACTTATATTAAAGGGATCCATTGACCACCACCACCACCCCTGGAATGAATTTTGGGATCAGATGTGGTATGTGTTGAAACAGCAGCACAACTTTCAGAACAGAACTGAAGGATGCCCTCCACACAAGGGTGGGAATGTGAAGGTTTCAGTAAGGAAAGAGAGGTGGGAAAATCTTCCTTCATAGTTCACATTTCTCTTCAATTCATGCATTTTCTATCTGGGCAGAAACTATGCATGCAGACAACCTCTTTCTCTCTCCTCTTCCTTCCATTACTCAACCTTTCTCTCAAAGAGCTAATCCAGTTAGCGCAGGCTTCCTCACCTGGCATTTTCAGACATGATGGATTATAAGACCCGTTGCCCTCATTATCATGGGATGATCAGATTTGTAGTTTCTGGGTTGGGAAAGCTGGCTTAATTTTTTTTCCCAAAAATGTACTTTCATCGCCGGTTGTTGTGGTTGTTATTGTTTTTATTATTACTGCTTTTCAGAGTAATATCCAAAATCTGTTTCCATGATGGATATGAGGCAAAGAAAGAGCAAGTAATGCTTTGAGGCTCACCCACCAAGCTTTTGCAAAGACAACTGAACACAAAACACATGAGTGCTGGGTTAAATGAGCTCAAACTCATTCTCGGCTTTAACCTGGAACTGATTTGGCTTACAAAAAACGGGATTCAAATTGAGCAAGTCTTGCTGGAGCAAGGGCAGACCTTGAGCATGCTTCCCCATGCAGCTCCACTAATGCACCTCGAGCCAACTCCACACAGGCCAGGCTCCTCTAATCATTTTCTCATGAGCAGATACTGCCAATTGTGACAAATGAGGCTGTGAATGGGTGATGTGGACTTTGAGTCACTAGGGGCCAGGTTGGGACAACGATATTCATTTGATCCAAGGCTGAGACAGATTTAAGTAAGGCCAGCTTTTAAGTCCTGAAAATAAATTTGATGTCAACATTGCATGCGCTGAATATTTGCTTTAAGCAACACTTGCTTTTCCATTTATTAAGATAAATGTATTTAAATTTGATTTTTCTCCAGAAATCTAATGGCCTTGGTGCATTTGAAAGAGAAAAGTAAGTTATGCGCTGATGAGCTGAGGACACGGCTGAACTGCTGACTTCCAAAGGTTGGAAGAATGAGGGCAAAATGCACAGGTTACATACAATAGATTTGATGGCTTCCTTTAGCCCTTCCTGTGGCTTCAAGTCAAGTCCCAAAGGTTAAAAGCCAGAGTTTATAGTGCTGGATAAACAACAGTGTGCTGAAAGGTATTGTGTTTGGAGCTGACCTTGGGCAAAGAAAAATATCTGTCTGTACTGATTATTCATCTATCACAGGCCATCTCCACAAGCAAGTCGTCACTTATTGTTGCTTCAGCCAATGGACAATATTGCTCTTCTGCTGTCTTATCCCTCAGGCCTTTGGAACACAGAAAACTCCCTTAAATCAAACCAGAACACACAACCACCTAGGCTAGTATTTTTAACTCTGGCTGGCAGAGCTCCCCAGGATTTCAGGCAGAGGTTTTTCTAGTTTGTGAAGAATTGACCCTCTGACTTTCCACAAGTGTGCAAAGCAAGTGTTCTACTATTCAACTACTATCTTACATGACAGTGCTGCTTGTGGACCCTTTTACTATGCTGCTGAGAGTGAAAATGGTAGTCGGTTGCTCTTTTTGTGCAAAAATCTATGTGAACTGTTTGGGAAAGGATGGGCAAATTTGTCCATTTCTCTCTCTCTTAGTTTCTCAGCTGGAGAATGGGTCAAGTTTGACTCTTCTCATTTCTCAGAATGCGTCAAGTTTACTTTGTCATATGTAAGATTTCTTTAATTAAAAACCCCAAGCCTTTTTTTCAAAAATCACACGTTTGTATGTTTTCTGAGGCATGTTTCTCCAGACTCATTTTGTTTGCAATTCTATCAAATGCACACAATTTTTGCAAGTAGTTTTCCTTAATACAATATATCTTACTTCATGTTCATGAATACATGCATTTTTATCCAGCCTTTTCCCAAATTAAATTTCAATTGCTAGCAATTTGCAAATTTTTAAATGGCAAATTTTGAATAACAAACTTTCAAAAATGTAAAATCAGAAAAATTCAAATAAGTTCAAAAAAATTTTCCTTCTTCCTTATTTCTGAGCCATTCAGAGCTGCATAATAAAGTGATCTGCTTTAGACAGTATCAGCTAGTGATCTCGGAAGGGAAGAACTGGTATGGTGAATGGTGACATTAAAACTTCTTTAGAACATTCTCTAGTAAGACAGAAGGGACCATTTCAACTCTGGATCTCATGACAAAGCATCATGACCCATTGAAATTGCATGGCTAGTGTATTAGGTAACAAGGATGTATCTGATAAAGGTTTCTTCCTATCAAGGAGACAGAACCAGATAGTTATTCCCTGTTCCCCCTTTAAAGACAGAATACATCCTTGGGCTGCTATTATACAAACAATTACATATGTAATTCTGCAGCTAACCCTAACATCATAGGGCTCTGAGACAACCAGAAAGGTTTGTGAAGCTGGCTGGTAAAAAAAACCTAACCTTCTGTCCATCTTCACACATTAAGTTATCTATCCATTCTTCATAAGCTCACTACATTTTCATGCTGGCCACAGAAGAATGCAATTTATTTCCTCTGTTACCTGAAAAAAAACTCCCTAGACTTACCATTTTTGGCATACAAAATAAAACAAAAACCTATATAACATAACACTGAATTAAAAAGGATTTTGCCAATTATATCCTAATGGGCCTAAAATCCATATCAAATAAATCAATATAGAATACAGAAAATCAATAGAAAATATATAGTAGCATACATTATCTGTCTCTTTTTTTTACAGTTCTATGAAAAAGTATTTATCCCCTTTCAGATTTTCTGAATATTTGAATAGATTTGTCACTTAATTTTACCAGCGGTTCATGTAAATCTTAATGATATATAAAGGGAGTCTCAGTGAATAAGTTACACTAAAGTTAGGTCCTTCTTTTATTTATTTTCATTACTGTAGTCAAGCCACCCAACATGTGATGTTCCAGAGTGAAAAAGTAATCAAACTTTTAGATCCAGCTGATTCTCCATCTTTAATTGCAATAGGTGATCTTTCTCCCATATTGTTGTATAGAAATTCTGACCCATTCCTCATGCCTTCAACTCTATAATATTTGAAGGTTTTCTAGGATGAACTGGTCACTGCAAGTCCTGCTAAAATAGGATTTAGACCTGGGCTTTGACTTAGTTGTTCTAAGCTACTGTTGTTGTTTTTCCTTCTTCACTGATTTTTTTTTTTTTTTTGGTACATTTGCTTACATGACTGGGATCACTGCCCTGCTGTACAACCCACCTGTGCCCCAAATTCAACTGATGGATGGAAGGTTTGATATTCTCCTACAGAAATTTCTGATACAAAGCAGATGTTGTGTTTCCTTCAATGATGACAAGTCACCCAGGTTATGAGACCTAAAGTATCCCCAAGCCAAAACACTACCATCTCCATGCTCGGTAAGAGGTTCTTATTGTGGAACACAGTGCTCAGTTTTTCCCAAACAGAACAATACTCATGTGGCCTGAACATTTCAACATCTGTTCTTCCAGAAGCACCCAGGTGCTTTTTGGAAAACTTGGGAAGAGATCAATATTCTTCTTCACAAGCAGTGGCTTCTGTCTTGCTATTCTCCCATAAATCCCATTTTTACCCAGTACTCTCCTGATAGTGGTCATGAATACTTCTAGCCAAGGTAAAATAGGTCTGCAGGTCCCTAGATACTATTATGGAGTTTTTGTGACTTCATGGATAATTTTATGCTGTTCTCTTGGAGGGATATGGACAGAACAGCAATTCTTGGGAGGATTCACTACTGTCCCAAATCTTCTATATTTCAACACTATGACTCTGACTGAGGATAAGTGGAACCCCAGAATTTTAGAGATTCTTCTTCCAGACTGGCAGGCATTTATTCTCAGATTTACTAGACATCCAGCTTCTGAGATTCCATTTCAAACCTGATTTAAGGACTAGAATCTTGCTTTTTTAAAAGAAGCTTAACTTTCAAAATTCTGAATTTGAAGGATGCAATTAATATTCCTTGAGAACATTCATGTATATTAACTTGACAGAGTTGAGATGGGAGTACAATAATATATTGTAATACATTATAGAGACGGAGAAGGGAAAAGGGGAAGAAAATAGAGAATATGCTTTCTTTACTGCAAAAATCTAGAGGAACCTTTGCAGTTAATTTTCCCTAGTTGGAAAGCTTTATTTAAGCATGAAAGACTATATTTGGCATGAGTAAAGAAGGACAGAAGTGTGAATTATGAAAGACCTTCAGCCTATCCAGGAAGTTATAATAAATTCAATAGCAGAGAAAACTATCTTCCTGAACTATCTAAAAAGAGAAAGGGGAGGATGTACAACACAGAGACATATACACCAGACTAGAGAGATTTGCTTGTTTTGATGTTTTTCGGTAATTTTTTATTACACTGCTTCAAGGAAGTTCTACAATGTTTTATCTGAATTCTTTTATATACTTTTATCTCACTCTGCTGGCTGAGCTAAGTGGCAATTCGTTTCCATGTCTCAGGAAAATCCTGCTTAATGTAGCAAAGAATTTCCATGTTCTCTCATCTAACTCACCCTTTTAATCTTGTTGAGAGAGCTGTTTTTAGAATGCTGGTATACATCTCTGCCATCTTCAAGAAATTCAAGTATTAGCCTGGGCATCGTTTAATGCAGAGCTTGACTGAGACAAAGTTCAAAAGGTCTGTCTCAAAACTTCCCTTCCCTTGTGCTGTGCTAAACATTCATTTGCCATTTTAAAACCATTTTCATTTGATCTGATAGAAAAGGAATTGCTTTTTATGTATTTTTCCCCAAAGGAGGGGGGAAAAAATCTTATGACAGAGGTATGATGTTCTGCAAATTACATTAGTCACAAGGTGGCATAGGATGTATGCAAGCTTCCTGTCTTTTCATTATTAAATCTCTGTTGATCTGTAGATTCCACACCTCAGTTCCTTTCCCAGATATAACATGAGGGAACTTCATCCCACTGAGCTTTTTCAGACCAGGAAGAAAGGGCAAGCAGGAAGGCTGCTGAATGATGGGCAGACACCTAACAGGAAAACCAGAACATAAGTAAACTTCTGCCAGCTTGCCCCAATAGAGTAAGCTTAAAGACAATGTTACATTATCCTTGAAGATGAGGAAGAAAACCAGAAACTTTAGGAAAGACTTTTGGTCCAGCATCAGTAATAAGGAGGGCGTCTGTTAGTTTCCTCCTCCTCACTAGCTCTTGATTCATCAATTACCCTACTCAAAACAGTGAAAGAAGGAGAACACTCTCTAGTGGAGATTGAAGCTTTCTGTGAGTGTGTGAGCATTCCTGAGAGCAGGAATCTGATCTGAGCAAGAATTAATGAAGCAGATTTTATAACTATAACCAAGAGGAAATGTATTTACAAGAAATACCATTATAGTGATAGGGAAAGCCTAGCACCAACCAGAAGGAGAGTCAGAGAACACATGATTGGTGCGTGTGTGCCAATAAATTTCCTTTGTGTTATAGTTATGAAGCCTGCTTCAGTAATCCTTGATCAGATCATATTCCTGGTCTCAGGAATTCTCATGGCACTGACAGAATGCTTTAACCTCCAACACTCTTTACCTGCCATCTCTTGTCTCTCTGGAACAGTGTTTTCAACCTTAGCCACTTGAAGATGTGCGGACTTCAACTCCCAGAATTCCCCAGCCATCCATGCTGTCTGGGGAATTCTGGGAGTTGGAGTCCACATATCTTCAAGTGGCCAAGGTTGAAAACACTGCTCTGGAAGGTAGCACTGATTGGGCATGAAGGGAGAAGTAAGACAGTTATTTAATCATCACTAAAAAGAGGAAAAACCTTGCCAATAAAGAAGCATAACAAATTAATTTTGCTTAATTTTTTCACATGCTAATTTGTGTTTATAGTTGTGTGTTCAGACGATAATTTAAATTGCAATGTAGTACTTCTAACCAGATTATCAGTGTGCCTCTCAGCTTGCTGTCCCAGTGTTAACTGTGGATAGGGCCCCTCAAAGTCCTTGCTGTTCTTTCTTGGTATTATTTATGAATCAGACTTGGACTTTGGTTAGAGAATTAGAGAACTGTCCTCTGAAAAGGAGGACACATGGTAATCCTCAGGAAGAGCAAGTGAATAGGCAGTAGCAACAATGGGAAAAGGCCTCCACTGAAAACCTCTTGTTCAAGGGTATAGCAACAATTAGGTTATAATAGTTTTCAACTCCTTTTTATTCATTCAAGTTTCTCCTTTCTTTTTCTGTCTTCTGAGATAACCATTCAGAATATAAAAATCTGCCCCTTGGATATTTAATCTCAGCAAACATATACTGAGAACAGAACTGCAATCTTATATGAACTTTCAACTGATTTGGTTAACCTCTAAGGTTCCCGAGAATCTATTCCTATGATTTCTAGAGCTTCTAGTGGGGAAAACGTAACAATTCAAAGTGAAATTTAATTTTAAAGAGCTGGCATAGTATTAAAACATTTTCATACCTGAAGCCTACAGTATACTGCTCCCTTTCTTCCTTTTTGTGTCTTGCATTTATAATGCAAACATAAACCTAGCAACGATGGGAACACATCTTGTTTCCTGCTGTCTATCCTGTGAATAAAATTCATATGTGGTTTAAAAGTGGCCATCGGCTTTCCAGGTCATGGGGTATGAGAAGAGAGACAGAGAGAAATGATAATAGTGTTAACGCTCCCACTTCCTTGTCTATTCAAAATGCAAAATTAATTTGAGCTGAGGGAGTTGTGTCTTTATGCCTCCCTAGGGCAGCCCATTTTACACTTTACAAATCCTGGACAGGAAAGAAAAAAAACTGGCTCGGTGCAATGGGCTAAATTGTTTTCTGGTACATGCTGTTCTCTGGTGCTATCATTAAGAAACAGGGAAACAGGTCTCAGTGAAGAACAGGACTGTATTCGATCCTTCCTTTTCCTTGATGTAAGGGAAGAAGAATCAGTCCACCAGACATACAGTCCAGAGGCCTCCTGGGGTCTTAATGTCCTCACAGGGCTAGGATTTCAACAGCACTGCCTGAAACAGAAAGCTGGCACAATGACTCACAAATACATTGCTTTGATTTGGCTCTCCCCAAACAGGTCCTCTGCTGCATTTGGAACACATCAGTTCCAAATGTTCAAAAGCTGATATAAGGGGAGAGCATAATTTCTCCCTGCCTTGAGCTCACAACTTTCTGTAACAGGTGGGAATGTTAAGCTTCCCTCCCAAACCACTGCAAGTAATCAACTTGGAAGCAGTTTCAGAAGTGAATGTTGCTGGGACAAATTACACAAGGAAACAAGCAGTGAGCAGAACAAGTAGGAATTCATATCACTCATGCCCATCTTTTGTTCTTTAAATCTGAACTCCTTTCCCCTATATGTTGTCGGAGGTAAGTCAACATTTAAAAAGCTTGGCTACCACCTCTGACTTCCTTTTACCTTACGGATTTGAGAGCAAATCAACCTTTACAGAGTTCTGCCACCAATCCGTCTACCTTATTACTCCTAAATTACTTTATGCCCTCACCTGCAAAAAAGACACTGTTGCAGTGCTGAAGAGAGGTTCAGCTATCAGTCCGGTTGGATTTTGTACATGGAGAGGGCATACCTTGTCCTTTGTTAGTGCAAGAATATATTTTGGACTCTTCTGTCCCCAGAAGGAATGATACAGATTTTCCTAGGATATTCTTTCAAATCCAAAGAATACGTAAATTTGGTTTTCTCACTAGCAACAGGGAATTCTGGATGCCAAGTCACTAAATGTACAATCGTGTATAGCATTGGATGCTAACATCTTTCAAGTCCCATGTTCAAAACAGCATTTAGGACTGAATCAAAGCAATACAAGACAAACAAGAAGAAAAGAGAATATGTACAATTCACTCAGGATATTTCCCAAAATTGATACCTTACCACAAGCAACTGATGGAAGTCTGTACTGAATCTTAATTCATGCCCCTGATTATAAAGCTCCATTTCTGTATTTCCTCCAGAGGAAGATACAATTACTCATCAATCCATGATATAATTTGGTTGATTTTGGATTGACAAGTTCTATTATGTGATCTTCAAGCCATGGTTTACAACTTAACGCACTGGGTAAGTTTAGCCATTGTGGTTGGTTCAACAAACTATAATTAAACAAAGGAGGGCTTAGTGCAATATGTGAATCAGGACTTTATTTTTATCTTGGTGCTATGATTACTTCCTTGCTTATAAAACTCCAAAGGGATCTGGCTGGTTGTCATTGTAAACTGAATGCTGAACTAGCTAGCCTGATCCAGCAAACCATTGACAATACAGGCCAAGAAAAGTGGATTGTGTAGCCTCACTCACCTGCACGACATAGGTTGAGGAGGAACACTGTCCTAAGTCAATGAAGTTCTCCAGGTATTCACCACAAACTCAGAAGGTAAAAGTTTGCTGCAACCACCTTTGTGAACATAGTCAGACTGGGTTGGATCTGCACTGTAGCTCATTGTATAGGAATTGTATAGGAGGAAGAGATATCTTTGCTCTTAGCTACGATATGACATGGCATATTTATACATCAAATTGGCCCCAACAGCAGCCATCTAATCTACCTTGAATACATTGTGCACAGGTAAACACTTGGCCAGATACCTATCTACAGCCATTAACAGTTTCTAAACCACACCTTCTCTAAACTTGGCTGTTAAGTCTTTTGAAAAACAGGTTATTATGCTTTAAAAACTCAGCATAATCAAAACAGCAAGATAAAACACTTAAACTATAAAATACTACAAATTGGAAATCAGATTAAAATTGCCACATAACAGCTGAACAACAATAACAAAAGTTAGTATTTTTAAGAAAAGCTGAGAATTTTACAATTCTCCAGTGATAAAGGATTGGTAAAATTGCAAGGCAGCCAATAACACCACCAAAAATCTCTAATCTTCTGGGATTTAGTGAAATAGATGTTTTAGTCAATTAAATGCTTTTGTTTGATTAAGGTGCAATGAATGGGCAGAAATGGGAAAGATGGTCTTATCTTCAGAGGTACAGTAAACAACCTGGTGTCTTTCTGATGTTTTAGACACTATTTCCCACAATGAGTTACCATCAAACCTGCTCAACATAGCTGACGGGAGCTAAAGTTTAAAACGGCTGGAAATTTAACCACACCTTTCTTAAAGTCTACGGCATCTAGGAGTTTGGGACCAATACAGGACTGACCTATCATAGGCAGAGCTGGGGGTGCCAGAGATTACTTAATATAATGAAAACAATAGAAAGTATGATTTTCTATTTCTTTATTCTGACTGTGCTTCTGGATCTGATTCACGAGCTTACTATAAATTTTCTTTTAATGATTTCCTCTTTTCAGTTTTTCATATTTATATTCCACACATTCAGAGTGGCCAATTAATCTTCCCAACAATCCTGAATAGTAGGTAGACTAAGAAACAGTTGCTCAAGTAAATTTTGCAGAGAATCTAAACAAAGATCTCTCAAGTTAAGCATTTATTGTATCATACTAGCTTTATTTATTAGTTGTATTAGGCAAATTAATATTTGGAAATGATATTCTTTCTTTGTTAAAGGATTCTGGGATACATCCCTTTATCTCCTACTTTACTACTTACTAAATGATTTGCAACTGTAGTGGCCAAGGCCACACTCCAATGCACTCTTACATGGTGGACAAATGAGGCTGGCCTCCAAATTCACAGGTGTATAGACATTCATTTTGAAGTGTGGACTTCAACCCCCAGCTTGCATACCCAGGTTGAAGAAGGATATTATATATGTGAATTCAGAGATTAGCCTTGCTTGCCTTTCTGCGCTGTAGGACAGTACAGCTTCACATTTTTAAAGCCACCAGAGATGGATTTCTCCTGTAATTCTTCTCCATCTCCTTCCTCTGATCTTACCCTAGCTTTCCACAACCTGGAGCTCCCCAGATGTGTTGGGACTGAATCTGAGTCACTTGCTAAATTTTGAGAAATAATATGATGAATATCAGTGGTGGCTTTTGCTATTTGTGACACATATCCATCTTTATATAGTATGATAAAACTTAGTCAACAAACTCTCCCTCAAGAAAAAGGGAGTGTTTAACAATTAGATGTTCTTGGAAGACTTTAGTGACAGAATGCTACCTTGAGTAAAATTCAAAGTGAATTTTCCTCCGTTATTCTATTGATGTTTCCAAAAAAAAAAGCAAGGAATTGCCAGAAACCACTAAGTGAATTACAGCTTAGCAGTTCCACTTTAGGTATCTTTAATCTTTTCTATTAATTCTTAAATGTTTACAAGATTTTTAGATAACCTCCCATCAACACATTTCTTTACGCTTATATCAACACGCCTGTATGGTTGTGCCTATTAAAGCTTAGCCGTCCAAATATTCTCAATGTGCACTAGTAGGATTTGCAATTATGTAATCTTTCTGAAAAATTTCTTTCAGTTTTGGAAACCGAGTTCTTCCTCACAAACAGCCAATGCAAGACCTGGAACTTGATCCTAAACAACCTCTATAAAGCAGGAGTAAGTTACAAGATTTCCTAGGATTATGATTACTGAAGTCCAAAATATTTGGAGGCCACTTGAAGTCTGCTTTCACTTGTATCAACTGCTTGCATGTTACAGTCAGTAATGGATGCCATTTTCACTACTCCGCTTTTGAGGGCTGTAAATTGACCAATACAAGAAAGGCAGCTTTTCCTGTAGTTGGGTAATGCCTCTGGAATTGGTTGACATCTGGTGTCCATCAGCTCTCATCTCTGCAAGCTTTCTAGAAAGTTTGCTTTGGCTTCTCCATGAGCACAGAGTCACTGTTGATAAGTAAGAAAAGACTGCTATATATATGTATAATTCAAAGAACCAGGGAAGGGGTAACTTGGTAGCCAATTCCAGCCTTGAATTTTTGTGTCACCTACTCTTCTTCAAAATCATGTTTGGCTTGCTAAACAATGAACATTTGTAACTCTGTTTCTTTACACAAAGAAAATAGTATTCTTGCCAAATGCTTTAAGGAAAGGAACACTCCAATGTAGGACTATATAATGCTTTTCTAGGGTCAGTCCCAGAGTTAGAGAATTCCATTGGCAAGGTAAACCCAGTGGCCCCCACTTCCCCTCATGGTCCTTGTAGCAACTCTTGGGGAAGTATAAAGGAAGTGGAAGATCACATTCTGTTTCCTCATCCTGTCCTTGCTAGCATGTTCATAGAATACAAGGTATAAGGCAAGAACAGCAAGGAGAAGCTGAACCCAGAGATTTGAGAGAGTGAACAGCAGACTGTAGACCTCTGTAAGTTCTACTGATTTCTAATCATGTAGTCACTGCTGATTGCTACTCTACATATGAAGAATATCCCATCCCATGGGGGTTACTTTGAAAACCAGCAGGGAAATTATCAATTTCCATGAGTATAATACTGCAAAAGCATTGAAAGCTGTCCTCCACTTACTAAGAACAATAGCACTGTCCAGAAGACTATATTACATATCTTATTTTATTTAAAGGGCTGTAAAAAATGGGCATCCTCTGTCTAAATGCATCCTTTATCAGAAGAACTGTCCACCAAGATTAAATAATTGTAATCTTCCTATTTATGGGTGAGATACTTAAATATGTTATAATAATTCTTTCTAAATGTATAGCTCTTATGTAAAATCAAATACACAAATCTTCAACTTCACCTTTAGTGGCACAGTTCTGTTTTTGGAGCCTTGTAAGAGGTATATCAATGGCTCTCAGTCTAATCTGTAACCTAGTTAAAACAGTTGTTTGAGAACTGTAGGATCATGTGGTCCTAAATCAGTGTTAGCAGTTATTAAATCCACTGAAATAAATGGACTTAAATAATAACAACAAAAGCACTAGCATCTGGGTAAATATTTTTTTAGGTTTGGGATGAAATTCTGCTTTTTTTTTTAAATGGACTTCACTGAAAAAGACTGGTTGTAATAAATGTTTGATAGATCTGAGCTCTAAATGAAATTGATATCAATATAAATTCACTAAGCTTAAGCTTCAGTGTATCTTCAAAAACATGAAAATTATTACTTAAATGGACAGTCCATATTGCATACGTGTAAAAAACCATAAACTTTTAAAATATTTTTAAATCTTTGCTGTACATCTATATATTTTAAAAGGTTTGAGAAAGTTTGTTGATATATACATATATATATATATATGCTGTATGCTGTATGCTTGTATGACTATATAATAATTATTGTGTTTGTTTCCAGAATATAGCAAGATATAGTAAAACATGACTTTTGTAATGCAAATCAGACAAAATTCCCTATAGTAATCTAATTCTGGCATGAACACTAAAGATGCATTTGATATTTTCACTCTGCTCTGTTCTACAACAAAATGCAGCCTTAAGTACATACATAATGCATATGTTTTTAATATCTAAAATGTAACAAACCCTGCAACTGGGTTTTCAAAACTAGTCAACAGTTGACTATGTTGATGGAACATACTGCTATCTTTTTAAAAGAGCTTGCCGTCATTGCTATATTTACATTGTAGTCTAAAGAGTTACTCAGAAGTAAGTTCTTTCTGCTGCATTCAGTAAGAATTACTCCCTAGTAAGCACATTTACAATTGCACAGTTCTGGAATTCAATGGACTTTCTTCAACCTGAGACTGATTAAACATGCATACATTCAAAATATACCAAGTTCCTTATTAATAATCAATTTTTCGCTTAGCACCCGTTCTTTTGAATCTGCACTTTTGCGTTTTTAACATCAACATTATATTTATTTGTTTCACATGCTGGATGGCAACAGTTTTGTTTTAATAATGAGGGGTGTCTACTTGTAAAAGGCATGGTGATTATTCCATGTCCTCAGAGAATTCTGTAAACCTCAATATCCATATTTTTCCTATCATTGAGGAAGCAAATAATTTTATATTTAAATATATCTGAACTTTTTCACCATGCCAGACAAAATTGTAATTTTCCAAATCTCAAAATTCAGCAAATAATAAAACTGCTCTTCAAATAGTTTTTAAAACACATACACATACACATATACACAAACACAAACATTTGCATTATCTCACTAATTTACAGCCATGTTAAGTATATATTCCTGCATTAGATACAAGTTTGTTATAAACTATTTGCGCTTTTTGAGAAGACAGGTGCTGAGTACCTTGATGCAACTGAAAAAAGCAGCACAGGCATGTCCTAAATCTCGGTATGAAACCAAATGGGCCAAATTTCCTCCAGTATCCAGTAAAAGAAGAAAAAAAAATCCTAGCAAATTGTTCAACTTCTTATCAATTCCAAACTGATCTTAGATTGGAAAATGTAAATGTAGTTCATAAAGCCCTTTTAAAGTACGTTATAAGAATTTCTGATATCCTGGTGGAAAGAAATATAGCAATAACCAGTTGCACAGTGTTTGGAATTCATTATTTGTGAGCATCTTGAATTACACACTTTTAAAAGTTATTAGACATGACAGGAGATAATAGGACAGACCTGGGAAATTCTAGATCAACTTTACTGCAAAGGGAGAATGAATCTCCCCCCATCTAGTCTTAAAAGTCCTGCTGTACTTCCAATCAAATGAAATATGAGTTGTTTTCAGCATACATGTTTTGACTGCACCCCATTATTCTGAAATTGTTCATCTTAGTACAGCTTATTTATACAGTTATAAGAAGGAACCCTGTTCTTTTGTAAAGTTGATCCAAAGTGATGAAATATGACCTCAGACAAGAAACTCAGAGTGACACTGCTTGAAGACTGGCAAAGAACTTTGACAAATAAAATCCAAAAGCAATGTTTAAATACAAACACCACCAACAATTCTCCTTCCTTCCTTCCTTCCTTCCTTCCTTCCTTCCTTCCTTCCTTCCTTCCTTCCTTCCTTCCGTTAAACTATAATGGCTCTGCTAGTTTTTGAGACACAGTTGAAAGTCACATCTCCAACAGTTTACAAGTCATGTCTGCCTTGCAGTCTCTCCAACTTTCAGCCCAATAAAATAGTGTTCATCCTTAGCTCCCCAGTCTGATAAAGAGCTCCTTCTCATCCCTGATAAAGCACAGTGTTTGCCTGTGAATTTTATAGGTTAATTTGAGCTAATTAGATGTTAACACAGTTACTGCTAATCAAGTATCCCTGCTTGGTCTCAGCAGTTAATGAATGCCCCCATTGCTTGAGATGTATTATTAAGTGATAAGGAGGGCTAATTCACCAGTTGGCAGCCATCCTTCCTTATGGAAGAATGGACTGGGGCAACAATGTGGTGAATGGTTGCTGTCAGCTGTTTTAGCACATTAAGCTTCCTTGGATCTCCTGAAATACAGATCACCGTTTCTAGACATTTACAAATTCTAGATACGCTACCTCCATTTTAATGCCTCCTGAACCATGACCTTTGGTGGTGTGCAAGATTACCTAGAACTCAGGTTAATAACATTACCATACACTATAGGTACGATTACCCTTCATCTAAGCAGACATTTCATTGTATAAAATCAAATTCACAGTGTGATTCATGATAGTTTACTAATTTCCCATCCATATTTGAGTTGGATGATGATGATGATGATGATGATGATGATGATACCTTTAACACCATCAAACAACCACATCTGCCTATCCCAGATCCTTGGGAAGGACTCGATAGGTGGATAAAAATGCCAAATCCAGTCTAAACATTTGGCTGACTGTGCGACCAACCATAATAATAATAATAATAATAATAATAATAATGATGATGATGATGATGATGATTTATTAAACTTGTATACTGCCTGACTCTCAACAACTCTTAACAGAAGGAGAAGCTAGTTCTAATGGACAGTCGTTTAGTTTAAAGCTTGAAATGGGACCCCCAAATCTGTTTAGTATATGAATATTTTTTGGTTTGTAATATGTTGTGTCATATATTAAATGGGTGTATAATTGCTAACTGGATATAGAAATGTGAATGAGTGTCTTTTTTCTTTTTTTCTTTTCCTTTATCACTGCATACTACCTAAAGTACAAGTGGCTATTTATTTACAGATTTGAAGAAAGATCAGTTACCTAAATATGAGCTACAAGTGGCACAAGATAGTTATAAAATAAACATGATTAAAAAAAAAAAGAGTGGTTGGCAAGCGTACAGGTACCATTACCAAATGTGAAAAATGTAAACAATAAAAAAGAATGAGTTCCATGATGTCCACTCCAAATTCGATGAAATTGTTGGAGCGACTGTTCCATATTCTAGATGTGTTTCTGTTTCAGTCTGCCATATGTTTTGTTATTTTTAGTACATGATCAAGATGCAGGCCCTAAACCAGCCGTTCTCCCCCTCCCCCATTAAATCCATTTGGATTTATTTATTTTATTTTCTTTTCTTTTTTTTTCCACAGCTAAACTTTACTATAGGTAAAAATAAATTGAGCACAACACTGTCGTTTCCTTTCTGCAATCGCCTGCACAATCTCAGGATAGATCATTTTTCTTTGCCAACCAGACAGCAACTTTCTGAATGTATATTTCATTTGCTAATGGCCCTTATGGCTTCTTTACTTGAACCATGTGGTCGGCAAGAAAACTGATAGGGCCCAGTTTTTCTGTTTGTTCAACCTTCCTCTACATGTTTAGTGTGGGGGCCTTAAGAGGTCAATGCTTTAAAAGATATATGGCCACAAATTTAAAAGAATGCATATGTTACTTTGCTCTGTAAATTTGTGGGATGCTGTGAACAGCAGAGAATACAAGAACAAACGTGCCTACAGTAAGGATCTGATTGGCAAGAACTATTAGCTATTGAAGATTTGTGCCTATTTGTGATTTTATTTACTATGTCATATCAAGGTAATTAAATAAAATAACAAGGTAATTAAATAAATAACAGGGGTTAAAAATACACCTGATTTACAGAATAATTCTCTATATATTTACTCAGAAGCATGTTCCACTGAGTTCACTGATGCTTCCTTTCAGGTAAGCATGTATGTAACTATGTACTAAGAAGTGCATATTAAGGATTGTAGCCTCAATTTTTTTGATAAAAATAGAGCAGGTTGTTTTCTGCTATAAGATATGATGGTTTATTAATATGAAAAATATCAATGCAACTTTAAAGAAAATCAGTGAGCCTCAATTCTTTCATCCTGTTAATTTTAAAAATGGCAAAAATATAAGTTATTTTGTATGCACAGTTTAAGTTACATATTTGAAGAGGAGACACAAAGACAAATACCATTCCATTCCAAAACAATACATAATTCAGTAGTTTCTATCCCTCAGAAATTTAAAAGGGACAAATACAGTTGCCTTTCCATTCCTACCCTGTTTGACATTCCTAAATTGTCAAGGAAAAAACAAAACAAATTTTGTTTAATAAAGGAGATAGATAAAAATTATCTGTGCCCGGAAAATAAAAATGCCTCAATACTGATAGGTAGCAGATATCTGAATGATATTGATACAGTTCTTTTTAAGAAAAACAAAAAACAAAAAATTTTCAATTTCAGAGATGCGTACCAAATAATATTTCTAAAGTTTAAAACTGAGAATCAGATGTTCTGGTTAACCCGTAGATGAATTTGTAAATATTAAAAGTACAGAAGAGCAGATAACTTCGCATGTGTATAAATAATAGGCATCCCGTGTTTCATTCTTGATACAAACCAAGAAAGTATATTAACTTGGATAACGTCTCTTCTGTTAACACATCTTTTGCTTTTAACCTGTTTCTTATCCCCACCCCCCATAATTACAGTTAGCGCACATCGACCACTTGGGGTTGGTGGCTATTTGGTTTTCCTCCCATGGAAAGCTGCTAAAAATAAGCCCAGAAAATGTTCACTACATACCTGGTCACTTATTTGACATGCAACAAGATTAGGCTGATGATAGCATCCAGCAAATTTGATATATTTTAGCCAGTTTCCTACATCTGGCTGGCTGGCATCTATGCAGAATTTCACATTGTAATACTCATCCAAGACCTGAAGAGAAAATACAAAACAAGACATCGTTGTTGTTGTCGTTTCATTCAGCTAGACTGAAAATAAATCACAGTCCTTCAAATAAACAAACAGAAAAGGACTTAAGCGTGTTTTATAATGAAGTATGCTTCTTCAGTGGACTTCACAAAAACAATTAGATCAAATAGGCCCCAGTAATTAAAAGAACA
This sequence comes from Liasis olivaceus, assembly GCA_030867105.1. Lineage (NCBI taxonomy): Eukaryota > Metazoa > Chordata > Lepidosauria > Squamata > Pythonidae > Liasis > Liasis olivaceus. Next base: position 81,585,783 of record CM061353.1, read on the forward strand.
ATTACTCTGTCCCACAGATATACCTCTTGCAATATATTTGTGTATAATCAAAATGTGCTGGAAAAATCCTAAGAGTTTTTTTTAATGAAAACTCGTAAGAACAGTCATGACTTTGTACATTTTTACAAAATGTTAAGTTTGGTTATTGGCAAACAGATGCCAAACTGGCTAGCGTCATAAGTTACCTCTTAGCAGTTTGTATTTAATATATCTTTTCCCATTCAAAATTTCATTGGTTAAAAAAAGATGGGGTTTAGAAGAAGGAATTGTTCTTTAAGTTTCATATCATGTGCAGTCAAGAAATAAAATTGCAGGAATTACCAAATAACAGGGCCTCTTTTACACCACACCAAAGAAAATAAATGCAGTAAAGTGTAAACACTTGTTCAAAATATAGCTGCTTTTGGTACATATCCCTAAATTGATTCAAATTAAAAAACAAATTTAACGTGATTGCTACAGGTTATGTTAAAAAATAATATGTATAAAAATATCATATTATTTGTATATGGGCTAAATATTATAATGCAATTTCACAAATTGCCTGTCTAGAGGCCTCATCTGAGATTTCAACTAAGTATGTCAAAAATGTGCATTTCAGACACCTTAGTCTCACAGATTTTCCATGTAGACCTTTAGATAAATTGCTACTGTAAAATTGCAAAAAACAAAACAAAATTGCCACTACTATCACCAGCAACAAAATAAAACTCCACCACCAAAGCCCAAACCAATTCAAGTTTATGGGAAATTGCAGAAAGGAAGAGATTATGCAAAGACTGAATTTTAACGCATGTTTAGATTCATAGCAGTTCTTGCTTTTCAGCTGTATGCCTTAAGAACCCTGGTAGCATTTAACACCTCATCTAATAAAAACCTAAAGAAAGTTTCCTCTGAAAGAATGGACCATCTCAGTTACTGGCCCCAATTTAGTAATTAAATGAACCTAGTGGATAAAGCTACATTATCCAGGCTCACCTGAGGTTAAAGTCAAAAGTTGGAGGGCAGCTTGTCCCTAGCCCGAGAGCATTTTTCACCAAGAGTTCAGGTAATCACCCAGAAGCAGTTTTAGATCATTAACTCTCCACAAAACTTCAAGAGGGACAAAGCCCAGGGCACAAGGCAATGGAGCACTAAGAAAGTGCCTCTTGTATGTTTTGTTAAGCAGCAGGCACTTAAACCAACAAGGGTGCCACCAATTTTTAATGTTTAATGCATGCCCTGAAAAGAGGGGCCTGCCGGGGAAAAGCCACTTCAAAGTCAATTTCAGGAGAAGAATTAAGCCTTGGAATCTTTTACACATGGAGCTTTGTGCACACAGAAAGAAAAGTTGAGCTTTCAGCTTCCAGAGCAAAATTACTTCTACATCCCTCCAGAGGATATCAGTCTTCACCCCACTAACCTCACCTCATCACCTGAGACTTTGGCTGGATCATCCGGGAGACAACAAATAAATAAAATAAAATAAAATAAAATCAGTTCTTTGGGTGAGAATGCCCAAGTGACAAACGTGTGCTTCAAACCAACTTCCTGGTGTCCAGAGAAATGGCTTGTGAACACAGGGCAAAGGAATACTTACATACATATAGATCCTGCCTCATCTGGGCCTCTTCCTGAAGCCCAAGAATGGGGGGGGGGGCAGTATTGAGACAGGATAGATCAGTTATTAGAAAATGTACCGCCTTTCAAGCATTTATTCTTCCCCTTATGCACACCCTCTGAACTGCCCCCCCCCCATTTATTAAGAGATGCAACTTCTCAAATTTTCATTCAAGGTCCAGAAGTTCTATTAATCAAGAGAATTCTAGAAAATGCAGGGGAGTGCACATTGAGTGCAAAGAAGAAACCCTTCCAGTTGCAGACCTAATTCCTTGAATAATTCATTTTTCATCTAGACTTTTCTTCAACTCAACTATTCCTGAGGCATGAATCCAGCAACTGACATATAAAGTTCAAGATCAGGGTTTGGAGTTTGTTTGTTTCTCCCCCCCCCCCCCCCCCCAGTTGTTGCATTTGAACAAACTGGTGCCCTTTTGGTAGAAAAAGTAAAATTGCTTCAGTCATGATCATTCACTTTCCCTGCCTTTCCCCTACTCAGTCTGATGCCAATGATTGATTATTTCCTTTCTCTTTCTTTCCTTCATTCATGCGTGGCATAGGCTATACTTAATTCAAGTCCTTTATTTAAAAAGAGAAAGAGAAGCCTTCTGTCCAGTGGATTAAATAAATCAGGACTGCAAACTTTCTCTCCAAACACATTTAGAAGAAAAAACAAAGCCTGAAAAAATGCTCCAAGAATCACATGCCATTTAATCCGCACTTTTAATTGAATCACTGCAATCAATCGCTTTACCACCAACCTGCAACTGCCTGCTCGCACAGCCCTGTTGCTGGAGGAATTTGGTTTTCCTGCTCCCAAATTTCCCGCGTTGGCTTCCTCGAGCAAGAATCGAGATTTGGGGTGGATGGACAGGCGTCACATCTCCCCCCTCCCCGCCCCGCACCCAGACACACACCTCTCGCTCTATCTTCTCCCTCCTTCAATGCCTTTTTTGCCCCACAGACAGATGACAACAGGCTACAGATCCACCGTTGGGGGGCAGCGGCGGAGGAAAAGAAACAAAGTTCTTATCTAAGGCTTTGGATGGATTTTTTTGGAAGTGAAGCCCACAAACCGGTCAGGAAAAGAAGGGGAAAGAGAGCGAAAGTGTCCAGGCCTCATGGAAACAAACCCTCTCTGGGGTTGTCCTTGTTCTGGGGAGTTGCTTCGTGCGATCGTCTTACCTTGCCCAGCTCAGATCACAGGTCCGACGTTTCGCCCCCAAAATCCTTCCTTTCCGCGGAAAGGGGGGGCGGGAGGGGGGAAGGGGAGGATTGCAAAATAAAACAATAACAATAATAATGCCAATCAATCCTTCAAGCAGCTGTCAGCAACCTCTCCAGAGGAGATTACCCCCCGCCGCCTTTACGCGCCCCCCCTTCCTACGAGCTTTCGCAGTCCTCGCTCGCCAAAGAAAGGCGTCTAGGAAACCCGGCGCAGTCCCGCCGGCTCGGCTTCCTGAAGCGCTCGAATTCCTTCTCCGGCATTTGGGGCGGGTTAGCGGGCGGGGGGAGGGAGAGACTGTCTTCTCCTCGCTTGAAAACTTCTCAGGGTCCTCGCCCGGCGCGGGGGTGGCGTGGGGCGGGGGGAGAGGAAACGTTTCGGAGAATTGGGGGGGGGGGCTCGGGCTCGCGCTCTCGGCTGGGAAAGCGGGTCTCAGGCAGGGGGCTGCCGGCGTCGGTGGCGGCCAGGCGCGGGCGGGGCGGGGGCGAGAAGACGCGCGGCGATCGCTTTAATTGTCCCCATTGATTCCGAGCCGGCGTGTTAATTTCTTCCCTCTCCTGGCGTGCCCTCTGGCTGCTGAGGGGGGTGGGCGAGGGGGGGGACGAGCGTGTGCGTGGGAAGTGTGGGTGGGTGCGCGCGCGCGTCCGCGTGGAGTCGGGAAAGTTACCCAGGCGGAGGGAGGGTGCGCGCGCGAGGGGGAAAAATAACTTCCTTTTCACTTCGCCGCCGCTTGATCACAAGGGAGGAGAAAAGCGTGTGAGCGAGGGAGAAAGGAGGAGGAGGGGGAGAGTTTCCCGGTGCCTCCTCCCCGCGCTTTGCCCCGCTTCCGAGCTGTCCGAAGAGCTCTGGGGACCAGACCCCCTCCCCTCCCCACGCCGCCTTCCCCCCTCTTCTTTCCCCGCTTGCGACCCTCGGCCGAGGGGCGTCTCTGCCTCGCGAGCTGCCCCTTTAACCAGAAGTTGCTGGGGGAGGGAAGGGAGCGGGGTGGGGTGGGGTGGGGTGGCGGGGAGCGGGCGAGCCCCAGAAGAGGTATCTCTTTTCCCTCCCCACCTCGTCGCCTCCGCGGCCGCTCGGAAGCCAGACAGAGGCTCCTCTTTCAGTCAATTTTTAAAGTGACAGCCGCCTCCTCTGGCGAGAGAGGTCACAAAAAGGTCGCCCAGGCAGAAGCCCTCGCCCGGCGGACTGATTACGGATGCGCCCGGCCCCGGGAAACGTGTCAGTCCCATCCAGGTCAACGGCGGCCAATCGGGAGATCTGGCTTGGCTGGGAGGGTTTTTTTGTTAAGGGGGGGAAAGCCCTCCCTCGCCCTCCTTTTCTTTCGCAGGGAAGGCTGAGGGCGGGCGGTGGGGGAGACATCCCATCGCCCCCTCATTCTGCTCCAGTGGTGTCTAGAAAGTGCAGCGCTCTTGCTCTCCCCGGGTCTGTTGATTTAAAGCGACTTTTACGCAAATCGACAGCGCTTTATTTTATTTTTGAACAAGCGGCCTCGGTAGCGAGGACGCAACGAGATGAACTTGCACACACTGATATCGGGAACTGGTTTCATCGGCGTTGGTTTGGCGGCCTCGGCTAACCAACAGCAAAGCTGGCAAATCGAATCGCTTGCGATCTACACGCGTTTAACGCAAGTGATCCGTGCCTGGCTCTATAAAGAGACCGTCTGGTGACACTAGCGGCACTTCCAAGGCTTATATTTGACACTTGCTAACCGGGGTTTGATTGTATTCCCTCCCCCCCCCCCCCCCCAGGTCTGTCTTCAGCATTTTTCACTTTATCTGTTTCACTTCGTAAAATACAGGCATATTATATTAGTGTTTCAGAGAGAAAAGGCGCAGCGGCGTTTTAGCGGATTGGCGGTACAGGTCTTTAAAAATCCTCGATGCTAAATTATTATTAAGCTTTCCATATAAATATATGGAAACATAAAAACTTATAAAGCAAACATTCAGAAAGAAGTACTTTCGACTTTTCCCGAGACTCTCTTATTTCCAATAACCAATAACAATAACCAAGTTTTGCTGCTGTTCTTTGTAGAATAAAGACGCATTAAACAAGCATTTTATGTTACAAATAATATGTTAGACAGAAAGAAGAGGGACCTGGATTTCGGATTAATAACTTCACCCCCTCTCACAGGCATCCTTCGGCTGTCTATTCTGCCTAGTTTCCCCAGTTGGAAATCGAGTTACTGGGACTGCAAACTGGGTTTTAAAAAAGGAGTGCGGGGTCACAGAAAAGGTAGAACGATTCCCAACGAATTGAACTTGGCGATGGCTGCAATCCAAATTCAGAAGCGGTAACAATAAACGGGAGTTGCTTTGCACTTTTACACGCACAGGCACATGCACTCAAATCATGCGAGGAGACCCGCATTGGAAAGGGGGCGTGAGAAAGGTACATAGCTGAGGATGTGCCATCCATCTGGATGCCTACAAATATTGGGGCGGGGTTAGGGTTGGGGTTCACCTCTGAGCACCACCCAACTGATTTTTTGTTGTTCTTTTTCAAGTGGGCAGAGCTCATGTTTTACCAAGAGCCTCCCCGAAACCTCCAGATGTGGAGGTTTAGAGCTCTCAGCAGCTGAGGAACTAACGGGGGAGAGGGTCCGAAGCACTTAGGGAGTGCCAGGAGGGGGAAGGAGGGAGGGCAGGTGGGGGGGGAGGCCATCAGGGGCCGGTGGCACAAGTGACAAAAGATGCTGATTAATTCGTCTGCGCGGCCTGTTATCGGTGACACTGAACTGTTATTTTGGATAATGCCCATTGTTCCAAGAGGGGAGGCCTGAGAAGCGGGCAGCGAGCGCGCCCGGCATTTGTTGCGAGCTCGTCCGGGGCGGAAGGAAGGCGTGGGGGTGGGACGAGATACCTCGGTGAGTAACCCGGGAGAATAAAAAAATCCCCGGGACCTTTTCAACGTAGTTGAAGTTTGGGAGGTTCCTCCGGCCCCCGCTTTTCCTCTTTCGATTTCTTGCCACTTTGGATGCCTCGTTCTCTCCCACCCAACCACCCCCCGCTTTTTTTTTTTTTTTAATTTAGCCATAAATTGGAGCAGCTCGAGCTCTGAGCTGTTCTATTTTCTCCCTGTCAGGATGAGGGATTTGCTTTATGATGCATTGTGTATTAAATACAAGTAATCTGGGAAACTGATGGCTCCAGAGCCCCCAAACGCAGGCCGGAGCGGAGGTTCCCTTTCTAACCCGGCCGACCCCGAACTCACAACCTCCCCCCTTCCCCCCGTTGGCCCCCGCGCAGAAGCACTTTCGCCGCGAAACGAGGAGGAGGAGGAGGAGGAGGAAGCGGCAGGGAAAGAAAGACGCCCCCGTGCGAAGACGCGAGGGGCGCGGGTAGGAGGGCTCCGGCGGTTTTTTGCCCCGCGCTATTCGGGCAAGCAAACGCGCGGAGTCCGTGGCACCAATTTCCGTCCCCGGATTGGAAGGAGAAGTGCCAAGGCGAAGAAATGGCGGCTCTCGGCCGGTAGATGGCGTTGCGGGCTGGGCTTCCAGCGGCCTTGGGCTCTTCCTCCAAGCCTCGCAGCCCAGGCGCTGGCTCGAGGCTGCGGCGCGGGGAAGGCAGCCGCTGAGCGCTGCCGCCGCGGCTGCCCAAAAGTGCAGTCGAGACCCATTTAAAGCAAGGGGAGCTTTGGCCCCGGCGGCTTGCAGGAGGATGCAGATTGGAGGTCAGAGAGACTCGACTGTATCTGGGCCCCTTCACCGTGCTTGGACTACAGTTCCAGTTATCCCCAGTAAACCGGAGATACACTGGCCGGGAATGACTGAAGCTGTGGTGCAATTAATCTGAAAAATGTCAAATTTGGGCACGGAGTGGGGTTTTTTAAACAACGGTTTTTATCCTTTCTTTTTTCAGTAGCACCCAACAGGTCTGTGAAATAAAATAAATGATTACCTGGGGAGGAGCATTGGCAGTCTCTTTCTCCATGTATGAATCTACTCCACATGTTTTTAGTGTACACCTAAGATCTACTCCTCAAAAGTGAAAAAAAATGCCATCAACACAACCATGCCCAGTATAGAGAGGATCATGTTGTAGCTACCTGTCCAAGCCTGTGAAAAATAAGAGACTCTTCAGAAAGAAAATGTGACACTCCTCAATCAGTATCCCCAACATGGTTGAATTCATAAGGTCTGAAATCCAGACTTTATAGATCTCAAAGCTTCCATACGATAGACCAATCAGCAATCTATATACTAGTATATGCTGTACGTTTAAGTGGCATGAAGTGCAATTAAAAATAAAAGCATCTATAGCACATTTTATAACACAGCATTTCTTGTTCTTGTAACACTGAGTTACGCCATTATGGTCACTTGGATTGACTTTTGTCTCCAGGTTTTGAGATTAGAAGTCCTTCAACATCTCTTAGAAACATATTACAAATGGGTAGGTGGTGGATTATTTTAAGGCCTGAGGGCAGAGAAAGGAACTTGTGGGCCTAATTAACCCAGAACAGGGTTCATGTGGCCCTGGAGATGGGGGGTGGGGGAGAGAGAAAGAGATTTATAATCCTGCAATTTTGCAATTCCATGAAAATGGGCTGTTGTTCACATATCTCTCATTAGGGGGTAGACCTTTTGAACACTGCATATCCCAGCTTCCACCAGAATGTTCTTTGGGCAACTATATATCTCTTGCAAAATATTCACAGATATTTTAAGGCTGAAGACACAATGCCAGAGATAGATGCTGGGGATGCCTGACACAACTGAAGATCTAGCAGATACATTCAGTGCTACTTGACTAGCTTTAACATGGGTTAGGGACTTGCGCATGTGTGTATGGCTTAATATGTTATGTAAACCTAGCTGTTAGGTTACTTTAGGATTCCATGAATGAACAAACTCGGAAAACAGGTTAATTATAACTATTAGATTTTTATTCCCCCCCCCCCCCCAACACACACACACACACAGAGACTGGTAGGGGATACATAATGTGATACATCACTCACTCACAGTGGTGAACATGCCTACTACTCCTGCCTCCTCCTATTCTTCCCACAACAACAATTCTGTGAGGTGGGTTGGTCTGAAAGAGAGTGATTAGCTATCACATCAGATAGTTTTCGCTTTTGTTTTTAAATATTCATTTGCTAGTAATTCAAAAACTTCTATACTTCTCAATATTCACTGGAAGGTTTTCATACAGTGCCTTTAACCAGGTCATTTCAAGACCTTGATGATCTGATTGTGTGCTAATAAGTTGCTAGAGGGCTGCATTTATAAAACACCTTAACCTTGGTTAGCTTTAATGTTGATTTTCGTTTTAGCATGTTAGATGAGTTCAAGCCATATGGTTATGTTCAGTAACAGAAAAAGACGTTACTTCAATAGTCAAGTTAAATGTGTTGTGTGAACCCAAGTATTTACAAAGCAATATTATTTATGTTTTGTTTTGCTTTGTTTTTTGCTTCCAAACTGATAGACACTCAGCCATTTGAGTCTGCACACAGAAAAATTTCAGCACTCTGGTAATTCTGTAATAATTACTGCTCAGTGTTATTAGCTTCATGGTAAAATGGAAATTAAGTGCTTGTGTTAAGGAGAGGCCAGACTCCAACTGCAGACATCTTCTCGCAATATAATCTGTCTATGTCCAGTAAGGAGCGGTGGTGGCTATCATAACTCTAGCCAATGCCAGTACATAAAAAATAGAAGAGACTGGTAGGGGATACATAATGTGATACATCACTCAAACATCATCACATCATGGTTGTCATCATCATCTTCAGTCAAAAGCAATGCAGTTATGGATAATATGTGATATAGCACCCCAACTGATGATTTCCCTTGCCTCTGTTTTCTGGGTACTTGCTATGATGATGGAAGCCACTACTTACTCCTTGTGTTCCTCACCTTCCCCATTCCCTGTTGCTGCTCAGAAGCTCCCTTCTTTTTACCCAATGGGACACAATCTGAGAAAAAATGGACATTGAACTGCACTGCAGATTTGCTGACCTGTGTACATATAGAGAAGTATGTCTTATCCTTATGCCCAGGGAACTGCACAATATTGCAACTAGAACTGGGGAGTACCTCAACTATTACTCAGTGATTATATATAAGGAGAGGAAAATACTTTTTTAGCACACACACACAGCCCCCCAGAAAGGTCCAAAGAATATATGGGAGAAAACTGATCTTGCCTTCAGGTAAGTCTTTTAGCAAATAAGATAGAGAACTGGAGATATATCAGAGAAATGGGGCTCATGATGCTGTAGGCATTGACTGTACTCTGATCTCCTAAACAAGAGCTGCAAAGAAATTGCCTCATGTTATTCAAGTTTTCTTTCTGCTTCAAAAAAAGATGCAAACCCACCCTTGAATTCTCCTTTATCTGCGATCTCCAGGGTTTGTCCAGAGCTCTACAATTTCTCAGAAAAGCCAGTGGCTATACCTCCCAGATTTTTTTTTTTAAGCAATGGTTTATTTAAAATAAGCCTCCATAATAGTGGCAGTGAGGCATAAATACAGCAGTCTGGTAGCTATTCCCACCAGAGTGTAAACTGATGCCTCTTTTAAGCCTTTAAACTCTAAGGCTGTCCCCAAAGTAAAAGTTCCTCTAATGGAGACTCTATGGGTACAGCACATTCCAGCACATCGTGAAAAGAAAAGAAAAGAAAAGAAAAGAAAAGAAAAGAAAAGAAAAGAAAAGAAAAGAAAAGAAAAGAAAAGAAAAGAAAATAGTATGGCTGCATGACCTTTCTCTTTTTCAAAGTTATTAATAGATCTTTTTAAAAACCCATGACCTGATTTTTAAAAACATTAGCTCACTTGCCTTTTGTACTGTGCAAATAAGGAGCCCATTCAGGTAAGACAAAAACGCAAATCCGTTTAACAAAATACAAGATCAATATCCTGCTCCATATTTAGTTCTATTTATACCCCCATTTGCACCCCCTAACTCTTCTTTTTAATTCTACCTTACTTGCAAAACTGGAGTTGATTCTTTTTACTGTACAGCCCCAAAGAGATAGGGAGAAGCAAAGGAAATCAAAGGCTTTTTGGGGGCGGATAATAATAATAATAATAATAATAATAATAATAATAATAATAATCTCCCCCGGTCTGGAAATGGGCCCGACTGAAAGCATGTTAATCTCCACCTCAGTAATTTGGTTCTTCTGAAGAAGACAGAAGCCCCTGCTGCTGTGCCCTGCACTTCATAAATCACATCTTTATGTGGACAAGGTCAGGGCACCTAACAGCTCAGACATGGGCCTTTTGCAGTGGCTTGAAGGACTACGGCATGTTTATTCTCTCGCTTAGATCTCTGAGGAGTAATCCAGCACGCTTCTAATTACTTTTCATTATTTTCACTTGCTAGGGTCAGTCTGGGCTCGGCCAGGAGTGCTGGAGGGTTGATTTTCTGCAATATCTTTTTTTTTCCCTTTCAGGACAGTGGTGTAGGCTTTCAAAATTAGCACCCCGTTATTGTCCAGGCATCTGATGTGCTAGTATCAGATCCCTTGGTGCTCTGTTGCCAACTACCTTGTTCCTTGGACTTAATTAAATACAAATTATCGAATTGGGATATGGGATTTGAGATTCGGATCAGTTCATTTTTTTGTTTGCTTTTTAAAAAAAAGAAAAATAATACTTTTGCACAATATTCAAAGGCAAAAATGATTTTATTTGTTTAGCAGATAATACTTTCTCTTTTGCTTTTAACTATAAATATGGACTTCAAGATAATAAGACAGGCGTGAAAGCCCCCAAAAGGCATTATTGAAAATATATTTATATTTTTGCTTCCTTAAAAAAAAGCCCCAGAAACATAACTATTTAAAAATGTTTTGTTTTGCTAAACTCATTGTTCTTGTAAACAAGTGCCTTGAAGCAGAAGCCTTTAACAGTAGCTTTAGAGTTGTGTATCATTTGTACACACTTATAAAAAGACTGTTCTTTTCTAGGTACAAAATTCTAAACATTAAAATATTAACTGGTCAGATTTCTTAATCCAAATAGAGTACATATTATTTTCATACAGGTACTAAAAATATTTGTGTACAAATAGGACTTCTAGTGCAGGATTTTTTTTCAGATGGACATCCAGTGGAATTTGCCCTGCAGTTGCAAATACTTGTGTTACCAGTTCAAGTTCAATTGTTATTAAATAACTATCCCAACTGAGAAAGAGAGAGATTCTCTTTAAATGTGAAGATTAGTACCACTTGAAAAAAATATTTCACTTCAATCAATATATTATTTTCTATATAAAGTTACGATGAGTCTTCCTAAACACATATAAGAAACTTTCATTGGAATCCTATGAGTAGAAGCAGAACTCATGTATAATGACACTGAGTTTGTATATCTCAATTACCCCTGTATAACACAGTACATCCCTTTTAAACATCTGGGCACTTTCCAAATTAATTTGTGATGTCACGTAAGAGGCCTCAGTCCAAAAAAGGAAAAACAAAAAGAGAAAGAGGAATATACCTCAAAACCTTAAGGTGAATAAAACTGTAGATCCCAGCTGAAAATATTCTGGAAAAAACAAATTACAGCCTTTTTCTCAGGTACCTAAAAAATTCAGTTCTTGCAAATTCTAGTATGAGTTAAGTGAATGAATAAAGTGCAGTCAAATAATAATCCCGTGCCCTTTTGTGTTTCCCGAGTGTTATTTTGTATTTTTTAATTGAAATAATAGATCAAAATATTTTAAAACTCGTGTGTTAAGAGAAAACATGGTTAAAATAATGTACGGAGCTGTGCAAAGCATTTGAAAGAGATGTTTCACAAAATGTGCTAGCATGAGCATAGAAAATATTAAAGTAGCTGAATTCTTTAGGCTTGCCCAGCTGCTTTGAAGACAATATCCCCCTGTATGTGGTTGAGCTGAACTTCTTCACTTTGTTGGTGGTCCTGGCAGAAATGTTATCTGTCCATGCACAGAAATATACAGGCAACCAGAGACAAGCAGCTGCGTGAGCTCCTTTACAGCAGCTACTTTGCTGCTCTGACTTTTGTTTAATGTATGTTTAGGCCACTTTTAAGATGGCATCCAAAATCAAACATAGTACATAGGGGCAATGATGCCAAAACAATGATGTACATGATGATGTCATGCAAATACTGCCTTTACGTACTTGGCTCTTGCCATTTAAGGCTTGCTAAAATAATAAAAGTAAAAATCCAGTAAGCAGTTGTAGCCAGCCATTTACTGTCCAAATAACCAGAATTTAAGAAGAAGCTATAAAGAACAAGGAGGCTTTCCTCAAAGCTTGTAATAATGCAAGCCAGCAAACAACAATCGGTAATGTGTTCCAAGGTGCGGGGCCAACACCAAAAACGCATTGCCAGGCATTCCCGCCATTCTTCAAAAGTAAGCGTAAGAGAAAGAAAGCCATGGCTCTTGATTTTAAGATCTGAGCAGGCTGGGAAACTGCATGGTCTGCCTCCCCAGGCCAAATCTGAGTTGAAAAATCAAAGCATACCATGGGACTTCAGGTTTTATGCATATCTTAAATGATAATTTCCTTAGTTCTGAAACACAAGTGGAAACTGTAGTTTCTTTAATTGACCTTAAGCCAATGTTTGTGTGCATATCTGTATAAGTATAGTCCTTGTCACCTGAACAGATGGAGCAGCTGGTTGGCCTTGTCTGGCTCAGAAGCTAAGCAGGCTCACGTCTGGTTTATACTTAGATAGGTGGCTACCAATAAATACCACAGCTGTCACCTAGACTGGGAGGTGGGAGAACATCTCAGAAAGCTACTTCCAACACTGCAGCTAAGCAACCTGCATAGATATAATTGGGAAGTCCCCAAGAATCAAGCCTGCCTCAAAGGAGAATTCAATAGCTCTAGTCAAGTACAGTGGCTCACATATGAAGCACCTGGCACAGCAGACAATCAAGTAGCTGATCCAGAAGATATGGTCAGCTCCTTGTTGCATTATTACACAATTGCCATCTAAAACAAGTGGCCCCCTACGTTCCTTTTCCCAAGTGTCACCGTTTCCAGAGCTGTCTATGACCACCCAGCATTGTTTCCTACTGTTTCAACAAAGGAAATATATGGAAACTCCAATGTAAGCTCCCAAATAGGTATAAAATATTTTTAAAGTAACCCCCCCAAGTTAAAGCTAACCAATCCATAAAACTCTCGTGCTTTCCTCTTATCTTGTAGTCATCCCAATTTTTGCAGCCCAGATACTCTTGCCTCCTCAACAGAAAAAGTAATGAAAAAATGCCTGCACTGTCCAAGGGAATTACATAGCCTCATCCACTTTATATTTACTACATTTTTGATCCCATTTAAAAAAGAAAAAAGTGTGGCCTCTGAAAGCTTGCTCACTTCTGATTGAAAATGTGATTGTGTGAATCTGTCTTGAGAATGATTTGAACTTGGGTTCTTCATCTCATATTTCAAACATAGGCCCCAAAGTCATAAAAACAGATTTTACATTTTATGTTATAGTCAACTAATAAATGCAGGTAGTGCTAACTTTTATGAAAGAAGATGTTTCATAAACTTTTGGAATTTGACTTTGAAAAAAAAATCACAATAAAGAAATAGATGTCTCCCTAGCCAGCACTACAATGCTGAGAAAGACTGTTTAGGAATAGTTGATCACTGATACCCAATTCTTAACATAGTTCATTTTTCTGTCTTGGACATCTGTGGTTTTTATATAGCCCAAAGATCCATTTATCACCCAACAAAAGTCAACTACTTCTTTTAGAATTTTCAGGTGCTCCTTTTAAAATCTCAGGTGTGCTTCTTAAGTATAGGTTGATGCTTTCTGAATCTTGTAAATCCGTTTCAGATTTTCAGAGAATACCCACAGAATGTTTGCACAGTGAGTCAAACACTGGTGGGAAGCTCATTTTGTGTATGCAAGCCTTCTACATTTCAAACAATTCCATGGCAAAGGAATATAGTTACTTTTCATCTGACTTGGTGGAAATTGATAATAAATAGACATTAAATTCAGAGTGATTGGAAATTATACTGGAATTAGATTAAGCTCAGCAACAAAAACATAAGCAACAACAAAGACGTTCTATTCCCAATGAACCGAATCTTCTAAGGAACTGAACCTTTCAGGAAAAAAGAGCCATCCGATTCTTTTCTAGAGAGAATTCTAATTATAATGATTAATTCTTTGCCATAGAGGCTGTGGCCTAAAACTTGATAAAAAGCCTTGCTAAAGGCAACATAAGGATCAGCCCCGTCTGCAGAATTATGACCTCACAGCCAAGTTGTGACAATGGTGCTAAATATCATTTATATTTAGCAGTGAAATATGAGAGGGTTTGTTGCAGATTTGTTAAGTCAGTCTGTGTGAGCTAAAACTTTATCAGCTAGGTATTCTTAAGAACATACACCTCCAAGTGATATTTTGGCATCACCAATACTGAAATGCTACCAGGTCTGAGGTTCCAGCTTTCTGTATGCTGAATTGGGGGTAAAAGTTATTCAATCTTTAGGGGTATGAGGCTGGTCAAAAATCCACTTGGTTTTGTCATCCATTTTGATGGTGGAGTTTTCAGGTCCTTTTTTTTTCCAGGCTTAAAAAAAATCAGAGAAAAGAAAATCCCAGACTTGGGGTGGGGAAAGTGCAGATGGGAATTGGTCTTTCAAAAAAAATGTACAAGGTGGCCACTGGATCTCTTTCAGCACTAACAGTTGAAAAAGAAAACACAACAACCAATAGCAATTATTTGCACAGAGATTTCTTCCTTTGTCCAGCCCTTCCCGGACAGACCATGTGATCAGTTGCTGTTATGTGGTGACATGATCACTCTAGGAAGTACTGAAGAAGGAAATATGCCTTTATGCAAAGAGGCTGATGTACACAAGAGCCTTCAAAGATTAAACAAACCTGGAAGAAGCTACACAGCCACTCTGTAAGTGCAACCCTTCTAGTCCTGCCACATTTTTTTCCTGAAGTAATTATTACATTGCATTTGAGCTGATATTCACCTCACCATGGATTTTCTTGGACACAAAAGATTCAAATCTACTTTCATTCCCAGAAGAATTGGAGGTTTTTTTCTCATCCTTCCTGACCACAGCAACTTTTTCTGAGTAAACAAACCCAGGGTTGGTTCACACGAGACTTGCCTGTGGACCGGGTTGAATCTTGCCTCAGCTATAATTCTCACCTAAACAAGACCAGTCACTCTGCCTAATCCCAGGTCCTACAAAGACAGTCATATTGGCTAAAATATCTAAGGATAGTGAGAGAATATAGGTGAAGTACTGCTAACACAATATTAAGGAATAATAACAGTATGTCATTTGTCATTTCAGTACATTGTTTATTCTATTTGCTGAGTGGCCTGTTTGTGAGGTGGGAACTATAAAATACTATGCTGTTATGTTCCATGAGAAGGAGAGTGGTGCCGGACCCACTCTGATTAAGAAATTGCTGGGAATATTGTAGGGGATTCTACCTCTGCACTGAATTTTGGGATAAACAGTTAAAAATGCCTACAGTTAAAAATGCATAAAGCAGAAGAAAGATAGATAGATAGATAGATAGATAGATAGATAGATAGATAGATAGACAGACAGACAGACAGACAGTCAGTCAGTCAGTCAGTCAGTCAGTCAGTCAGTCAGTCAGTCAGTCAGTCAGTTGTGCCATGGGGCATGTTTTAAGATTCACTAAGATTCATACATTTCCTTCTGAGTTCAGTCCCAAGGAAGTTACATACAGTTCTTGTTGCCCATTTGAAGAGAATCTTAGTGTTTTCTGGGTCGCATTCACCCATTCTAATTCAGTAGCTATTAGATGCATGCAGATTTCTTCTCTTTCTTCTATTCTGAAAGTGCTATATCTGTGTTATTATTGCTGACTGATGGTTAATTGTATTTATTTATTTATTTGTTTGATTTCTATAGCCACCCATTTCAGCAAGTGATTTCTAAGATTTAGTTCCTTTCTATGTTCTTATTTTTCTTCTAGGGCTTTACTGATGGTAAGTAAGGAGATATGAGTGGAGGCATACCATGGTGTGTGTGTATGTTTGGAGAAGAGAGGGGAGAAAGGCAGGACTGCAGGGAACCCTTTTCATATTTTTATACACAAGTCATGTTGCAGATTTCATATGATTCATAAAGAAAATATCTCCAAGAAACAAGAAATGCATCAATATTAATGATGCAAAAATGATTTGCAACCTGAAAATGAATGCTGAAGCCAAAGCACATCTCATCAATATATCAAACCTATTTAGCTTCAGGTGCTGGCCTGCAGTCACCCATTTACTGCTGGCAGAAGCAGCATTAGCAGCCTCATGTGGGCTACAATACGATGAAGAGAAGCTGCATGTCTGAAAAATACGCCATACAATTTTGCTTGACTTGTCGGCTTTCCAATTCTGGAGTTTCTGATGGGGGCAAGTTTTCTAACAAGTAACCCTTATCCTATTCAGTGAATCTGAAAATGGTACTTAGGTGAAAGAACTATACCACATCAGGAGCTGCATGTCTGCACCAGGCCCTAAAAAAACTCAAAATAACATTTTCAAGTTCTTAGCCTTGATTTCCAATGACTCTTATGATTTCTAATTACTTCTTTTAGCATGCTGGTTCCTTTAACTATTTAGAGAAAGATTCATCTGTAGGCTCTAAACGTGGCCCAACATTATGTAGTTATCATAGATGAAATACAACAATTTGGGGGTTCTCTTTTTGAACTGTTTCCATTCCAAAGAGTTATGAAATCAACAACAGCAGATTTTTGGCTACATTGCAATATTATATCTGATCCTTTTCAGTGTGTTCATCTGAACATTGGAGGGTTTGCAAGTGAGTTGAGTTCAGACACACTGGTCCTATCTCCTTTTCTCTCTGACTTTCAGGTGCTCAATAGGGACTCTGAGGCAGAGATGTATACACAGTCACTCGAATATGAATACACGCAGTCCAGATCTTGGTTTCGTTGCGGTTCAAAATAGCTTCACTAGCTCTTCTTCAGACCTCATGACAAATGTATTGAACGCTGGAGACAATAGGGTTGGAGCTGTGCCTGTGTTTCAAGCCCTCTCAATTTCAAGTGAATGAAGACAATTGTGACATTATAAAATTGTTGTAACACTAAGGATATATGCAGTTTATGGTTTTTCTTAACCAACCCATTCCTCTTCCATTTCCTTTAATTTTTTTAAATCATCAGCTTCAGGCCAGCATGATCTCTGTAAATTGGTCTGGGGTCTTTCCATCTGAAGTGCAGAATATAAATACTTTAAGTAAGTAAGTAAGTAGAGAGATAAACATATAAACAGATGTTGTAATGTCAGTGATACAGCTGTAAATAATGAGAACTCTACTTCGGAGGAGGAACTGAAAATCTGCTATTACATATCTCTAAACTTTATTCAAGGAACTCCAGTCCAAGATGGATTACAGTTTAAGTCTGTAAAATAAATATATGCACTTGCCACTGAGTGCTTAACCAAACAGTAAGGACCACTTGAGTGAGCTTTCAAGTTACCACCATCGAATCTGAAATCAGCACCAATCTGGAAACAAATGGCATTCTTTATTCACATGCATTTTCTGAGGATTATAAGTAGACTGTTCACTCTTATTCACTGAGATTCCACTATTAGTTATAACTTCAACCATACGTTTTAATATGTTCTTGCAGCTGTTTTTATTTATCATCACAAACCTGTTGATCTAAAGTACTTTTCCTTGTCAACGTCACTGTCCGTCTAGCTCTGTGAGCAGAAGTGGGGAACCTGTGATCCTGCAGATACTGTTGAACTACAATTCACTGCAACTCGACCAGCATGTGGAGTGGTGATGTTGCTGAGAGTTAGAGTCAAGTGATAGAGAGAGAGCCTAGTGCATCTTGTTTCTGCTTTGAAGTACAGACATATTTAGTCCTTGCCACTTTGTTTCAGAAAGGCAAGTTCTTTTAATCACTGGCCTGTTAAATAGTCTTACCAATGAGCCATCAATGAGCCTGTTCCACTTGGAATTATTTCCACTAACTCTTGAGCAGCGGACAAGTTAAATTTGAGCATCTAAGCTATGGTTATTCCCAAGATATATAAAGATCAATATATATTGATTTTATAATTTTGATTCATATCTGCCCAGCACTTTACAGTCTCTCATAAGAGTTTATTTATCAAGCCTTTCCCACCACCTTGAAGTCCAGCCAGAATTTACTCAGGCACTTCAAATCAAATGTCCATTCTCTGGTTCTCAATTATCTTTATTTTCTTTGCCAAATATTTGCCTTTCAGAGGTCAAACACACTTATTTACACCCAAGACCTGCTGACGTCAAAGGGGATGTGAGAGTATAACTGAGCCCCAAGGAGAGGGTATATGGAACCCCATTGAAATATCACAAGTTTTACCTAGCTAACTCTAACATCTCAATCCTTTTCCAATGGCAAAATTAAAAAAAAAAAAAAAAACACCTTAGGATTATTCCGGACAAAGAGAGACTGACTGTCAGGATAGATATTTCTTTAGGTTTTATCCATAGGCCAAAGATTTCCAATGCCGATTCTAAATCACGATTTCTGCACATGCTAAATATTACCTAGAAACCATGGGCTTCTGAGTATCTTTAAAATCCATCTCGTACCACTATTCCATTTAAGTCTTAAGTGATTAGTTTAGAGTGATAGAAGAATATCTGGAACAATACTAAGTAACCTCAACAGCTGTCAAGCAACATAGAGTATACTTTCTAATTAGTGCCAGTTTTGTGTCACCACACAAAGAAACAAATGACTTCAGAAACAGCCATATAGATATCATGTTAAAAGCACCTTTGGGAACTGGAGGATGTTGTACAAAATGCAAGAGATCTAAACAGTGTGTTACACACCTATTACATCTATTAAGCTGTCTCTTTTATTTTTCAAAGTCAAGTACACATGATACAGCAGGACCAAACCGTTTTATATACCATAAGAAATTTGAAACATGATGTTTAATGTTCAGAAGATAAAGTTAACAAAACTACATATCCATGACTTTTTTATTTCACTATTTTATGGCCTTTCAAGAACGTAAAGAAAAAGGAAGCACAAGAGTCAGGCAAATAACCATATGTTCTTTCTTGTTTCTTTCTAAATGCAATAATAACTGTGTTGATTGGGGCCTGAGGCAGAAATTGCAGTAATATACTTGGGAGTTTTTTGAAAAAAAAATGTTTACATAGAAGTTTTCCAAAGGCTGCCAAATACAAAGTGTTTGAGAGGAAAAACATTTGTTCTTTTGGTAGATTTATATTATATTATTTGCCACATTTCTCCTGTTAATGTGTTTTTTACACACTGGCCTTAAATACAGATTTAGTCAGAGATTATCCAATAAAAGACAAAGCAAAACAAAACACTATTTTTGGACACATTTTAAAGACAGCTTCTGGGTATATCATTTAGAACAAATTCACACAACCATGAGGCGATCTTCCCGATCCCTTTTGTGGTCAGGCTAGGATTGGTTAAATTGGGTGATAACTTTTTTCAGTATCAGTTGGGAGTTCTGGAAGTTGTAGTTTACCACATGGAAAATACCACATAAAGGAGGTTATTTCAGACTATATTTACTCTGTGAAATCTTGATTGTCTGATAAATGGAAACATATCTTCTAGAGGTAATATTTCAGCATTTTTTGGTTGCATGGCATATCATACACTAGTTTTAGATTCCACTTTCCCATATATTCCTTCCTCCCTCCCTGAATTTCTTTTCTAACCAAATGGAGCAAACAAGGTACCAAAGAGACAGAGAGAGAGAGAGAGCAAATTGGTGTTCCCTGACTGGATGCCCCACAGAAATACTGCAGGGATTTGCCAGAGATTATCAGATGAGTTTCATAGCTAAACAAGGATTCTAACTGTGCCTTCCAACCACGTATAACTCTTGCATTTTGTACTATCACCAATTATGATATTTAAAAATACCAAAAAAGAAAAAAACCCTAAACTTTGCTAACCACTTTATACTGCACATGTTTGAATCTGATATTGGTGTGACTGGTCAACTGATCTTCTGGAAATATTCCAGAATCTAAGCAATACATGTACCTTTAAGCATATTTCTCCTAATTACTGTGTCCTATATTTTACTCTACCCTATTAGAGACTCACAAATAGTAAATCAGTACATGGCCTTGAATTATTTTCGGCTTTGTAATGTAAAAATTGGCAGGTTTTCTATTTCTGTTTCCTACTGAATAATCCGTAATTTGGTTTGCATATCGCACCAACCCTTAATTTCTTTTAAGTGTGGTTAATTGAATGAGTCAAGTTGGTGGAATTTTCACAACACACTAACCCAAAAGCAAGCAAACTCAGAGAATGGGTTTGTGTGTTGTATGAACCATGGCACAGTGTGTCATACCTAATGATGCTGCCAATTCCAAGCAAAAAGTCAATGACATATTTTCAAATGGGGAATCAATCATTGCTTTTTTTTTTTCTTCATCCCACAGCCATCCCACATTCCATCTTAAGACTCTGATCATACAGATTTTCCTGTTCTGGTTACCCCCTTTGCCTGCAGACAATATCTGGACATTTCAATACCTTGCCCTTTTTTTGGTGACCTTCAAATTGGCTTAGTGAAGACTGCCAATATGGACTATGGAGTATTTCTTACAGCCAACAAGGCTATATCTTTCCTTATTGTATGATTTCCCTTCTTTCTCTTCTTAGTGGTAGAGGAAAAAACAAAGAAACAAAGTGTCTGAATATCAGCAGTTCATTTGGCACTCAGAAAGAATTCTCTTTCCAATATTATTCCATCCAGTGTGAGCAAGGCTGGGAGAAGTTAAAGTAGCTGCTGGTTTCCCTTCCTCCGTCCAACTTCCTCTGTCTTATCTGATGTTTATCTCAGCAAACAGACCAGAGCGGGGGCAGAGACAGACCAAGTGCACCCGGTGTTCTATTCTCGTCTGGAACCAGAGCACGGCTGCCTGGTTTCATGAGAAAGACTAAAATGTCATCTAGCGCAAACACAAAGGACAAGATGGTATCTTGGTATTGGCTTAATGAAGTCATGCTTTGGAGGTGGGAGATAGGGGGTTGAGGGCGGAAAACTATTCACCAATTTAATAGCTGCACAAAAAACTCTGGGGATATGTATGAGAGACTCTTAAGGCTGACACAAAGCTGGGTGAACTATCCATGTGAAATCTTTCACAAGTTTAGGGTGGGGCTGTATTCCCAACGTCAAGGTTTCTATTTGGACACCCAAGTCCTCAGCTAATATTTCCCATAGATTTGAAAATATCCATACAAAACATAGACCATCATTCTTGTCAGACAGACTGGGTGTGAGACTATGGCATAGAGTTTAGAGGACTGGGCTAGGAGCAGGGAGGCATAGGTCCAAATCCTGACTCCAACAAGAATTCCCAGGCAAGGTTATCACATAATTTTTTTCTGGGAATATAATGCCTGGAGGAATGTTGTGAAAGGTTGACGTAGAAAGAAACACAAACAGCAACACAACAGAATAAAATGCATAAGTCTAAGGCTTAATGATCCCTGCAGAATTCTCTGAAATTCATAAGCAACACTGAATATATCAAGACCATGAGTTCACAAGAAACTCAGTGCCATATGGGTATACAGAGCTCATACATGACATTTGAGGTAGAAAACTGCCTAAAATTTGGTTTGAACCAGCAGGGGCACATGCAGGGGCATGGGGGCTGTCAAAAATTCAGGATGGAGACCACATCTGCATAACTGAAGCTCCACTCCTTGCATATAAAAAAAAGAGCAGGCCTTTGATTGCCTGATTATAGCCACCTTGACTTTTCTTACCTCCCCCTGCCCCCACCCTGAACTTCCCTGCAAACCAGTGTAGACAGATTCAGCATAAAATTAGGTGGGTCAAGAATTGAAGACTCAGGTTACTTGGTTGGTCAGGGATAGAGGTAGGTCAGAAAGGTCTGCCTTTTCTAGACCCCTGGATTGATTTCTTGACAGATCACAGTATCTTGGTTGGATCAGAAAAAACCTCCATTTTAAAGATATGAATGATTCTCTCTGATAAGTATAAATCACAGGTTACCACTCTGTTTCCCAATAGGACTTATTGCTGTACATCTTAATCTTTACATCTGATTGCATTACATGGAATTACAGACTTGGAAAAAAGACTGAATGTTCTACAATAGAGAGGCATTTATTTATTTATTTAAAAGTTTTAAAGTCTCATTTGAAGGATCTCAGCCCTTGATTCTATTGTAAGAAATGAGAAAAGGTGTAATGAAAGGCATAAAAAACTCCTACTAAAGAAAAATCAAAGCCCATCCAAACGAATGGTTTTTCAAAATAAAAATTCTTCTAAAGTTTTTTAAGATGGAGTCTTTTCCACATTTCAGCAGAGGACTTATAAATTCAATACAGGCATGGTTATTGAAAAAATGGGAAGGAACAGAAATATTTGTTTTTTCCTCCAGTAACAAAGACAAATGGGCCAACTCATGAAATCAGATAATTTCTATTAAAAAGCTTGGTTGTCCAGAGATTTATTTATCATAATTTGATGTCCAATGTATTTATAAAATATGCTGTTTTAACGTATTTCATAGTGATTGTTTTATGATATTCTAAGGTTTTATTATATTCTGCAGTGTAGGTCTCAAGAAGTCAAAATGAATCAATAACCATATGGGATAAACATTGAGTGGCTACATTTGTACCATAAGTTAACCTTGGTTAGGCTATTTTCAGTTTAGCTCACTTTGTAAACTCTACTCAGTTAGTTTAGGCTTCAATGAGTTATGCAAACCAAGAAGACTGGCTAATCCAGGTCCTGTAATTCAGGTAAGCTTGTTATGTGAATGCAGCCAACATCTTTGTGGCTCATGTCTGATGCTTTGGTTCTCTCAGGGCATAAACCAGGGGCAATAATCCTTTTGCAGCCAGAACTGCACTGAATAAAATCAATAACCAGAGATGTAACAAATTTACTTGGGGACTTACTTAAAAAAAAAAAGAAAGAAAGAAAAACTATGCTGCTGAAAATCAGATATATGACTGGATTTTGGTGGTGAACTCCCAAAGCTTTTTGCAAAAATGGGGACAAAAGGATTGCCCATTCCTGATACATATATTCAGAAGATGCTCTGGTTACTTTGTAGATCACAACAAAGGTTAGCTGTATGACAAGGTCAGATTGTCTGCTGGAAATCATTCTGTTATTCTATCATGGCCCTCTCATTCCCCACCATGGCCCTATTATTCTATCTGTAATCCTCAATATTTTCTGAAAGTTTAGAAAATCTTTTGCCACTCAGAGTTCTGCTGGACTGGAGCAGCATATAAACCCCAGGAAACAAACAGACAAAAGTTGACCAATGACCCTTCATGACTGGGCACCTGGATACCTACAGGACCATCCACTCCAATCACTTTTGACCTAATCAAATAGATCTAAAAGGGAGAGGTTACTGCAAACCCCACACCTTGGGGTGGTTTGGGAGCTGAGGCAAAGAGGCACTACTTTTCTGTTGCAACACCAGCATTGTGGAATAGCCTTCCTATGACTCCCTCTTTGCTGGTTGTCTACAAGCACCTAAGGACCTAAAGCTTTTTCAGACAGCCTTGATTTGATGGTACCACCTCTTTGATTCTTTGTTGTAGTGCTGTTGTGTTTTTATTTATTTCTATGTTTTGACTGCAGCAGCATAGTAATATGATTGATAAATAAACCAACCAACCAACCAACCAACCAACCAACCCACCCATCAGAGCAAACTTGCTATTGACATGGCCATAACATGGATTTCTCATTTGGGGTTCATCAGACCATTAATTAGCACAATCCACACCTTGATTACTGGTTAAAGTGCTATCAAGAAAAGAATTTCAAGAACTCCTTTTATTTGGGAGGTGGGGGGAGCTCAACTGCTTATCTCAAGAAAAAAAAATAGCTTTAAAATTAATAAATACACACACACACATTCTGGCTAAGGATTACAAATCAATGCACCCCAGACTAAAGTTACATTACTTAATTCCCCAGGACTTGAAGTAGCAATTTCTTCCCTATTTTTATTTATTTTTTATAGCTCCTTCCCTTCCCCCTGCTATGACTGATTTTCCATTGTCTAACAACTACAATGTGCTTATATAACTTTCTTTCCTATCTAAGCCTCTTGAAATATAGGAGCTTGATGCTGTTTCCATTTGGAAAAATAGTTGTACAAGCCATTTATAAACCTTTACAAGTTGGTGTGTGCCAACATCTCTCAAATTCCCAATTTATTGTGACTAAGTCTAGCTGGCACCAATAATGAAACAGCTTAACTGTCATACACAAAATTCCAGAGTATATACATTCCCAATTGAGAGAGAGAGAGAGAACTGACATCTAAGGATAAAATGAAAGGCCAGTTACCGTTCTCTTAAAATACAGAGAGGCAATTTACAAAGGCTCATAGGATTTTTCAAACTATTCTTTTAAACAGGAAGTGTGATGGCGATCCAGTGACACTGCTCGAGAGGCACTGCCAGAATTTTTCCAGTTTGGAGAGTCTTCAACAACAACGGTTTAAAAGTGCTGCAAACCTAAGGGAGATGTAATGCACCCATTTTATTCTTCTTTTTGAGAAAAGTTAAAAAAGAGAAAATTGCCCTGCTCTCACTTGGCAATTTGCCCCCAGATTTCATTGGCACAATCATGGAGTTTGTAAGAGCCATAAAGACACGTTTCTGCCTGAAAGAGTCTCTCTAATGTGTGCATGGGATCATGGTGAGGGGACATGGGACTGGTAAAGTTTATTATGAAGATTTCCCCCCCAAAGTTTCCCAGCGTTATCAAAGGCAGGGCAGTTAAATAGCTTTGAAAATGCTTTAAAACCATAGTGTATTCATCCATATGTTTCATACCAATGACAGTGGAGGACAAATTCTGGTCCACAATACATATGTGATGATTTGTATGGATATGTCTGTATGTAGAGAAGTAGATGTTCTACAGGGCCATTTATCTGTTTGTTCCTGACCATGGCTGTATCATAGTGCTTCATATTCAGCTTGTCATTTACTATAATTCCAAGGACACTTTTACTCATAATATTACTCATAATATTACCGAGCCAAAGGGCCTTCTTCCTATACCTGTGCACTGGAGTTATTTTCCCATGTGAAGAATTTCAACTTTGCCTCTATTAAAATTCAGTCTGTTACTTTCAGCCCACTTCTCTAATCCATCAATAGTTTTTATTTTTTATTTATTGATTGTTTGATTGGTCTTATGGAGTATTAGCCATCTCACACCATATTATGTCACCTGTAAGTAGAATAAACATTCCTTCCATCTCTTCATACAAACCATTATTGAAAAATACTGGGAAATAAGATTACTTTGACTTTTTCTTGACAAATTCATACTGACTTCTAATAATCATTATATTTTTTCAGTGCTTACAGACTGATCACTTTATTTTCTGCTCTAAAATCTTTCAAGATATCCATTATAGGCTGACTGATATGTAGTTCCTTGGATCTTTCTTTTTTCCATTTTGGGGGGGGGGGGAGGGAGGGAGATAGGAAGATGTTTCCTCTTCCATTCATCTTGGACTTCACCCATTCCTCAGAATTTCTCACATATAATGGGCAGAGCTTCAGGCAGATCATTGGTAAGTTTGTTCAGTAACTGAGAATGTGATCCAATTGGCTCTTGATATTTGAACTCCTTCAAGATTAAGAGATACTCTCTCTTTATGTCAGTGGTTCTTAGACTGTTTGACCCAATTATCCTTTTTCCCAGTCTTGAATAATATTATTACCCCCATAAAGCAAAGCAACAGATTCTCTTGTTTTACACAAGTGTCTCGCTTGTGGATCCTTGACTCACAAACAAGCCATTATCAATTGCTCCATTACCCCCAGGATATGCCCAAATTACCCCCTTGAAGACCCACTGCTTTATGTTATATCTTATCTGGAATCCACACCTTCAACTAGCTCCTCACAGTTGTATGGTATGAGTGCTTTCTTCTCAGAAAAGCCTGAACCAAAAGATTATGAGTTGTGTGAACAAATTCTGCCCCAAATTTTCTTCCATTTCCTTTTGTCTGCCCTAATTTCCTACCACCCAGCTTCATTAGATGATCTTATATTTCAGTATTGCAAGAGAGGGAAAATACTTCCCCCTGTCCATCTTCTCAATACCATATAAGGGTTTTGTTTGTTTGTTTTTTGATACCTCTAACGTGGTGTCTCAACAGACAATAACATCTGGTTGATTTCATGCAAGCTGGGAAACTAAAAGAGGGTTGGGGCTAGTAATTACATGGATGGGAGACCTTAGCAATATGCCAGGGTTCATGAAGTAATACTTGACTTGAGAGAGATTCCCTTTCTCCTAGCATAATACCTACTATTCCCAATATTGTAAACTTCCCTGATTAGTTTTATCAACACCTTAATCATCCTGATTGCTCTTTTCTGAAATACTCAAGCAATACTATATATTTTTTGAAGTATGATGATTGGCACCTTGAATTTGTACAGAACAAATAACAGGCAGTTCCCAATATTGTACATGCAACATTTGCTTATACAACGGAATTTGCTCTCTCATCCCACTACTTTTATTCACTCCCACAACAAAAAAAGCTTTGAAATCTAATCCCATTGCTGATTATTCTCTATTTTATGCTGCATTACAGCTTATTTAGCTGTGCTATGGTGTAAAGCAGAGATGCACTATGTTTTTTGGGACAAGGGGCACATTTGATCTTTTAGCGGCATAGTGGGGGATCATATTCATCACATGGAGAGAAGACAAATAAAATGGTGGCAGCGATCAGGACAAAGCATTTGATTTGATTTAATTTAAAATTAAAATTATATGCAGTAAATATAATTATTCCAAATATATTTAAATATTTTATTTTCCTATCATGTTAAAATTACAATATGGCAACAACTTCCATTAGCTGGGTGGAGAGAAAGATGGAGATTTCATAGGTTGTGGGCCCTAGCTTAGAAGTCTGTAAAATAAAGCTAATTTAAAAAGGTGGGGGGGGGGGAGTCCAAAGAACTAAAAATCATTGTATCAAATGCATCAGCTAGAAAATAGATAGAAATAATGGAAATTAGAGCAGTTGCATTGTTGACTAATTTCACACTACGGGCTCAATTATCTTGATGATTCATTGGGGGGCTCTTTTGTATAGAAATGATTTATTCTAACCAGCATTTGGTGCTCATTTTTTAAGTGAGATCCTGGACATTATTTTAGAGTTCTACCTTGATCACACCCCTGGATTAGAGAGAATGAAAATAGATGTTTTAAATGTTCAGCTTCTTATAGGTGCCAGCCATAATAAAAAGAGAAATCTTAGACCAGTACTACTCAGTGCACCTAAGTGGGTGAAGTGTTTGTAAACTGAAAAGGAAAAGAATATATAAGATTTGGGAAAATGCAAACAGAGGTAAAGTTCACACCTAAGAAGTCTAACACCACCAAAATGAATAATGGCTTGGCACAAGTTTGAAATGAAAGCAAATATTTCAAGATTAGAAGTTCTTGAAAAAGGTTCTTATCACTGGCTCTTCGATATGACAAGTATCTGGCATTCCTATTAGGTTATTTCCCACAACCAATTCAGACCCAGCCTTTGGTAGAGGACCTTGCTTTTTTTGGAGACATTTCTTATTATAAAATAAGAACTGATTCCAATTTATAATTAGAGGAAGTCAGCTTGTGAAATTGGAAATGTCAGAGATGGCCAAATATGAAGTGAAAGTCCACTGAATTGTGTCTTGATGTCTCTGCTTTGAGTCAATCAAGGCTTAAAAGTGGGAGAAGAAGCAATATTCTCTTCTCAGATCCCAGACCCTTAGTCCAGCCCACTGGAATTCTCTTGGTTCTTTCTGATCTGGTTTATCTATAAATACTTGGCTATAAGCCTGCAGTTTTTATATGAACCATTTTGCACTTGACCTTACCCCAACTGGCTTCTATGAGCTGCCAGAGAAGGGACTGGGTCTAGAAATGGACTGGGTCTGGAAATGGTGAACATCTCTTTGAGAGAGTGGGTGATGCCACCACTCAAGAAAGAGGCAGTTGTGTGACCCTGTTCAAAAGGCCATCCTTTCACCCAGTCATTCTTGACAACTATTGCCCCATCTTCAACTTTTTTTTGGGGGGGGGAGGTTATTAAAAAAATGGGGTGGGGCAATTGTATTGAACCTAGATGAAGTGGATTACTTGGATCCCTCCTAGTCTGGGTTCTAGCCTGGACATGGGACAGAGATTGTATTGATCACTGTTATGATTTACCCTGTAGCAGGACATAGATAGGGAGCACACACTCCTTGTCTTTACCTGATCTCTCAGTGGTGTTCAGTACCATCAAACACACTATTGTTTGGGCAGCCTGTGAGGGTTGGGATTTACGGATACTGTTTTATAGTGGTTCCACTGCTCCCTAAGTGGGTAATTCCAATTGGAGTTGGTGGGGAAAGTGAAGCTGAGCTCTCCTGGCTACAGTGTGGAGTACCAAATGGCTTGGACCTCTTCCCCTTCCTTTCAATAACTACATGAAACTGCTGAGGGACATCACCTTTCAGTTCAAGGATGCAATTTCCTTTACATGTGGGTGCCCCTAAAAATGATTTGGAAGTTATAACTGGTGCAAATGCAGCCACCCACTTGTGAACTGGTACAAGCCAGTACAGCAGAATACCACCAATACCGTGGGAGCTTCACTGGCTACCTGTAGGTCCAATTAAAGGCACTGGTTATTATCCTTAAAGACAGTGATGGCGTAGGACCTTAATATCTTTGGGACTGCCTGCTCCACATAAAATCTGCCTGTCTAATACCCATAGGCCAAAAGGGCTTGCTACAAATTCCTGCCTACACATAGATGTTAAGTGTGTGGTAATCTGGAAGCTGTCCGGGTCCAGAGCCTCCTTGCTCTGGAATAGCCCTGGCCTAAGGCCAGAGTGATCCATCTCCTTTCCACATTTAGAAAGGCTGTGGAGACAGTACTTTATCAGAGAGCTTTCAGAGCAGATAGTGCAATGTGATTGGTGGCAATTGTTCAAATAGGAAGTTGGATTGTTTTGTGTTCTGCTTTTATTTGTGATGTTTATTTATGGTTTATATGTTATGTGTGCCAGTTTTAGGAAGCAAAGCACCTGGAATCTCTAGATCAGAGAGCCTTCAAATACATAAATAAATATCCCTGTACAGTAGTCAAACATTTATCATTAGAGCTGGTTGCAGTTTCTGGTCTAATGTCTTTCCAGGGATGAGTGTGGGGTGATAATCTATCTGAAGATTGTATTCATTCTTTTTATTTCTTTTTCTTTTGCCAGCAGGTGTTAGGTTTGGATTGCAATGTACAATTTATATCAGTCTAAACGGAGTTGATAATTTTGTTCTATATTCCATCTAAAATCACTGCTCATCCCTCACTGCCTTTCCTACCATCTCATTTGCTTCCTGCATAGCATTATCAGAAAATATTAGTTTAGCTGTATCTTGCAAATCTGAGAGCAGACCATTAGGAACAATCAGTACCCTGAAACCTCCTTTCCAGATGTGCTAGGCAATGAAAACAGTATAATTAATTTGCTTTCAACAAGTTATCCTCTGAAATCACAGTATTCAGCTGACATTTTCATACTGGCTGAAAATGATCAGCATTCACCAACATCAAACTGTTGTACCACCCTGTTCCTTTCTTTCTTAAGGGATAAAGTTACACTTAGACCTCAATGGTGTTCAACAGCTCAACCGTTAGTAGGAAAAATGCACATACACAAACCCTACCTCCCCACCCACCCCCAAAAAAACCCCAGCACCTGGGGGCATTTTCCTTGCATGAAGTATATTTTCTGCCACTGAAAACAGGACTTCTGCTGGTAGAAATTAAATATAAGCAGCTGTTTAATGGAAAGGTAATTTTGGGAAAAATAACCCAAAGAACCAAAAGCTTGCCTTTTGCTTTGGGCCTGTGCAGAACATAGCAAAAATCCATCATAATTAATTCCCATTTAAAGCACTGGTACAGGAGTTAAGACGCAAAACCTTAAGTTTCCTTTCAGTTGTCATACAAGGAAGATATGGGAAGATCCCCTTCCTGTGACAGGCAAGTAGAATCCTCAAGTGCTTCCTCTACTTCTCATGTTACAGAGACATTCAATGGGCTGTTCTTCTCCTTCTACTTATCAGGTCATCAGGGCTCCATAATGCACTCCCCCTACCACTCTCTGACTCCACCCCCACCCCAATGACCTATCACATTGCCATTCACTCTACAACAGTGCACAAAACCTATCAGATGCTAACTGATAGCTAGAACCAATCATGTTCAGTTCAGATTATGCTTATCATTTTTAATCCCTAGTTCTTCTATTTTAGTGTTTGTTGCCACAGCTTAAGCTGACAGCTTTTTAGTTAGCACCATCTTACTATATTTTACTCAACACTTGAATTACATTCTTAGTTTTAGTTAACCCTATACTTTTAATAGATGTTAGTTTTACAGGATACATATAACTTCTACCTTGTCATCTTTTAACTCTATAGTCTTGTCCTTATCATTTTTAGACCTAGACTGTTTTTGTTGCTATTGTTAATTCTACAGCCCAAAATACTGTATTGCAAAACTGAAGTCAGATTTTTTTACAACCAATTATTTCTGAACTGTAAATTAACATGTATATTGGATATGAATATGTAGTTCATGTATAAATGAATATAAAGTACATTTTATCTTCTTCATTATTAGAGCAGAATTTCAATTTGTTGATTTAAAGTTTTTTTTAAATAAAGATCCATTAACAATCCATCCATTCTTATTTACAACTTTCCCTATTGTATGAAGCACAATTTCTCATAATATACAGCACTGTGCAAAAGTTTTAGGCAGGTGTGAAAAAATGCTGTAAAGTAAGAATGCTTTCAAAAATATATATTGTAATTGTTTATGTTTATCAATTTACAAAATGCAAAGTGAGAAAACAGAAGAGAAATCCAAATCAAATCAATATTTGGTGTGACTACCCTTTGGCTTCAAACAAACATCAATTCTTACACTTGCACAGTTTGTACACTTGCACAAAGTCAGGGATCTTGTAGGATTAGAGTCAGGTGTATGATTAACCAGTTATACCAAGCAGGTGCTTATGATCATCAATTTCATATGTAGGTTGAAACACAGTCATTAACTGAAACAGAAACAGCTGTGTAGGATGCTTAAAACTGGGTGAGGAACAGCCAAACTCTGCTACTAAGGTGAGGTTGTGGAAGACAGTTTCATGTCACAGGTCATACACCATGGCAAGACTGAGCATAGCAACAAGACACAAGGTAGTTACACTGCATCAGCAAGGTCTCTCCCAGGCAAAAATTTCAAAGCAGACTAGGGTTTCAAGATGGGGTTCAGACTGGAGTTTCAAGTTCAAGCTCTTTTGAAGAAGCACAAAGAAACGGGCAATGTTAAAGACCGTAGACACAGTGGTTGGACAAGGAAACTTAGTGCAGCAGATGGAAGACACATCATGCTTACTTCCCTTTGACATCAGAAGATGTACAGCAGTGCCATCAGCACAGAACTGGTGGAAACCAGTGGGACCCAGGTATACCCATCTACTGTCTGGTGAAGTCTGGCCAGAAGTGGTCATCATGGAAGAATTGTGGCCAAAAAGCCATACCTCTGACATGGAAACAAGGCTAAGCGACTCAACTATGCATGAAAACATAGGAACTGGGGTGCAGAAAAATGGCAGCAGGTGCTCTGGACCGATGAGTCAAAATTTTAAAGATTTGGCTGTAGCAGGAGACAATGTGTTTGCCGAAGGGCTGGAGAGCGGTACAATAATGAGTGTCTGTAGGCAACAGTGAAGCATGCTGGAGGTTCCTTGCAAGTCTGGGGCTGCATTTCTGCAAATGGAGTTGGAGATTTGGTCAGGATCAATGGTGTCCTCAATGCTGAGAAATACAGGCAGATACTTATCCATCATGCCATACCATCAGGGAGGCGTGTGATTGGCCCCAAATTTATTCTGCAGCAGGACAATGACCCGAAACATACAGCCAATGTCATTAAGAACTATCTTCAGCGTAAAGAAGAACAAGGAGTCCTGGAAGTGATGGTTTGCCCCCACGGAGCCCTGATCTCAACCTCATCGAGTCTGTCTGGGATTACATGAAGAGACAGAAGGATTTGAGGCAGACTACATCCACAGGAGATCTGTGGTTAGTTCTCCAAGATGTTTGGAACAACCTACCTGCCAAGTTCCTTCAAAAACTGCGTGCAAGTGTACCTAGAAGAATTGATGCTGTTTTGAAGGCAGAGGGTAGTCACACCAAATATTGATTTGATTTGGGTTTCTCTTCTGTTCGCTCACTTTGCATTTTGTAAATTGATAAACATAAACAATCACAATATATATTTTTGAAAGCATTTTACTTTACTGCATTTTTTCACACCTGTCTAAAACTTTTGCACAGTACTATTTATTGCGTAATTTTCTTTTAAAACTATTTTGTAGGGATCTAAATTTCTTTAGCATTCTTTGCTATGTAAATTTCCTAACTAAGGTTTTTAAATGTTAATTTTCCCAATGTAAGCTTTCCTAAAAAAAAACAAAAACCTATACTTTTGTGTACCCAACTTTCAGAAACAAACATTATTTTTCCAGTGCATTTCTTACAAATAAATATTTTGCTGTGGATTTTAGAATTATATAACAAATGATGTTGCTGATTACATGCCATAGTACAGTCCATTTTGGTAGATCTTGCAAATCCACTTCCATAAACTTCTATAGAATATTTCTTTTACATTCCTAATGTTGTATAGGAATCCCTTCTAATAATTTTCAGGCAGAAAAATTATGCCTCCAGATATTTACAGGACAGCTCTAGGCATTGTGGATTAGTATCTTTGTATTCTACGATGAGCTTAAAGTAAAAAAAATTACTTGGGCATTTGGCACAGAGAATGTGGGTCATGCTTGCCAGCTATGTATTTCAGACACACAGTTCAGGGGCTCTGGAGAATAAAAAAAAATCCTTGCCACAAAAATACACCTGTGATGTTTTAACAATATATAATACAAAGCAACAAAGTACATTTTTAAAGAAATTACCATTATAGTTTTTTTTTAATACTGTAAGATTATTGCTAGAATATTGAGGCCAGCTCATTATTTTTATAAGCTTTAATTGAGATTTTGCCATATTATCTAGCATTGGTTAGATGCTAGGATTTATGTATATATAAAAGCTATATATTGGACAAAGCCCCAGTTAAAATGAAATCAATTGGCTTTTTTAATGGTATATAGATCACTAATGTCTCAGGTTGGTTAAAGTCACATTTCTCAGAAACTATGGACATTATAATGACACACAAGTGTATGTTAAATTTAGCAGCTGGCTACATGGGAGAAATGGCTCAGAAACTCATCTAAATCCAAACCTACAAGTTCTTGAATCATTCATGTACAGCCCTTTCCCATTTTGCCTCAAATGAAATACTCACCATATAATCTCATTTTACAGAAGTGACGTTAAGGTTATTGCAGAGCAAGAGTTCCCATAATGCTGACTGGATCAGGCATTTGTTTGCTCTTCCCATAAAGCTGATTTCTCCTTTGCTTCTAATGTTGCGGTATCTTTCCCCTCTGACCACTAGTGGCCCAATGCTTCCTTAATCCACCAGGGTTCCTTATTCGAACATCATTATCTTGGTTTAAATCTGCACATTTCTGCCTCTTTGTGCCTGCAAAGCATTGTATGTTCACTATCAATTTACTTTTCCAGGAGAGGATGCAAGATTTCTGGGTACAGCATAGCCTAGCCATCCAAAGGAGCTTATGATCATTATTTGAGAATTATATGCATGTACATGCAACTAAGGCAATTTTGTCACATCCAGCAATCTACAGACCGAATGTAAACAATTTTCACCTGCAAATGATTCACATGTGGAAAAACTATAGCATGACCCGCATTAAGTCAAATCTTGATCAGTTAAAAATTCTCATGATTCTTTATTATGATGATTTAGATCAGTGTTTATCAACCTTGGCAACTGTAAGATTTGTGGACTTCAACTCCCAGAATTCCCCAGCCAGTATGTGAACAGCAGACATTTCACAACAAGATCCCTCCAATTATTTTTTTTTTAAAAAGTTACTTTTTAAGCAATTTTAAGATATTGTAATACCAACAATATCTAGGACATAACTTTGTCTAACCTGTATTATTACCTGCTGTGTCAGTGTAGCACTTTGCAATAAATAATTGTCTGAGAAATAGAGTCAAATTTAATTTCATAGCTTAATTATTTGTATGCTATGGGTACATCTCATATAGAGGTGAAACTCGAAAAATTAGAATATCGTGCAAATGTTCATTTATGTCAGTATGGCAACTCAAAAGGTGAAACCAATATATGGGATAGACGCATTACATGCAAAGCGAGATATGTCAAGCCTTACTTTGGTATAATTGTGATGATTATGGCGTACAGCTTATGAAAACCCCAAATTCACAATCTCAGAAAATTAGAATAGTGTGAAAAGGTTCAATATTCTAGGCTCAAAGTGTCCCACTCTAATCAGCTAATGAATCCATAACACCTCCAAGGGTTCCTGAGCCTTTAAATGGTCTCTCAGGCTGGTTCAGGAGGAATCACAAACATGGGAAAGACTGCTGACCTGACAGTTGTGCAGAAAACCATCATTGACCCCCTCCATAAGGAGGGAAAGCCCCAAAAGGTAATTGCAAAAGAAGTTGGATGTTCCCAAAGTGCTGTATCAAAGCACATCAATAGAAGGTTATGTGGAAGGGAAAGGTGTGGTAGAAAAAGGTGCACAAGCAGCAGGGATGACCACAGCCTGGAGAGGATTGTCAGGAAAAGGCCATTCAAAAGTGTTGGGGACTTTCACAAGGAGTGGACTGAAGCTGGAGTTAGTGCATCAAGAGCCACCACACACAGACGGATCCTGCACATGGGCTTCAAATGTCGTATTCCTCTTGTCAAGCTGCTCCTGAATGACAAACAACGTCAGAAGCGTCTTACCTGGGCTACAGAAAAAAAGAACTGGTCTGTTGCCCAGTGGGCCAAAGTCCTCTTTTCTGATGAGAGCAACTTTTGCATCTCATTTGGGAACCAAGGACCCAGAGTCTGGAGGAAGAACGGAGAGGCACACAATGCACGATGCTTGAAGTCCAGTGTGAAGTTTCCACAGTCTGTGTTGATTTGGGGAGCCATGTCATCTGCTGGTGTTGGTCCACTGTGCTTCATTAAGTCCAGGGTCAACACAGCCGTCTACCAGGAGATTTTGGAGCACTTCATGCTTCCTTCCGCAGACGAGCTTTATGGGGATGCTGACTTCATTTTCCAGCAGGACTTGGCACCTGCCCACACTGCCAAAAGTACCAAAACCTGGTTCAATGACCATGGGATTACTGTGCTTGATTGGCCAGCAAACTCGCCTGACCTGAACCCCATAGAGAATCTATGGGGCATTGCCAAGAGAAAGATGAGGGACGTGAGACCGAACAATGCAGCGGAGCTGAAGGCCGCTATTGAAGCATCCTGGTCTTCCATAACACCTCAGCAGTGCCACAGGCTGATAGCATCCATGCCACGCCGCATTGCGGCAGTCATTGCTACAAAAGGGGCCCAAACCAAGTACTGAGTACATATGCATGCTTCTACTTTGCAGAGGTCCGATATTGTTCTATTTCCAATCCTTGTGTTATTGATGTCATGTAATATTCTAATTTTCTGAGATTGTGAATTTGGGGTTTTCATAAGCTGTACGCCATAATCATCACAATTATACCAAAGTAAGGCTTGACATATCTCGCTTTGCATGTAATGCGTCTATCTCATATATTGGTTTCACCTTTTGAGTTGCCATACTGACATAAATGAACATTTGCACGATATTCTAATTTTTCGAGTTTCACCTGTATTTTTAACAAGCAGCCAAAAGCTACTGAATGTATGTTATATATTAATGAAAGTCCACTCAACCTCTCCCAAACTTCTGCATTCCATATAAGTAGGAATGACAACTCTTAGAATTTCTAGTAACCAAACTGATGGGGAATTCCAAGTGTTGGTGACCCAAAAACATCTGGAAATAAGAGGTTGCAAAACACTGCCCCAACATGTCTGCCCTTAGCCATTATGAACTTAGTTTTATATGACAGAACACTTTTATCTTAAAAGTGAACAAGGAAGTACATGGCATAAAAACAGTTCTTTATTTGAGTTAGAATTGTTAAGATGTTTTAGAATTCTGGTCTGTGATGTACTTAGTCCTGCTGATACTGAAATACCTCCTTTTCCTATTCATGCCAGTGGAAAGTAAGTGGGGCGAACAAGTTGAAGAATTACCTTCCTCACTCCGTCACAGGATGGAAAGCCTTTTTCCCAGAGATGTAAATAACTACTCAGTGCAAAGATTCTGTCTGATATTAAAACCAAAGCTGTCATGTAAAGTGTTGGATCTATGATATAACTCTGGACCTAGGTCACTAAAATCTTACTCCGTGCAAGATCTTCCCCTAGGTTTTCTGAAGAAAACTAAACCTTCAAAGACAAATATTATGGCACGCCAAATAAATGCGGTGATTTTTAACCTTTTCAGGGAAAGTAATTCCTTTATTGGCTGCAGCTCAAAATGTCCTACCTTTCTTTCCCTTTTTGTTGTCTCTGTGAGTAATTTCTTCAGTCACATTGTTTATAAGAAGTGAAGTTATTCGTAATCATGCCTTTAAGAGTATGTACACAAAGTGGACATCCTAACAGAGCACCATGTATTAAATTTCTGATTGTTTGACATAAATTCTCCCTCTTCTTGTACTTAGACAGGAAGCTCCTCATTTATTTACGAATAGGTTAAGACCCGAGTCATGTTCCTAACCATGTGCCTAAGTGCTAACATATATTAAGTAAATCTAGAGCCTCTTCTGCATAGGAAACATATTAAAATGGTTAAACATGGAGAAAGGCTCAATGTAATCTATCCTTTGTCATGTTTATGATATCTGAACGCATCCTTTGCAACAGGTCTAATTTGGCTAAGGCCACAGATGTGCTGCTTCATGATAAACCACAACTGCGAAGGGAGAAAGAGAATGTGATATAGCATAAACCATCAAGAAGATAAATAATGAAATTCTTTGAAATAACATTGGTTAAATATTTAGACATTCTGAGTTTGCTTGCAGCACACACACTCAGAATGGGGCTTTCATGGTTTGCAATAGAAAAACAATTGGCTCAGCAATCATCAGATGGAGGACAGGTCACTGAGAGATTCTCCAGGATTCAGATCATCAGTCACACAATTTGCATATGCGGTTCTAAACAACGGATTGTACCTTGACCTGCTTGCCAGAAGTAGCCTTAGACTACTTCTTGTGCAGAGAGAGTCAAGCCAAGAATTTTTTTTTCTCAAGCTTCTTGCTCCTAAACTAAGAAAAGCTCTCCCTGAATCTGCAATGTAAGAGAAAACAAACTTCTTCCATCTTGGAGGGTAGACTTTTTAATTATGTACATTTTTACTGATGGATGTTTTGGGGAGGAGGCACTAAGGGTCACTGTGATGGTGTGGTGACATAGTGTCAGCCCTTCAAGGTAGATTAGACTAGGAATCCAATGTCATGTAAATCAGTACTACTTTTATTGTACAGCTATAGTAACAGAATCTTGCAGTCTGAATGTGCTTCCCTCCTCCCTCCCTTTACCTTGGTGAGAACTAGGGAGGGTCTTGTCTGAGATGTTTACTCAGGTTACATTCCTGCCCCAGAATCAGACCTATTTTGTCTGACCATTGTCTTGGTAGCAGCTCTCCCTCCTCTCCCTC
This sequence comes from Liasis olivaceus, assembly GCA_030867105.1. Classification (NCBI taxonomy): domain Eukaryota; kingdom Metazoa; phylum Chordata; class Lepidosauria; order Squamata; family Pythonidae; genus Liasis; species Liasis olivaceus. The sequence goes on from CM061353.1 coordinate 81,623,435, forward strand.
AAGGCCACTTCCTCTTCCCTTTACACATGGGGACTTTCCTGCAATCCTTTCTTCTATAGCTGCTATACGTTTTGTCATGCTGTTTCAGAGCTGTTCAGCCCTCTGGAGGAAATGTGGGATGAACTGAAAGAACTTGCCAAGGAAAGGTGAAATAAGCAAAAAAGCCCTTTCTTTCGAACCAGTGAATCATAGAACTTCACATTGTGAGGACTACAATTAAATGCAGCCTATTATTTATTACTGGTATATAGCCATGCTTTAACATGCATAATTTAAAAACAAAATTACTTTCAACAACCTTATTGTTTCAGAAATGGCCCTGTGAATTAGCCCAATCCTAGCAAAGTATGATATCTGACTATGCATTTTAATTCACAAATTTTGTCCTCCTGCTTTTAAAAAAAATGCCTTAGAATGGAAGAGACAGGACGATTAACAAAGAAGTTGGTTCTTCATTAGAAGAACTAGCAATCAGCAAACAAAAGGACACAAAGACAGAAAAAGAAAAGAGGTTCAAAAAGGTAAACTTGTATTAAAGCCAATGTCTTCACTGAACAGACATGTATCATTTCACAATGGCTGGATCTCTGCTTAAAAGAAATCAATTGTATGAATACAGCTGAGAAATCACCCCCATAATAGATGTTTTAGTCCCTTGCTTCTGCTCCCCTCTGATAGCTCTTAAGGTGGTCAGAGGTACAAGTTAAAGATGTATTGTAGCCGGAGGGATGATAGAATGAAAAAAAGGGAGATGGAAGTATAGCTATGCTGATAGACCAATTTCCCACCACTGCAAGCCAGTGCGATTGATTGATGAATCCTTGCTCTATCAGGAGGCAGCCCTTCAGATCTGATCACATAAATACTCATTCAACTCAAATTCTGCTTGACAAGCCTGAGACAGCTTTGTTCTGTCACAGATATCATTGTAAGGAAAATGCTCCATTAATCATCCTTAATTAACTTTACATAGTCTGCTGGAACCAATATGTTCCCTGGCTAAATCCTCAAGATTTAGAGAGGATTCTGTAGTTATCCAAATGAGAACCATTTTATAAAGTTGTTTTCTGTTCTTTCTGTTAACTGCAGGGGATCTTTTTCTCTTCCTACCCACCCCCAGGCCCCCCATTTTTAGTTCCACTGAATTGAAAAGAATGGTAATTTTGTCTTTGGAGAGTTTTCTGTGAATTTCGCATTCAATGAATAGTCCAGTGTGAGAAAAACAACATATTATGTAGGTTATGCTCACAGCAAATGGAGAAATATGCTGCAGTTTTTGGCAGCCATAGCCAATCTGCATACTACAACGCATTTCTTTGGAATGGAGATGTTCCAACTTTTTTTAGATTAAATATTGTTCAAGAAGGCTATTAAGAACTGCAAGTACTTGAGCCAAAATCCTGCCATTGTCAGATAGTTTTTTCCAGAAACTTGGGTTAAGGATAGAAAAGTTAAATTTCATATGTCATGAATTGGGTAGTAAACAGCATGATCAGAGTGGCCCTTTTAACTGATATTCCCATCATTACAAAGAGATTTCTAAATCCTAGATATTTTCAGACAATTACTCAGAAATATCTGTCCATTCATCCAAGGTAGCTTTCTCTGACATGCTGCTTTTGTATTCCCAGACTTTATGGTCTTCGAACATATCTAGAGGGAATTGCTGATTTAATGGGACTAAGTTACAGGAGAGAAAAATTCATCTGAACTTCGGGATTCTTTTTTAATAGTAAGAGTACTTTGACAATGCAGTCAGTAGAAGAGCTGTCTGCACACGCACATCATGTGCAGACAACCAAGGAGAACTTTCAAAGCAGCTACATGAGCCTTCAGAAGGATGTGACTGCTTTCATTCTTCAAAGAAAGGTCATTTGATTGACTATTTGATTGACTTGGGAGAAGGCCTTCTCTTGAGTAACTCCAAGTCTATAGAATGCATTTCCTCAGGAGTTATGTTTGGCCCCTGTCCCTAGCACTTTAGAAAATCTGTAAAAATGCATCTCTTTTGCAAGCATTTTTTTTAAAGGCAAGGGGTTAAAAACAATTATTTCAATAATAAAATCAATTAACAGTTGAAAGCCCGACACAAAAAATGCATTTTTATAGATTATCTCATAAGATGAAATTTTATTCTGCCCTGGAGGATATAGACTTTTTTTTTTAATGCTTCTGAAGTAGACAAGCAATTTAAACAAATGTTTTGTTTAGCCAGTGGAATATAATTTAAGTGACTGCTTTCTCCTATTTAATCATTTTCTTTCAATACTATAGATAATCTGGGAATAAGGCTTTTAACTTTGTCTAAGAATGAGACACTCTGTTAAAATGCATTTCACTCTTTTTTTCATTTATCATTCATTCCCTCTTTTTCTGCATCACTTTGGAATCCTTTTTTTTAAATCATCACAAAAATGTGTGTGCATTTTGTGTGCATTTCTTTGAGAATACACAGTCTGCAAGCAAGTTTCCTGAATACAATGAATTTTTGTGCTCCCCTTTCCTAATATTTTAGGAACTTTTATGCATAGGTTTCCCTTATATATGCAATTTTGTACACACTTTTTGAATTGCAAACTACTGATTTGGTCACATAAATACAGTATGTATCATTTCAGCTATAAATGAGGGACGTATGAACAGAATAAACTCACACTAAAATGCATATTGTAATAATTTCTTCCCAATTCCTATCCTGTTCAGTACAACTAAATCAGCATTACATGAACCAAATTAACTGGTACAGTATGTTAAACCCTTCAAGGGCAACTTCCTTCATTTAGAAGTGTGCTGGGTGTCCTACAGTTCTTTTGCTTTGCAGAAATATTCCTCGTGTGTTATAGCTTGCTTTTAACACATGTCTTACCATCAGTATGGATCTGACTGATTTGGTCACATAAAACTATTTCCTGATTCCCTGCTTTGCTGTAATAATTGACTAAGACAGACTTCGCAAAGGTCAGAAAAAAGAGGAATTCACTTCATATTATTTCAGTTAATAACCCAGTTCTTAAATCAACATTTAAAAACTAATTTCTCAAAGCATTATTCTCTTCCATCTCTCTCAAAATCTATATGTAATTTCAAATTATATGATAGATGTCTAAAATTGTTATTTTTTTGCTTAATTGCTTTCACGCTCCTGGAAGACACAACATGAAGGTTTGTCAAAAGATTGTGGGGCAGGGGGAAAAAAGGAAGAATTAAGCACTTCTTTACAAAATAAATCAAAGATTAAACAAATAAATAGAATTTGATAAAGTTTCAAATTCAGAAACTATGTTACCCCACAGCATAAATATGTCCTGACAACTTTTTGTTGCTATATGTCCTTATGGCATTGCCTTCACCTCACAGCAGCCCATGAGTGAGATGGGCTTAAGTTGGCTCTAGTTATCCTGGTGTTATCCTGGGCATAATTCATGGTGCTGGTTATCATCTTTGGAGCCTTTCATGGCTCAGGACCTGGATATCTATGAAACTGCCTGCTCTCAATAGTTTCTGCCTGCCCAGTTAGACTGGGATCAGTCTCTCTTAAAAGATACCATCTACGGGGTTCTTGGAGATGGACCTTTTCAACTGCTTCCGCATTTCTCTTTAAGCAGCTCTCCCCTTTGAGATTCAACTCACCCAACTTTATTGGGTATAGGAAGGCAATCAAACCCAGGTTATTTCAACAGGCCTTTCAGGGAGATAATATGGTCTTTATGATTCCGCATCAGAGATGTATTTTATTATGTAATATATTTTTTTTTGCTGTGTTAATCTTTTTTTTTTTTTAATGTCAGGTAAGATTGTAAGCCGCTTAGAGTTAGTTGATGATCAGAGCAGCATATAAGCCTAGTAAATAAATCACCCAAAGGCAGGATCAAGTTGTATGTTTTGTCACTATTACCTCGGAGGGAAGGCTACTGAGTGACAGTGAGTAGCAACAGAGGCAATAGAGACAAGAAGAGGTTAGTAATAGACAAAGCAAATTTCACACATAATTTTGGGCCAGCTGAGAGATAAGTGCATAGCCTTGTAACTCAGTACAGTGGTGGTACAGTACTCCAAATTTGGGCAATACCTTAATTAGGTAACTGAAGACCAGAAAATACTGAACAAACTTTTGAGTACTCCCAAACACTTTATCTGGTGAAATGGCGAACAAAACAAAAGAACGGTGGGAAGGAAAAGGGTCATACACTGATTGGGCAGCTACATGAATTGATGAGAGGAAGGAAGGAAGGAAGGAAGGAAGGAAGGAAGGAAGGAAGGAAGGAAGGACGGACGGACTTCAATCATATAGGTAAACATAGGAGGAGGTTGGAGACATTCTGGCTGAAAATAAATACATATACATGCATGCATGCATACATACATACATAATCCAACTGTTCATGTATAGTCATTTTTCTCAGACAAGAAACAAGTTAGAAAACAGAATTGAGAGCAAGTTTATACACATACACAAAATTGTGTTTTCATAAAGAGAAAATGGGATGCCTGTCAGCATATGATAAATAGCTTGTCTTTCTCTGAATGAACCCCTACTCTCCTTCATTTTTGAAAAAAAGAAATTAGATACTGAGAACTATGAATGCAATGCCAGTGTGGGCACTGTAGATATGGTCTGGTGTGTGCACTTGAGTTTGGGAAAAGTGGACGACCCCAGACATAGTACGGCACAATATGTAAAATAAATGAGATTTTTATTTTCATCACAAGGCTGACAATGTGTTTTAACCAAGCAAGGGGTGATGATGATGATGATTAACTGCCCAGAGTCCCTGGGAGTCAGGCGGCATATAAATTTTAATTTAATAATTTAATAAAATTATCAAGAAAGGCATTCCAATCCCAGACAGAACTGGAAGCAAGGCCCATTAATGCAGGTAACTTTTCTTTTCATATAAGAGAAACTTTATTAAGATTCATGCTAATGTCAGTTCTGAATTAGTGTGCCAAAATTACTACTCACCATGTTTTAAGATGGTAGAGCGTGTGGCAGAATAACGCTGCTGTTTAATCTCTGGGAGATACTGGGCACATTTGGATTTGGAGATAAGGTTGTGGATACCGTCAGAAAATGGTTCCCAAGAGGGAGGGGTCTTGCCTGTTTCATCTTTTTTATTTTCAGAGAAAACTATGAGGCTTGTATGGAGCCAAGAGACATTCTTGGATGTAAGATAATGAACAGAAGATACCTACAGCACTGAACTGTCTATTGCTGACCAGAGACCACTTTTCCACAACAGTTGGCTATTCTCTGGCCACAATTTGGAGAGATAAACCTCACTCAGAGCAAACAGAAAATTAGAGTCAAATAAAGTGAGCACGTCTGTAATGTTCCATGCAATTCAAGCAGATACATATTTATGTGCACATGTACACACCTTTTTTTTTTTCCACAATGACCATCTGTTTTACTTTGTTTTGTTATGACCTAGACAGAGATTCTTTGCCTTTGGCAGACAGACAACAGAAACTCAAATGTTAAATATATCCCGGTCATTGGTAGAAAATCCAGAATGCCTTGTAAAGAAAAAGTTGGCAATCTTTCCATTCTAAAAAATCTTTCACAAAGGGCATGGAGTTTATTAGTTGCCCGATTCCTTTGGGTTTTCAAAAATATTACTTAATCATTTCTCCTTGTTTTAGGAATAGTGCTGTGATCTCTCACTTTCTCCCTCTGTCCTCCTCTCTTCTTTTCACTACCCCGTGATCTCTCAATACAGGACTTTGTTTATCCACTCAACACAAGTTTGTTTATTTACATTAAGAGTACTGAATGAAGCCCTGTAGACTGTTTGTTCAGTGGCCTGTGGAGTCTCCAAGCTTTTATTGCAGAGAACTGGGAAGTGGGATCCAAGCTTCAGTAGTTAAACTTTTTTCCTGATAATGAGCTGTTAATTACTGCTGTTGCCAAGTTATCTGTGGAGATCCCAACAATGCCCCTGTTTTTGTTTGCTCTTATATTGTGCCAGAGAAAAACATCGTTGGAAAATCCTGCCTTGTATCCATTTTATTCTTGGATCTATTTCTTTTGTATTTATTAATAGTACAGTGTAATTTTGTAATTTTAATTGATTTTAACTATTTTGTAAACAGCCCAGAGTTGTTTCAATGAGATGGGCGGTGACAAATCTGAGAAAGAAAGAAAGAAAGAAAGAAAGAAAGAAAGAAAGAAAGAAAGAAAGAAAGAAAGAAAGAAAGAAAGAAAGAAAGAAAGAAAGAAAGAAAGAAAGAAAGAAAGAAAGAAAATTTTGCGGGTAACTGAAATAGCTAAATAAGACCTAATGACTGAATGTCTTTTAAATGTAGAAGGGTGTCAAGGTGGAGGACATTTAAAAGCAAATGTGATTCCCTGATCATTTCCTTGCAGGCTGCCCCCATTGTGGAACTGAGTTCAGTAGGAGAAACTTGACTAGGGGAAGAGGAGGACTGTGCACAAGGAAACATTTTGGCACCTCTTGCTCTTAAATTCACAACGCACAGATAGGCATAAAGTGAAAGAGTTGAGGTGGATGGGTCTGTCAGGAGAAGACAATAACAAAGCACAGATGTCTCCATGAAATTATGAGGAACTAAGGTTGACTTGAAGATTTACTTCTTATAGCACTCTGCATCTGGATGACTATCCATCCGTTTGGTGATGTGAGCATTAGAGATGCCACCCAATTTCCCTGCAGTGTACTCATAAGGCCTTGGCACTATGTCATGTTTAATTCGAGGAAATCCAAGAGAATCAGCTACTTGGAATAGGAAGGCTATCACATTGGACTGTGAACTATATCACCTTGCCTGTCCTCACTCTGTGCCATGGTGCCCACTGCTTTGGCTGCCTTCTTTTCATGAATACTCCCCTGCTCAGAGATCCATCCCCACCCCTAAAGCAAAACATATGGGCCTAGTACATACTCTGGAGAGCTATACCAGTAATTTTCTTGGCAACCAAATAGCCTCCAGAGCATACACTAATCTCCACACCTTACTCATGGGTGCTCAGGGAGTCCAGTTGATGTACAACCTTCTGGAACTCCTGTCCTCATTAAAGCCTTGCTCCAAGGTTGACTCAGAAATATGTGTTACAGAAAACAGCCATTCCAGAGTCCTCAGAGCCAGATGTAGGGACAGCTGGCATACCTCTTGGAGGAGTCATCCCCCATTCCGACACAAATCAATTGCCTTGTACATTGGGGCAGCTGGCTGTCCAGATCACAGGTTAGAGGGTGAGGGTGAGAGAATCCTGGGCCTTAATCCACTGTCCTTACCAACTGGGCTGAAATCATTAAATTCACAACTATGTTGACTTATACAAAAGTTATTTACATACAGCCATCTAATTTAGCAGCAAATTTATAAAGCAACTGTCTCTTTGAATCCCTATTGGGGCCTATATAAACAGTAACCTGAAGGAATATTCAGATTTATGGTACGGCTTGCTTAAAGATCAATGTTTAAAATGGATACATATTGTATAAATTGTAGCCTGCATTATACGGTATGACCCATTTGCACAATAAATTTACAATTCACCGTGACACTTTTATTCTATTTTAGTTTCCACAAAGAACCTTTTATGCTCTCTCTCACACACCGTATTGCACTGTTAATGAGCTTAATTTATATACCTCTACCTAGCCCTGTAACATCCATTCAGTATATATTAAACCATAAAAAAGAGAGTTAAATTAATTTTAAAGGAGGCTGATCCAATGAGAACAAGTTATGATTAGAACGGAAGCCTATCTATAATAATGCTTGATGCTCAGTTAATGAAATATTAAGGGAATTATCCAAGAAAGAAAGAGGTAATCACTGCAACATTTTGAAAAGAAGAAGGGAAAGTAGTTTTGTTTGAGGGACCCTTTCACTTTTCTCTCTCTCCTCCATGCCCCATCCCCCTTGCACTCAGCAGTCTCTTGAACAGGGACATACCTGGATGTATGAAAAAGATTTGGGCCATATTTTCAAAACTACTGCATCCAGATCATGGGAGATAATGCACCTGCCTTTGTTAAACTGTGCTTGAAGTACTGTGCCCTGTTAAGGGCACCACACTTTAAGAGAGGCCTGGAAAAGCTGAAGCAGGTACAGCAAATAGCTACTAGGATGTTGACAGGTCCTAGCCCATGCCAATGAGGAATGTGGAAAGGAGCCGTTTAGCTTGCAAAACAGAAGACTAAGGGAATATAGAGTAGGGGTCTACAAATACCTAAAAGGCTGCCAGGCGCAAGAGGAAGCAGATTTGTTCTCTGTTGAAAGCAAGGGCAGAACAAAGACCAGTAAGTTGAAATGAAAAGAAAGGACATTACAGTTGATTACTGAACTGTCTGATAGGATAGTTCACCTAGAACAGTGGTGGACTCTATTTGGGGGCTAGAAAGTCACCCATTCTTAGTAGAGGCTTAGTGGATTCCTGCACTGAGAAAGCAGTTGGACTAGATGGCTTATAACATCCCTTCCAACTCATGCATTCAATGATTCTTTGATTACTCCACCCATCATTTTGTTTCAGCTTTCTCATTTTTCACCTTTCCTTTCCTTCTCATCCTTGGGCTCCTTGACCCCAAAATTAGGCGAAGCTCATGAATCCCTCTGGGTTGGCCACTGCTGACCTACAGTATGACTAAGGTAATCACATTACTTCCTTATCTAAATTAAATCTGAGATAGAAATTGGTGGCAAATATCTGCACCATCTACAGCAGTGTTTCTCAACCTTATCAACTTTAAGATGAGTGGACTTCAACTCCCAGAATTCCCCAGCCAGTATGCGGAGGTGAAGTCCATGCATCTTAAAGTTGCTTAGGTTAAGAAACACTGATTTAGAGTACTACGTTGTTCCCTAGATCAAGGTCTCAGACAAAGAACTTCATATATTTTAGCCATATTTTTATTCACATTACCAGGCTAGCTAAAAGTTAACCCTGAAAGATTTTAAGGCTTCTGTTCACTCTTACAATTCATATTTTTCCTTCAGGCCAAGGACAGAGATTTTTTTGCAGCCAGAAGCCCACTTTTTTTACACATCAGTTTTTCAGCTTACAAGGATCAAAGCAGGTGCATCAATGATATCATGAAAGGGAAGCTAGATTTCCCCCCCCCCCCCGTAAAATAGGTGCATTTCATACATATTTTTTTGCTTAATTGGGGATGAGGAAGTAAAAAAATCACCATCATAAACCAGATATTTGCTACTAAATTTCAGCAATATTATCTTGGGATTCTTGACAGCTACCAGTAACCTATTGCTCACCTTTACTATAATGGAACACTTCAGTAGTTATTAGAATGAGGGTTGTGGCAATGGATAAAGGGGGATTATGGGAAGAAGTAAACCACATACGTAATTTCATAGGGGGTGGAGAATTATTAATTTGTCTGTACTTGTTCCAAGGCAGATCGGGAGTCGCTTCTTTAAATATATATTATTTTCTATCTCTCTTCTTTTCCCTTTTTCTTTTCTTTTTTGCACTTTGTTTTTTTTTCCTTTCTATTCTTTTCTTCCCTTTTTCTGATATCAGTTTGTGTTATCTTTTAGGATCGTAAAACTCTTTAATAAAAAGTATTTTAAAAAAACAGAAGAACAAGGGTTGGGGTTAGATTGGCCCCACGAGTAATGTTTTTCCAGAAGATAGTAAAAACCAAATTCTTCAAGAGGACCTTTGGAGATTAACCACTCTACTGCTTTTTATGCAGCTATCTTTCTATTGTTATTTATTGATATGTTTATTTATATTTGATTTCTTGGGTTTTATATGAGTTTTGGTACCATAGATATTGATTGATTATGCGCCATCAAGTCGTTTTCAACTCCTAGCAACCACATAGATAGATTTTCTCCATGAACCATAGATATACTGTATTATATATAAATTGTTCTATGTGCCATCTTGTGAACTTCTGCATGTTTAGGAGGAGACACTGGCATACAAATTTAAACACTAATACTAATAATTATTACTACTAATATTTTCAGGCGAAGAGAATTCTATACTTGTGAGACAGCCACTGAAATGGTTTTTCCTTATGGCATCAGGTTCTCCTGTTAATGACAACCATTATGCTAACTTCAGAGCTAGTTCAGAGGCATTTACAACTTCAGAATGTCGATGTGTCCTGAAATGCTACCGTAAAAGTAGTCAGAACATTGAAGAAAACCAGTTCTCCAAAACAGTGTATGCATACCTTTAATCGAATCTGAAATGTTCTAAGTGATTTAGAAGAATTTAAAAATTCAGAGCAGTATTGGGAATGCCAACAAAGGCATAGCTATTTTGTTTCTAATATGTGGTTGTTTAATAAATTGTATTTCTTCCCTTTAAAGATACTAATTTACTTTTTGAAATGTTCATTGCTAGAATTAAACATAGTTTTTTGAAATGTGTTCACAGTCAATTCATGCAGGCATGCCAACTTACACTTCTCTAGGATGTGAAGAATCCTAATTTTAAACTGATTTATATGTCACTTTGTACAATACATCTATTGGCCTCTTTAAAAAGGGGTTTCCTCTGACATAAAACTAGAATTCTGTCATATATTAAAAGTACAGGAGCATTTGAAATGCTTATTTATTTATTTTATATTTATATGCCATTGGGTAGAGCTGTGTTCACAGATGGGAAAGTTGAAGGTTTTAGCTAAAGGGCAGGAAACTAGTTGTTCATTGATCAATGTCCTAATGCATCTAAAAATAACTATGCAAACATAGACAGTAAGTGGATTCATTAAAAATAAATGGGATTGCAATATTATCTTCTTATTTTCTTCAAGGTATTTACTTTTTTCACACACAAGCCATGTACAGTATCTAAAGAAGCTTGGCTTAACTAGCATACATGGTGGAATAGGATCTCTTTCTGCTCTGTATTTTGTTCCTATTTTCTATCATGACTGGGATTCAGTAATGCCATTAGGGTGGAACCACCAGTAAATTGTATACCACACATCTTTTTTTTTTTTTAATCAATAAAGGTTCAATCCTTCTCCTTCCTCCTCCCTTCCTAGATGCCTCTGGAGCAACTAAGATGTCACAAGTGCTTGCAACTTTGCTCTGTAATACACCCAAATTGTAAAAATTCAGGAAAGAAAAAGTATCACTGCCATTGCAGGGCAGGGAATGTATAGAGAGAAAGATAATTAATAGGGTTGGATGTAATGGTATGTGGGAATGACCTTGGGAGACAGGAAGAAGAGCCGCAGGCTAGACAGCCACCATGCAAAAGGTATCTCAGCCCACAGAAGGAAAAGGGATGTATCTCAGAAGGGACTCTCCCTAGTTTTCTGGAAAGTTAAAGTAAGAGAGGGGGAGAGATGTACTTTCAAACTTGCCAGCTTCTGTTATTGTAACCTTACAATAAAGGTAGTGTTAGTACCCATGGTTTGTGCTTCTTGTCTGGACTACCTCGAAGAGCTGACGTTGGAATTGGAAGGAGTGAGAAAGAAGAGTACTGAGAGGCAGGAAATGAATAGGAGATCTGGGAAACGGGGACTTAAGTATCCCAAGTAGGTATAGAGCCTCCCAAAAGGTATCTTCACTATGAGTCCTTTGGTCCTGGCAGCCATCACTGATGAACACACACTAAACTTTGACTAGGTCCAATATGTAATATCTTATGTCCAAGGAGGTAAATATTCCCCCCCACTTCAATGGCCATAAATAAAAATAGCAAATGAATCTACCATTTATGGATTACAGTATGTGATGGCAGTTTAAGAGTCTGGAAAACCAACCAACCACTGTTTGCCTGATGAAGCAGAAATAAAATAACAATTAACTCTTGCTTATTCTCAGTTATATTTGAAAAGGAACCTTAATTGGTGGACTGGAAGGAAAGCCCGGGATATATTTTGTCAACTGGAGGATCACTTTTACCAGGAAAAAATCCCCATACATTCCTGCTCCTGGCTGCAATGATAAATTTGATTTGAAATAATTTCCTCAGCCTATGTCTAGAGGGGCAAAGTGCCTTGCTCTTATTTATCTTTCTTTTGGGAGTATGGGAAGTTTAGGCTCATGAAAGTAGGAGACTGATAGCAGTTAAGCCAAGCAGAACATTGACAAGGGGCCTTCAGAGTTGATTCACAATTCATGGCACTTCCAATGCATCTTGGGACCCACAATTTGCCTGGAGTTCAGAAATAGCCAGCTTTTCAGCATGTTGGTGAGAATGCAAAGATCAGGGGCAGGGGGGTGGGGGAGTGTTTCACTCTAGCTAGCATTCCATTTCTCTTAGATGAGGATCAAGTAACTTGGTGCAGCAAAGGTGGGCAAGCTTTTCACGATTGGGGGCTGCACACTTGGCATTTTTGGAGGATGCGAGAACCACAGTGGATAGAATGCTGCAACAAAATGTATGGGACTGCAATTTCTGGACTTCTACAAAATGTTTTATGTTTACTACTGCTTTCCCTACTGAACCAAAGAGTTCTAGCATGACATAATAATAATCAAGAAAAATAGAAGAAAGGAAAGAATAAAGAGAAAGAAAGAAAGAAAGCAGAAGTGCAGAAACAGAAAGAGAAATACAAAAAAAGAATGACTTCCGACTTCTTTTACAGCAGATATAAGTAAAATATACATTAAACTCTTGCTTTAGGATTACAATTTAACATCCATTTTTTCCATAATCTATTAATTTTACTAATCATCAAATCCATATATCATAATTTCATTTTTTTCTGTTTCCCACAAAAAGTCCAAAGGGGGCTTCCAAAAAACTAATAATCTAGAGGTGGTCAGCCTACAGCCCAACAGATTGGGCTCATTAAATATGCTTAACTTGGTTACTGAATTTTCTGGACTTGCACAATACATTGAATCATAAACTAACCAAATAAACCAGGTACACACAACAGGCTAAACCACAAAAAACTAAGATGGCTAAAATTAGCTCACTGTAGCTTGTTGTGCAAATGTAGCACTAGGACAATGAGAAAACGGGTAATAAAGGATCCTGGTAGCTTCTAGGCCAGGTTTTTTGTTTGTTTGTTTTTTGCACCATTGGGCTAGATCTTGACCTGATTAAATATCATGTTCACAATCGCTACCTTAAAGCCAACTCTAAATCGAAAATAACTCATGCCCTGATTACCGTCTCATTTGACTAACTTAGCACACTGTGGGGCTGCCTTTGGAGATGACTGGGAAGCTACAAGTGGTACAAAATGTGGCAGCTGGATTTTACAACTCTAAATATAACCAAACGAAATGTAATAGTCCAGTAAGTATTTTCTTTCCTAGGACAACAAAACATTGGGTAACTAGAATTCCTGGCTGCATCCAGTTTGTTAGTTTATATGCTGGGCAAACCTCTAGTGAGAAAACTGCACAGCTTGGAACATCCAGAAGGATTCTAGAGCTACGCTTGTGAACATAATAATATGACTTTAAGAGAGGAAGAGAACTGCTAATACTTGTATTTGGTTTATATTTCAAGCACTATGGATACTACACAGCTTCTCTGTTGATTTGCATTGATTCATTTTTAAACAGCCCCAGGATGTAACCCTGAATATTAAGAAATAGGCTGATGAATTTTTATAGTCCATTACTGATTCACCAAAATCAGCACCTGCCATGAAAACAATAGTATGTTTTTACAACATTAAACACCACTCTGTAATTAGTAGTTATGAAACATAACCACATATTTTGGATGCTTATTTATTAACATACTCCTACTTCGGGGGCTTTTCAATTCCACTTCATTTATTCAAGGCATGCCAGGCCTTGTTCTTTGCTAGAATTAAGGAACTGCAGCGATAGCCCTTCCAAATCACAAGGGATCTCTTTGTAAAATCAAGGGCTTATTTCTATCTTCTGTGAGGCAAAAATGGTTCCTATCCAGGCAATCCAAAAAGCCAGCAGTTAATATGGATTCACAGAGGAAGTTATCATTATGTTTTTGCACAGGAATTCATAGGAACGCTCTTTTGGGTGCTCCAAAGATGAAAATATCTCTGTTCCACAACTTCCTCAAGTCCTTTCTCTTAGGACAAAGATCACTGGTAGTCCTTCAGATCAGATCAGTCATCTTTAAAGAAAGAAGCCAAGTCAAGAGTTATACTCATTATTAAAGCTCCTCATGAAATATGCCTGACAGCAAAATCTGATCCCTTTTATTTGCTGCTGTTGTTAACTGTTTCCCCACTTTTTCCAAAATGTATGTTTTCAAATCTACCATTTCATTACACAAGAACAATATTATTTCCCTTCAGGGTAAAGTAAAAGCACAGTGACTAATGTATCTACTGTTCATTCTGTAGAAGACCTACTTTTTTCAATCTGCCAAATCCATTAAAAGAAATCACTTTGGAGGGATACTGATGTCTTGCATATGATCAGATACAATGTGGCTTGGATCCAAGCCTGGCATTTTGCCCTTGTTGGCACCTGATCATTCATTCTGATCCAGGAACTTTGGCTTATGGCTTTGTAGTTTAAGTCCAGATATGGTTTCCAGCAATCCAACATCTTGCCATTTCTCACAACATGAAACTTAAAGAGCAAATGTAGGACACTTTGCTTAATCCAGCTTTAAGCTTTCTGATTTGAGTGAACAAGGCATTTTGGCTAAAAGACAATCAGAGCACTGGATCCCCATTGTCCTAAGGAGGAACAAAACAAATAAATATAGTCCTTAACATTTTCACAGGTGCATAAATAGCCCCCTATCAAAAATAAAAATGCTAAAGATGCATTTCAGCAGAATTCTGTCGATTCAAACCAGAGTAACAGAAGGAACCGGCATCAGGAGAGCCTTTGTCCACTTCTGTTGGTGTGCCAGTTATGGGCCTATCTAGACCAGGAAGCCTTGATGACAGTAACACATGTCTTTATCAACATGCACTGTGACTACTGCAATGTGTAGTTGAACTGCTTTTGAAAAGTACTCAGAAGCTACAACTGGTACAGAATATAGCAACCAGACAACACCTGTGCAGGACAACACCTATTTTTGACTATTTATGGTTGCCAGTAAGTTTGTGGGCCCATTTCAAAGTGCTGGGTATCACCTATAAAGCCCCATGGAGTATGGAACTGAGTTACATCAAGGACTGCTTCACCCAAAATGATTCTGTGCATCTTGTAAGAGCATCAAGGGATGGCCAGCTGGAGACATCATCGGAGCAGGAGGTAAAAGGTACATGGGCCAGAATGTTGGTCTTTTCTGTGGTTGTGCTGACATTGTGGGACACATGGTACCCAGAGATAAGTCTGGCCCTTTCAATCTGGAAAGTTTTGAAGATTCTGCTTTTTAAGTAGACAGTTGACTTGTGTTGATGATGGCCAGGGAATATCTTTTAGCTATGTTCCTAGGTTTAAAGGAGCTAAGCTTCCATTTATAAATTGTTCATTTTATGTTTTCATTGTTATTGCTCAGAGTTGATTGACTGGGGCAGTATAAAACACTGGTAAATAAACGTAGGACTGCTATATGGTAGCATCACAGCTATGAACATATTCATTAGTGCAGCACACAGAGCAGAAATGTCTGCACTGTTTTCAAAAATCATAAGAATTAGAAGGTTTACATTACTGTTACAGGTCTTAAAATTAAACCTGAAATAAGAACTGGAACTTATTTTCTACTGGAACCAGATATTTATTTCTCTAATCTCTTTCAAATTCAAAATTATATTGTTCTTCTAAGAATTACATATGGTGATTGCTGCCTCCTTACCCACCCTTAACTACTTGTAGCTGGTGAGTCTATTCCAGGTTCATTTCAGTTTGCATGTTTAGATCTCTGGCACACTCCACCCCTGCTAAAAAGCCAAATGCCTCTCTGCATGTAGAGAATTAGCACATCAGGGAGAAGGCTGGGCTAGAAACATGCTTTCTTGAAATTCTAGATTTCTAACTGCATAACATTTATTTCAATGTGGCCATCTTTGCATTCTGAACTGGTATAGTATCTAATTCCTTATTAAACCTGTACATTTTCTGAGAAGCAGCAAATAATATAGGCAGTACCAGTTGCAAGATAAATTCAAAAAAGAGTCTTTACAAAACTCTAAACAAACGAAGCCCCTTTATCAGGTATTTCTTGAAACTCACAATCATGTGATTGCGCTAAATGTATACATTAGCAGTTGTTTTCCTGTTAAAAAGCTGGCCAAAATCCATTTCTCAACACACAGCTGTGTTACACATGATAACACTGTCACTGAATACCTATTGCAGATACAAGAGTGTCTAACTTGGAGACTTTTGTGAGTTTTATTTTATGAAAGATATATGGTCATCATCTTCACTATTGTTATGTTAAAATGTCTGTACAAGATGAGAAAAGTCCCCATTTGCAACTACTCAGAGGATGACAGTAAATTCCACTGGTGACTTTCACTGTGCGAACCATGTTATGGTTTTTTGAACCCCTTTGCTCTCAGAAGACTCTTCCAAATATCAATATTATCCTCATTTCATTTACATGTATAGTTCTAAACCACTCTTCACCCTCCAAATTATGTTTTAAGGCATAGCTTCTTATGCCTTAGTAATATGATTTAAAATCAACATAACAATATTAAATTAAAATTAAACATCAAATAATACAGTAGAACTGAGTACAGATATACAAAGTGCTAACAAAAAACCTTGCTGGAGAAGACTCTTAAGAGTCCCCTGGACTGCTAGGAGGTCAAACCAGTCAATCTTAAAGGAAATCAACTCTGATTGCTCATTGGAAGGATTGATAATGAAGCTCAAGCTCAGCTACTTTGGTCACCTAATGCGAAGAGAGGACTCTTTGGAAAAGACCCTGATGCTGGGAAAGATGGAAGGCAAAAGGAGAAGAGGACGGCAGAGGATGAGATGGCTAGATAGCATCACTGAAGCAATGAGCATGAAATTGAGCAAACTCAGGGAGGCAGTGAAAGATAGGAAGGCCTGGCGCAATATGGTTCATGGGGTCACGAAGAGTCGGACATGACTTAACGACTGAACAACAAAACAAAAAACCTTAGCAAGTATTTGAAGCTCAGTTTTGCTAGGTTCTCTGTTTACCAGTGTTACTCTTGTTTCATCCCATTTCATGAATTTTGTTATGAATTTCACATATATTTCCCTATACATTTCATTCTACATAATGGATTTTTGGAAACATTCCCCATCCCCTATGCAACGTGTTTTTGTACATTATTTTCAGCAACAATTTGTACTCACTTTCTCACATATATGTATTTTTGTATGTATTTCTATTATTTTAAAAAATCATCATTGCAAAATCTGGAACAGTGAATATTCACTTTGCATGCAGGTGCAGAAAATGAGAACCAAATAAGTTTACATAAAATTGCAACATGAAAAAAAATTATTGTAACCTTACAGTGAAATTAAAATACCTGGGCAAATAAAGACATTCTACTTTGAGCCTAAAAGGTTACAATATTGGCATCAACTAGGACTTCTTTGGGAAAACATTCCAGAATTGGAAAAGTGAATATACAGTAAGTAAAATGATAAACCAGCGTATCACACATTTAAACCAGAGACCTTCTATCTGTGTTAAATTTTCCACAATTCTGGGTATCTGGCTGAGTAAGGCTGTGTTAGAATAAAATTCTGGTTGAAATAAGATTGACTCCAGTTTTTAATCCATGTTAGTAGACATTTAAGCATTTTAAATATTGATTGATTATACCTATGTTCCAATCTTACGTGAGACTTCATCTAACCTCTTACATTTTTAGTCTTTTATCATAAACAAAGCAAACTTCCTTTACAGGTTGTTAATCAGATCCATACCTACTTAACCCTACAAATTTGCAACATCAAACCTTGCGGAATAGTCCCTACCTCTGATACTATGGAGAATACTGTTGGATTTTCTAATTACCTGATATCCATGTGACTCCTTGATACAGATGCCAAAAAAACTTTATTAATCCAGATAACAGCAATCCAATGCACAAGAAAAACAATTTCTGGAGGAAGGCCTAATCAAGCCTTACATTATACTCAGGTTTTGTCTTGCTGCCTTCCAGGAGACTATTACATTTTTTTGAAATTGTAATTCCAAAAAAAAAAAATATTGGGAAATGAAATTGTTAGAAAATTATTGCAATTTGCTAGAAATCTGGTGTTCTTTTATAAAATAACAGGTGCTAAGGTGGCAGAGGTCAAGAAACGTCATGTAAACCTGCAGAAACTGTTCAATTAAAAACAAAACAGTGTGGACAATATGCAGCCTGATTGATTAATGCAATGTTGTGCTGATGTTTTCATCAGGATGCCTTGACAAATGTGTTACACCCTTCAGAGATAAGATAGCTTAGGCTTGTCTCTGTTCTACAGAAAGAGTGGCAGAGTCTAAACAGACTGCTTTTCCTCACCCCATTTGATTAATTTCTGATTAGGATGTCAAAGGTAGTCTGTGTTCTCCTTGGATGTCTTCACCTTCTCCACTCTGTTTCAGTTAAGATGGTTGGGGGGGAGGGGTTAAAAACAAATTGAGCACTATCACACACCACAAAAATACTGCATTTTAAATGAGTAGTTCCTTTCAGACTATCACAGGTGCTAGCAAAGAAGTAGTGACACATTATGAGCAGTCCTAAATGGCTCCTGATCCTTTTAAGCTGCTTCAACTCACAAACAATCCATCTGTTTGTGCATTATTCCTAATCTTTGATGGCCAACTGGAGGAATAGCTTCCTAACAGCTCCCTATCACATCCCCACTCTTTCAGAAAGCTCCAGAAAGCAGTTTTGAAACTGATGTGATAAGATTCTCCCACAAGTTTTGCTTTCTGCTGCAAGTGGCTTAAGTCCCCAGGGGGTTGCAACATGGTTGGATTCATTCGTACAATTGTTATATGAGGACAATTGTCAAATTCTCCTTTTTGCAACCCTTCCAATATTACTATGTTCCTTAGGAGACCCTTACATTTGGGAGACAATTCTGAGAAGGGGATAATATTCTAGAGAATATTTAGTGGACCTGAAATGTTGGCCAAGGTTGCTGGACTGCAATGTCCCATCAGGTAAACTGAGGACTCTGCTAGCAGATGGCCAAGCTGTCTTTCAGGGAAGCTTGTTTCATTCTGTCAGCCTTGCAAGGTAGTCCAGACAAGAAGCACACCCAGAAGAACTAGCTGTTCTTTATTGTAAGGTACCATTAACAGAATCTTGCAAGTCTGAAACTTCATTCCTCTCCCATCCTCTTTACAGCCCAAGAAACACATGACGGCCTCTTCTGAGACATTTGCCATGCCCACATTCCTGCTATGGGCTAAGCTGCCTCTTATCTGACCATTGCTCTATCTGCAGTTTTTTCCGTCTCCCATGGTAATTCACACATACCATTACAAATACCCACAATTAACTGAGTGCCATCAAGTCGTTTTCAACTACTAGCAGCCACATAGATAGATTTTCTCCATGTCCTAAACGTGGTCTTTCAGGTTTTCCAACTGTGCATCCATCACCACTTTAACTGAGTCCATCTCCCTTGCTGCTGGTCATCCACTTCTCTTTCATTCCACCTTTCCCAACATTAGAGCCTTTTCCAGAGAGCTGAGTCTCTGCATAATGTGTCCAAAGTAGGATAATTTGAGCCTAGTGTAGCGACATTGTGGAAAACCACTGTATTTCAAGGAAGTGTAGTGGTATTTTTTAATTTCTCCTTCACATTAAGAAGATTCTAGAAGTTTAGAGTTCATTCTGAGTCATGAACCTGCTTGTTTTTCACTTCTGCTAACAGATAAAGATAAGGGAGGAATCTTAACACAGCTGTAGTGCATCAGGGAGGACTCCAAGTTGGCACCTGCTTATCTATACAGGTCTACATCCCAGGTGCTGTCAATCTGCATGATGAACAGGTGTACCATCTAGCCAAGGACAGGCCATGCCCTCCTGGTGTCATGCAAACAAGGCCATGAATTT
This sequence comes from Liasis olivaceus, assembly GCA_030867105.1. Classification (NCBI taxonomy): domain Eukaryota; kingdom Metazoa; phylum Chordata; class Lepidosauria; order Squamata; family Pythonidae; genus Liasis; species Liasis olivaceus. Next base: position 81,643,315 of record CM061353.1, read on the forward strand.
TGGTACCAGGTGTAGACAATCAACCTCTTGGCACATGGTCTGGTGCAAGATAGGGATAAAAAACCCTGATATTGCTTCCTTGAGCTTGGAGCTTCCACATAGACCTGAAGCTGGGTGTTGTGTAAATTGGCTGTCTTGGGTCTCTCTGCTGTCATTCCACTGGGGCTCCCAACAGCTGAAGGGAGATTTGTTATTATCTTGCTTGGTATGTTATGCTTTTGTGTTTCTGTTTAATCTGCCTGCTAAAGTTAATAATAAAGCTTAAAATCTCTTTACTTACTGTTTATTGTCCTTGGATCCTAAAAGAACCAATTGTCTGGTATCTGGCCATTGCTTGACACTCAGCAATACACCTAGTCATTTGTGCCTTAAGTGACTGACTGTCTTATTGAGAAGTTCCCAATACTTTTCTGGGGCCCTGAGTTCCTGTTATGTGCCAATATCAGTGTTGCTATAAAGTTTTTTTTTCCTCCATTGTGATGAGATTCTTTCATCATGAGTTTAATCACATGGCAATTTAGAGTCCTTCATTAAAATTGAGCAATTGTTGTCTTTACTTGATTTTTAATGGATTAATTTATTTTAACTATTTATGGGAGATTTTAATTGTTGATGGGATTTCTGATTTTAACTGTGAGCCGCCCAGAGTCACCCGTTGGGGGGAGATGGGCAGCATACAAATTCAATAATTAAATAAATAAATAAATAAATAAATCAGGGCTAATCTGTTTTAGAAAAATAATCTGATCCCAGACAAGAGTATTTCTTCATTCCAGCTCAGTCTTGTCTATTCTGTTTGCAATTGTTCTCCAGCACCTCAAGCAAAGCTCGTTCCCATCACCTGATGACTATCACGGAGTTGCTGAGAACTGAAATTGACACTTCTGTCATGCAAAGCATTTGCTTTACCTTTGAACTACAATAACTATCCTTGCTATGTGTTGAATGGTATCTCACGTGCTGACCACCATGAGCTAAACTCGGCATGGATAGATTTATAGCACTCAGTCATAACTGAAAGTAAAACCAAACTATACCTCCTTTGATCAAAGGAAATCAACATGCACACAACTGGCTCAGCCTGTAATAGCATGTCTATTAATTGATATGAACAGATTGAAGAATATGACTATTGTGGGGTGAAAATGGGAGAGAAATGTGTTTTGCACTCATTTTTAAGTAAAATGATCTAATTCTGATAACTCAGAATACATTTGTTTCTCAGACTGTATATTCCTCTGAATGTTGTGATGCAGTTCTCCATTTAAAAGCTGCATCTCTAAATGCATAGAAAAAATGCATGGCTGAATGTAAATGCATAAAAATAAATGCAAATATATATTTGTATATGTATGTGTTTAACTTGCATGCTGATAGAAGTTGGATAGAATGGATCAATTACAAAACACAAACAAAATTGAACAGGGATCAGAAACAGATTTAGCTAGAAAAATATTGATTTAGACTCAGAAAAAGATAGGAACTTCCAGTGAGTGAGTGAGTGAGTGAGGAAAGAAGGAAGCAAGGAAGGGAGGATTTTAAAAAGAAAATTGAATGTACAGTATGTTCGTTTTCCATCCCTAAACACAAAAGATAACTGTTACACCAAAGCCAATCCATTACTTAATAAATTCATTTACACTATTGTTGCTCCACATCTATTTATACATTTTGGGACATGGCTTGGCACTGACAGATCATTGCAGAATTTTTGCAAATTAACTTGCAATCACATCATCATGAGCGTTTGTGTGGGTGTAAAATAACCCTGGGCAGGACTGCATAAAACCATCAGTTAAAAACCTTAATGGACAAACAGTGCCATCCAAGATTTTGCTGCCATATACATCTTCCATGCCAATTTCATAAGCCAAAGGAACTTATTCACTTGAACTGTTGAAAGCATAGTGAGGCAACATCTCAAGGGATGCCAGGAATTCTGAGTCCAAGTATACGCAAGCTAAAAATGGGCCAACCTTGATCAATCTTTGGGTGACAAATTGGAAAGTATATGAAGATGCTGCTGATGCTTGCTGAATTAGTGTGGGCATGCTGAAACCAACCAAAAGGCTGGTACACTAAAACCCAGATAAGGGTACTGATATCAGACACCTGGCTTTCATCATGGGCAAATTCCTTATTGAACATAGACTGAGACAAAGAGCAAATCACTTCTGTATTATTTCCAAGACACCACCTGAACACATGCATGAAGTCACCAGATGATGAGCTCGACTTGAAAGAAGCTTTACTTCTTCTCACAGTCAGGAATACCTTAGTGCAGAGATATCATGATATTTAAGATGCAAAAAAAAAAAAAGCCAGACTACAGTATAGCAAACCTAAACTGCAGTGCAAAACCTGGCTAGTTACAAACATTAGGAATGTACAAAATTTGTCAGTCCGGGAATAGAATATTGTGGAAAACACCAGAATATTTTGTTTCCTTTCCTACCATGTTAAATTTCCTCCCAGATCTGTGTCTCTTCCAAGTCACAACCAAAGAATATCGCACTGTCCGTCACTATAAGCAAGGTGACTGATTTTTCTCTTTGGATTTGCTGCTATCCCAGTTGCTATGCCACCAGCCAATGGGAAAACATCAGGGTGCTGCAGCATGAATGGGTGTGCCAGCTTTCATGACTTTGCTGGACATTCTCTAGGGTTGTCCATCTGTCTCACCTCCTACACTCCACCATCCTACATCTCCCAAGTTAAAATAATAAAATAATATCAAATAAAGAAAGATATGGGAAAATACTAGGATGTAAATAAACCAGAGTGGTAGATCCTGCCATCATTCTGCAACTACACTATTTCACCCATGGGCTATGGATGCCACCAAGAAGAAAAGCTGAGGTGTTCAGGAATGGGGGTGATAGCACAAACTGCAAGTGGGGTCAGGATCATACAACCAATATTCAGAATGGGTCTGTGATATAACAAGGAATGCATTTCCCCAATTATTGGATGCTAATTTATTTTGTGTGTAAAAGTAATAGATTTTCAATATTAAAACAGATATGGAATTGTTTCTAGTGTCCCTTTGTTATCCCTTTCTATATGTTATCCCTTTGTACATGTGCCCTAGATGTTTTCTACAGGGTTCTGGATCCTGCATAATGTGGAGGAAGAGAGGAAGAGAAAGAAGAAATCAGAAAAATAGTTTCTCCTTTTCTGCTGACAAAGCCCACCACTCATTCTGAGATTTTTCAGCTTCTTTCCTTTTGCACAGAGGAATTTAGAGCTAAAGTAATATGAAAATACTACTGTTTTCCATTTCTGTGTAATCATCTCTAGTTCTTTTAATATTTGTACAAAGAACAAGCTGAACGCAAACACAGGTATGAAAGAATAAAGGATGAAATAGATCAGCTTGGTGCAAAACCTCCACAAATTTATTGCTAGCATATAGAGTACATAAAAGAAAGATAAACTTACTGTATTGGAAAAAATGAGGCCATCAAGAAAGGAACTAAGCGGTTCCCAATCTACAGAGAACCAATATCTCAACTAGATCAGATCCTTTGAAGGCCATCAAGAGAATAGCCAAATATTTGTTGACTCAGAAAGGCAGGAGGGATAGCCTGGAATAAAAAACTCAGAGCACAGACTTCAGGCCTTGATTTCTACAGTGGGAAAATCATCTGTTTGCCTATGTCATTCTTATCTGCAATAAAGAGATTAATTTAGCCAAGTCGTATCTGATAGCTTTCTGGTGAGTAAGTCAATTGCTGAATGAGGGGTTAAGTTTTTGAAGAGCTAGATTTTCAGCTGAGTCTGGTATGAAGCTTGACAGGTATTAACTGATTTTTAGATGATTTACCTAAGGCCATCCAAATGGATTAATTCACCAATATTTCCCAGAGAGAAACTGAAAAAGCTATTAAGTATATTACAGAGATCCTCAACATACATCAGTTCATCCATTCATACTCATTCTTATTCAACACTGCTGGGAAGGAATTAAACACTTTGTTGAAAAATAGAGAGGGAAGGATGAATTCTCACTCCATCTCTGTTCTTCCTCTGAACTTGGGTAAACATCTATATACTGTAAACAACTTAAATTCATTCTGAACTGAATACTGTTCAATTGCTGGGCTTATACAACAGGCTGAAAAGGGGTTGTGTAGTTTGTGGTTCAGCATAAATTGGAAACCTAGCCTTTGCCTCAACAGGTTGTATGAATTAGGCCATCCAATTAAGCCACAATATGATTTGTGTCAACAAAACAAGTTAGTTAATACAGGTTTAAGGTTTATTGTGTTGTGTTTCTTGTGTTGTGTGAATCTTGAGAGTTTAGATTCTTAGAAACGTATCTATGACTTTCATTGAGATACAAATGGAATAAAACATAACTGGAATAAGGAATTACAAGGCTTTAATTCCAGGCCTCACTGTGACATCAGCTCATACACAGAATGATAAACTTATTCAGAATACACAGAATGACCAAATATTAGACACAGAAGGAAAATCCAAGATGATGTTCAGGACAGAGTACAAAGAAAGATGTTGGCTTTCATAACTGTTTGATTAAACAGACTAAATCAGACTAGTTTAAACTTAATTTCTGAAACTACTAGAAAGTGTTGGGAATTAAACATTAAAAATACACACATACCTGGATACACTATCCATTTCCAGCCAGGTTGTGCTAAGGCACATTTAGTCAGAAATTTCAACTACTGCCCCATGCGGGGGCTATGGCTGCAGATTACAGCTCCTAAAAAACATCATTGCTCATAAAGCATCCATTTGGCCAGGACAGCTTCTCAGTTTGGCTCCACTCAGACAGAAGGGAGAATAAGAGGTTTCTAGATCTGGTGGAACTTTGCCTAACTATGAAATTCTACCTGATCCTGTTGTGCCTAGTTTTGCTTCAACTTTCTAGATTATCCTGTGACTCTGTTTTAAAGTTTTGCCCTCTTAGCATAACTGTTCTTCAACTCTCAGTTCCCAGCTCTGAATGTACTTCACACTGCTGCCCATTGTTATGGGAGGGTTCAGCAAGCCTACGGATGCTATTGGACTATTTTATGTTAGCATAACCTAATTTCATATTCAAGCTACCAAACAACATATTAAATTTCCTTTGTGTCAGACTTAAAGCCAGGCATGGCTATAAATCTCTACTCTCCAAAAACTCAAACCTGCATTCAGGAACTAGATTACAGCAGAAGATTCACAGTCTAGATAAGATTCACAGCTGCTAGATAATTTGCTTTAACACCAAAAGATCCACCTATAGCAGAACACAGATATCAAGGCATGCATGCATGCATGTATACACACACACTCTGTCTGTCTGTCTGTCTGTCTGTTCTAAGATTTAAATTTTTAGCCTCTCTCTCCTATTTTTTGAGTCAATGGATGTTTGGACGTTCTTTTCCCAGCCTTGAGATTGGAATGCACACAACCCAATGTTTCCATTATGGTTTTATCTGGTGTGAGCAACACTGATTTCCATCTCACCAGTTTCAGTTCTTGCGTTTCACCAGCACACACCCTTTTTGATTTAGGAGTGATACGCAAGCTTTCCCCAACCTGCATTGATGATGTTGATCGTCTTGGCTTGAAATTATGATACATTTAGAAATCATGTTTGAAGAAGGCTACTCTAGGCAATGTACACACACATACACATACATTGCAGTTGGTTCAAAATGCAGTAGCCTGTTTTGTTAACTGGCATTCATCTTCATGAATATGCTATATCTATTTTGCAGCCCCTATACTGGTTGCCAATTGGTTTCTGGGCACAACTCAAAGTACTACTTTTGACTTATAAAGATCTACACAGCTGGGGACTCAAGTATTTATAGGACTACCTACCTTTACTAGAGTCACCCAATTTGAGAAGATCATCCCAAGAGGAGGTGCATGTGATATTCCACTTCTATAGAGTGAGGAGGGATAAGGCCAGGAGGCATTGTTTTTCCATCATGGCATCTACATTATAGAATAGCCTCCTTTTAGAACTTAGGTCATCCCCTTGCTGACAACCTTCTGGAAGGTTTTAAAGACTGAACTTTTTTGGCTATCATTGCTACTTGGATATGTGGTTTTCTATTGCTAGGTATGGTAATTATTATTTGTTATTGTTAGGTATTGTGCTTTTAACTTATATTGTGGTCTTTTTCTATTGTATGTTAGTATATTGTTGTATGCTATTGGGTGTCTAAAAGATTTGGCAGCTGTGAAGCCTGTTAACTATAGAGCACAACTGAAGAAATTAGATTTACACAAATTTTCCTTAATTAATTTTAATACTGAGAATTAGGTATTAGAGTGCATAATCTTGAGAACTGAGACAGGAACCCTCCAGCCCTCCTTTATTAGTGACTTCATTAAGGCAGGGCCTGTTTAAAGCTTTTCTTTGATAAGTCAGTAATGGCCTCTCCAATCTGTTGATTGTTGCTAGAGATACTCCTCCTCTCTTAGCCTCAGCAAAATCATAGAATCATAGAAATGGGGAGCCACAAGAATCTTCTAATCCAATCCTCTGGAATGTGCAGGAAAACCAATTAACCAATCCTCCAAAGGTCCAGCTTCCTCTTGAAAATTACAAGTGATCAAAAACCCACAACTTCTAAAAGTAGACCTCTGTTTCACTTACACTGAGGAAGTCCTTCTTTACATTGAAGTGAATTTTAGGTACCTGCAATTGGACCCATTATTTCTGGTCCTAATTTCTGTGGCAGTGGAAAATAGTTCCTGATCATCTTCCCTTTTATCTATCTGAACACTCATTTTGTATCTCCAATCTGGAGATAAGAAGATAAGAGATCCCAATTTCTTTTATCCTGTCCTCACAGGGCATGGTTCCAAGTCCTTATATCACCTTTGTTGCACTCTTGTGAACCTCTCTTAACCTGTCAATATCTTTCTGGAAATGTCATGTCCAGACTTGTACAGATTACTCCAAGTGTGATCTCACCAGTGTAGAGGGGAATAAGGACTTCACACCTCTTTGATACATGTGTCTTCTAATGCAGCCCAGATCTGCATTAACCATTCTAACAGCTGTCCCAGATTGCTAGTTCACGTTCAGATTGTTAATTAAAACACCCAAGTCCTTCTCCTGTGTTGTGCTTTGAAGCCATGAATCCATATCTTATATGTGTGCCCTACAATTTTACTTTCTAAATGTAATAGCCTACATTTCTGCCTGTTGTATCCATCATGACCAATGATCCTTGGTGGAATTCATCCTACTATATTTCTATAATCTGAATTATATTTGCTCTGTGCCTCATGACATCCAGTTCACTTTAAACTTATCCATAACTTTGCATTAGTGTAGAAACATTTAAGATAATGAGTTAGATTTCCTGTGGTTCCATCTCCCTTTTCCTTTATGCCTGAATTTCCTTTTTTTTTTTTTTTGGTCAAATTAGTAATTTCTATATACTTTGTTTTGCTGCTATATTTAACCCATTATTTGTAATTCCATTACTCTCCAATGGTTTTATGACTCCAATTAAAGCTCTCCTAACCAAATAAACAAACATACTTAAATTAAAAGAGGTCACAGCATAATGAACCAACTAGCCAGCCAATGTAACCTCATTTTCCAATATAACTGTATTTTCTTCACACGCAAAGAGAAGATCCATAATATGAGTCATATATGCAAGACCTTTGTCTATGACTGAGAAGTAATTATCCTGGATAATAAAGTTGATCCTGAAACATTTTTTTTAACACTGAGTTTATATTACAGTTTCTGGATATTTAATGAGCTTCACGTTCATTATCTCAGTGGGAATTCTACCTTTCATCTGGCTTTTGGATCTTACCATTCTTGGGGTTGTGATTGCCACACCTTACTAGCCAGGCTGTTGTTATAATAGTTTTATGGTGTTTTACGTATGTGAGCTGCCCAGAAACTTAGTGAGGCAGTAACTTTGTAACTCACATAGAAGTTATATTAAATAAAGCAACAGCTACATAAATATCCCCATATTTATTTATATATTCCAGTTGGAAGTGCTAAGGCTGAAAGATAGCTGCTCACTAAGGCCACCTACAGCATTTATAGCTGACATGAGATTTTAAATGGAAGCATCTCTTCTGACACTTCACCAGGAAGGCTACACCAAATCTCAGTGTCTATCTTTTTAGCCAAAACTTGATAAATCTGGAGCTAGGGATATGGGCAGGCTCATGCAAAAAAAGAAAAGAAGGCAAAGAAAATCATTAGCAGGTTTCAAATTAATTAATGTAAAAGCTGTGCTCTCTCTGTCTTTCTTTCTCCCTCTAAGCAAGTAATTGGAAACATGCTTAGCTCTTGAACTCCATAACAGCCTGCCATTCCCACTATCAGACAATGCCAAACCATGTCCATATGGTTTTGACCAGTCATGTGACTTTTAATACCCACACAATGGCACTAAAATGGCCTATTAGATTTACAATGTCATTAACCTTCCAAAATAAACTGAGAATCTGCTCTGGTACAAAAAAAAAAAAAAAAAAGGAAAAAAAGGAAAAAAATATGCTTGACTGCTGTTGGGTTTCGGGTAACCAGAGTGTGAGGAAATGCTGACAGGGGTCACTGCTGTATAATCTTTCATTCGGCCCCAAAGCTGTCACGCCTTCCCCAGATGTCTAAAACACAGATATAAATTTTCATTACCCAGCAGAAAAGGGGCAGAGGTACACCAAATGAATTTTTTACCAATCAAATTAGAGCTCATTGCCACATTAAGAGGAAACACTAATTTTGTGAAGTTTTCTTGCAGTCATTTATCTATCTTGGTCCATGTGTAGGAAGTAACACCACTGAAGCTGAAAAAGGGTTTCTTCTAAATCAAATTACAGTTTGTATAATTGTATTCCAGTCACAATAAAATTGAATAAGGGAAAAAAATCCTATTAGAAAAGGACTCAGCTTTATTGTGGAAAGCAGTGGCCTCCAAAGTGTTTATGTTTATGTTTCTATACAGATGTAAATAATCTTTCAAATCACTAATGCTGAGCAAGAATATACTGTAGGCCTGAGTATTTTAATTACTAACTTAAAGACAATTCTAGAAATTTACTTGCTTTTCACTTTGTAATCTTGTTTGTCAACTAAGGGCCTCCATTCGTTGCTTATTGTTTCAATTTCCATTGATTTCAGGAAAGAAATTTAAGCATGTTCTTAATGTTTCTGTTGTGCTCAATGGGGCCTAGTCTTTTACTTGGGTTGGACTGCAAATTATTTCTCCTGAATTATTTATAGCTAAGGGGTCCTTCCTTTATTCTAAAAATAGAAGAAATAAGAATCTTGCTGGATCACACAGGCCAAAGCTAGGGAGCAATCTATATACAACTGGAAATCTCATAGGCAGGCCATGATGGCTAAAGTTCTCTTCCATTACTCCTATCTTCTGGCCATCAGAAGTGTAGCATCTCTGAACACAGACATTTCATTCTTAATCATAATAATTTGCTAACAGCCACAACAGGCTTAAACCCCAATAACAAATTTGCTTCTAAAATTATTAACTGAATCTTTCTGCAGTCCCTTGGTAATATTAATTCTAAGGCATCTTTGGCCACAATGGCTACAAATTTAAGGACTTATATTCCCAACACATCTGCAGGGCACTAGGTTGAGGTATTCTAAATATGAGTAAACAATATATATGTACTATATGTATATATGCATACACACGCACATAGTATTATGATACAAGTAATTTCATTTGCAATCACCTTCCCAATTAAACTGCAATGGATTTTTTTTTTTTACTATTTTGCCACAATTGGATAATATGGCTTCCCCTACAAAATTGCTCGCTAGTAATTTTTAACATTGGATTTGCTTTTGCTCCACTACCAATGTCCACTGAGCTAATTTTTCAACCAGATTATACTTCTGAGCTATTTCTCTATTTTCTTTCTTTCTTTCTTTCTTTCTTTCTTTCTTTCTTTCTTTCTTTCTTTCTTTCTTTCTTTCTCTCTCTCTCTCTCTCTCTCTCTCTCTCTCTCTCTTTCTTCTTCCTTCCTTCCTTCCTTCCTTCCTTCCTTCCTTCCTTCCTTCCTTCCTTCCTTCCTTCCTTCCTTCCTTCCTTTTTGTATTCATAGGAAAAACTACCTCATGAGTTAGGAAGAAGATGCCTTTCAGGGTCCTCACTTGAATACATGTCTCTGAACACAGACATTTCAGGGTACAAGTCACAGGATTACGTGGAAGTTCAAGATACATAAACAGCATACATCAACTATGATAAAAAGGATTATATTCCAGTTCCAGATCCCAATTATCTGAAAATCCTGGATATCTGTATCTCTAGTATCCTTCAGTTAACTTTATATAAAGAAACCATAAGGGCATAGCAGATACAATGTTGATCAGGACAAATATGCTAGTTCAACTGACTACTCTACTACAGAGCTCTCTTGTGACTTTATTTCAGCCATATCAGAATCCAATCTATTTTGTTCTGCAAATAAAATGAAGAAAACGTGTGTATTGCATTCCATGCAAGAGAAACTGCAATTATATCAATCTTGCCCAATCTGAGGCTCTCCCATTTGTGTGGAACAACTCCCAGAATGCTCAGTAATGGTAATACTACATAGAGGATTCTGGGAGTTCAAAATCAATGCATTTGGGGACTGCTTAGATTGGGAAAAGATGAACATCACTATCATATGTTCAGCTATACATTTACAACTGTCATAGTTCAATAATATGGATTTGCAAATATGGGTACCATAATTTGCACCAATCACTTGCCTTTACCTAAACTTTCTTTAAATTTCTTCCCTTTCCATCACAACTTAGCCTATGTTGTGCTTGTTTCTGAACATAATAAGTGTCTTGTTCAAAGGGAATAATGTTGTAGCTTGGCTTACCTGATTATTAGGAACTTTAGAAAACAATATATAACAAGGTACAGAGATCATGGATAGCAACATATAACAGTAGGGTTGAGCAAGGAAATCTTTAGTAGTTGGATATACTGCAATATTAGTTGGATATAGGTGGTTTGCACATTTTAAGTGATTGAAATATGTAATTTGATTGTTACATTCATAAACAGAACCACAGTCCAGTGGCAGAGCGCAGGAGAAGGATAGATTGATTATTTGTTTGTTTGTTTATTTATTTCTGCTGCTCAACTAGAACGACTGGCGTTGAGACAGAGAAGGAGGATCTAGAATATGAGTTCATTATCTATTTTTGAAAAGTCTCTTGTGTTCTAAAACTGAGAAGAGAATGTAATATTTGCTATATGATCTAAATTTAAGAAAAGGTTTAAGCATTGAATTAACTTTATATAATTCTATATGGATCTTTTTTCTGTTCATTCGTTTGTTTTTTCTTCTTCCTTTTGTCTCATTTGTTATATTGTAATCACTACAACATATCTAGGCTTTCTTTCCTCACTTTATAATCACTATGTATCTTGTTTTTCTATTGGTGATGTAGGACATTTTTGTATTTCACTATTAAAATTTGAAAAATAGTGAGGAATTCTAGGAAACATAGTTCAGCAATAGCTGGAGGGCAGCAGGTTTCCCATCCCTGATGTAATTTCTACCATTGTTGAAGCTGATAATTACTGAAAGGCTTTTAATGTGTTCTATGCCTGGATATTTATTTATTTTTTACCAATCCTTATTTTATTACAAGATGGTTTACATTTTCATTGATAATGATCCTTAGTAGTGATCTACTTACTTTGTTCTTTTTTTATGGCATGTAATCACCTTCAGCAATAATGATTATCATGGTGATGATCACTGTAAACTGCTTTGGAAGTTTCTTTTAACCAAAGGGCAGGGTAAAAAATGCTTTAAACAGACAAATAACTTGCCCATAATTTAATTTTTCCCTGTATTTTGTCCCATTACAATCTTTCTTATAAGACTTTCTTCTCTCAAAAAGTCAGATCCTTTTTTAGCCGGCAGCAAAGGCTTATTTCATCAGTCTTGTTGAGAGCTGGGTGTTGATTGTAATCCCTGTTTTGTTGTTGTTCATATGGTTTTGTGAACTGTTCTGAGTACCTTGCAGTGGACAGGCAGTCTATAAAATGTGAAACAAATAAATAATATATAAAACAACCTGTCTGCAATGTCTAGTCCTGGCAATCAGAATATACTGAGAACAAAGTAAACCCATTCTTTATTATAAGCTTTCTATAAAGTTTTACTAGAAGGAAAATGCTAAGAGTGCCACCCAAAAGAGCACCACCCTTTCAACGACAAATCCTGGGTCAGTGTCCTTTGTTTCATATTTTGTGACTTCCTTTAAAGCCTGTTGTTGCACATGAACTTGAAGACGGAGACACTAGAGAATGGATAAGTTCATATCATCCAGGACCGTTGGTCATGGCACTCAACTATCCATTTAGTTTGTATCGAGTTTAAAAAGAACTGACCTTATCATATGAACTTCCTTCCCTTCATTGTGGCAGAAAATCAATAAGCTAGTAGATAAGGTTACAACCTGTCTGTTACATTTTATTGTGACAGGTGTATAACTTTAAGAAGCTGAAATGTAAATGCTATTTTCCAGGTCAAAGGCTGTAATGACATTTTTTATTACAGTATGCTTTTATGGAAGGATAAAGGATGCTTTGCTCTAACTATCAAACATAAGAGACGCTGGGCCTTTTCACAAGAGGTTGAACAGCCCAGACTAGAATATAAAGATAAGTGAACACTTCCCAAGCTGGTGCCTTCTAGATATATTAGAAAACAGTTTGTAGAATTTCTACTAAGATCATACTGGCAAGAAAGTCCAAGAGTTATAGTCAAACTCTGAAGGCTTGCAGAAGACTGAGATGAGCAATCAAGAGCAAAATGTACCACAACAACCCAAATTTGAAGAACTTATTTGTTGTATGAATATCTGTATAAGAGTGACAGGACAAATTTGTAGTTCAGTAGCACGATTTGAGCCGATAAAAGAGTCTATTCCCATGAAGTTAGTAAGCATAGGAAAATCTATGCCTACTATGTTTTATTATTCCCTTTCCTCCCAAAGTATTTCCCTTTATTCTCTTTTTCTTGTTGCAGAACAGTTGTGGATGGATTGAATGTTTGTGTGCATGCATATGCGTGTAGAAATATATGTATAACTTTTAATAATAGAATACAAGTAGCAGAAAAAAATATACAAAATAATTTCTGATGAATTTATTTCATTCTTAAGTATGTTTTCCATTTCTTAAAACCTAGACCCCCCGATTTTCCAAGATAGAGTATTCCAATTCTTCGTACTATATTTCAGCCATGTAACTGATGCTAGCCTTCGTTCTATTTTTAATTCCTTATAAAATAGATTGCACACCGATTGATTTGCCTTTAAGTCTGCAACTGTAAAATATGAAAATGGCATATATTTTTTTTGATATGCCATGCATTAAACAGTTTGGTAACACTCAGATAAAATGGATGTTTTCTGCCTTACAGGCAATTCTAAATTATATCTCCTTGATTAAAATGAAAACAGCTGGGACCATACACTGAAGTCTATAGAAAAACATCCCTCTTTTTCTGAATGGAACAGATGCATTTATTACAATGAAGTATCCTTTGGATACTTGGGTCTTAAGGACATACTTAAAAGCTCAGCCTTTCACTCTAAACCTGGGAGGTTTGCTCATTCTACTAGAAGACCATCCTCCAAATGAATAAATAGTTTAGAGAATCAAAATATTTTCAGTACAGGCTGGAAAATTATGTTAGATGATGATCATAGACCTCTGAACTAGGACAAAATAGAGAAGCTGGTTGTTCTTATTGATGGTTGTTTTTTCCTCCCAAAATAGACCAAAGTAGAGAACAAAAACAATAAAACCATTTTAATGATAGCAATTCGACAACAGTAATCAAGAATGAAATGAGCTTCCATTAAATAAATTTTAAAAGTGGAGTACAATGATTAAAGCAGAGTTCTTTTAATAACTGCAACTGAAAGGGATAGGCAGTTTTATATTTCTGCAAGTTCTCACTCTTTCTAAAAATTTTGTTTCCTTGAGAGATTTTTGAGACTGGTGTCTATTTCACATTATGAATATAGTATTCAAATGTTATGTAGGGTTAGGCTACTTGATTTTCCACCTAGTAAAAAAAACTGGTGGTAAGGGTTCCCCCTTTGGACTGATTTTTTTCCCCCCCAAAACAATAAAGGAGCATTGCAGGTGGTTGATTATTATTTTTCTCCTTAGTAGAACACCTCCAGAAATATATTTGTCTCCAGTTTATTTTCATGATATTGACAATAGAGTAAGGTTATACCTAGATATCACAGTGTTCTATACCCAGTTTTTCAAGCAGGGTTCTATGGAATCTTAGGGTTCTCAAGGGTTCGAATGGGTTCCATGAAGGATTGAAGATTGGGATGGAGGAGCTTTCCGCAAGGAATTAAGAGGAGGAGGAAATGCAAATGCACTCAGCCATCTGACACTGATCTTCCCCTGTACATCACCAGCATTTGCAGGTGCTCCTTGCAGAAAGCAGCTAGTTGCCTTTTCCTCACCACATGCACACACTCAAACCTGACTCCCTGCCTGCCCCCAAACTCTGACAAACATCTCTAACTCTGCAAGAGGGATCAGAGGGAGTCCATCCCTCCCTCTTCATTTTCCACTTTACAGAAAATATTTGTGTGTATGCACATGTATGTCCCCAGGAAGTCTGTTTAATACTCAAGGTAGCATCCTATTTAGGAGTCACTGGGATATAAACGTGAAGAAGGAGAGGAAGGAGAAGAAGGAGAAGGAGCAGGAGAAGAAGTCCCATTGAGCAGTGTGGGAATTAATAAAGAAACTTAGGATTGCACTGTTGGGCTGAAGTGCACGTGTGCCTCAGATTCCTTTGAAGTGGGGCTTCTTCTGGAATAATCATCCATGAAAATCAAGTTGGCGAAAGCAGACAGGCAGGAGGAAAGATGGATGCTTAAATGACTTCAGCCAGACATTCACAATGGAGAAAAATATGCCATTAACACTCATCATAAATATCTATCTATCTATCTATCTATCTATCTATCTATCTATCTATCTATCTAATATTTTTAGTTAGGCTAATAAATATTTATGAAGTGAAACTTTTCTAGATATGGATAATTGGCTACACACTGGTAGAATTGTGGACAGTACATAAAAGGTGAAAACAGAGCCAAAAAAAAATCCAGTGTTGCTAGTGTTGCTGCTTATGGCACAAGTTTTAAGAAATTAAAATTAAATTTGACTAATTTCACATTAAAAGCAACATTTCCTCATGTAGAACTTACAAACTTCTGGGCAGGGCTTTGAAAAGAATATCCTGAAATTGCCGGTCAAACACTTGTAAAACACCTTATGCGGTTTGCAACAACATAAAGTGAGAGAACCTCTTCTTTCTATGCAACAACAAGAAGTATAAAAATAAGCTAAATATAGAAAATGATTTCCATTTACAAAAGTTTGAACACCCTGTTCTGTACCATAAGAGATTGAATTTAACTGTTCAGATCCATAATTATTTCCTTTTTTTGTTTTCAAATTATTCCTTTGGAGTTCTCCCCTTTTCTTGTCTGGTTCTGTCTTTATCACCAACAGTTAAAGAAATGGGATGATTTGGCCTGCCTGTAGATTAGCACAGAGACAGAACTTATTTATTTCTTAGCACTTTCTTCAAGCACTACTGTATTGTACGTTTCAACCTGTTCACCATATGTGCCTACCCCTGTGTGTTTTTTTGCTGCTAATCGCTCTTTTTTGACAATGCCATCTATATATGCACACCATTATTGCTCCTTTTATCATTCCAAGCCTATTAATGCCCAGACTTATGGTTCCCAGTGGATTTAAAATTAACCAGCTCTCTAAATATTGTTCTGTCTTTCAGTACCCTCTCTCTTTTCAGTTTCTAACTTGGGTTGAACATAAATGGGTTGGTTGTATTTCATTTTTCTAGCTTTTTCAAATTCAATCTCAAATACTTGAAAGTATAGAGCCATAAAATTTGTGAATGTGATATCTAGGAGAGGAAAGAGAAACTTAGGAAAAATAAATAGTTCTAAACAACTAGCTGTTTGCTTACCTAGAATCAAAATCTGCCTTCACGTTGCAAGTACTTCTTCCATTAATTTCAGTATGCCTTCAACTGCATGTTTATTTTGAGAAAAGAATTTGGCTTTACATAACTTAAATGGTTTATGAATTAAATCCCTTAAAAATAACATTACATCTGCCATTTCGGTTATATTTCTGTTATAGGGAAACAGCACTACAAATAGGTCCACATAGAATGTACAATTATGTATAGTAACAAGAGCACTTTGCTTTGACATCCAATGTTCATTATCATTACTAGTTATATTCCAAATGAGATAGCAAAACATGACACATAATGTGAAGCAAAGTATCAAATGGCACCCATGACTCCATTCTCAGATAGTTGAAAGGATTGACCCACAGTACTAAAGAATTGAAGTAAATTATACTGGTGTAAATTTTGCTGTTCTTGCTCAACTCAAGTGATGAGCAGAACATAATTGATGTACCTACCTAGTTAAGTGCATGTACAATAAAATTTCAGATATATCCTCATTTTTAATCAACATGTACAGGGAAGCATGTCAGCTGAACAGATCTAACAGAAACGTGCTCAGTAGCTAGCCACCTGGCATCTTGTTTCACAGTTCTATAAAATCATAAAGTTGGATGGAACTTTGTAGACCATCTAACCAATCAGTGAAGAAAATCTAGAGCTAGTGCTGAAGCTGGCCAGACTGTCCTTGAAATCCACAGTAAGTGAGAATTCTACCCCTTTAGCAAGTGGTTTTATTATTTAAGTTTTTTTTTATTATTATCAAGAAATTTGTTCCAATGTCCGATTACATTTATTTAAGCCCTTTAAATCTAGTCCTAGAAAAGGCAAGTATTTGTCCTATCCTGTGTATAAAAGCCTTTAGGTGCCCAAAAACTGACATCATTTTTCCCTTTTGGTCTCCTATAATCTAAGCACTTCCCATTCCTTCAAACTTTAACCATAGCAGTTGTCTATAATGCTGACCATTTCCTATTCCATTGTCAGAGCTACACAATGATCTTTAGATGTGGTTGAACTAGAATTGGGGTATAAAGTGGAGTTAATATTTCTGGTGACTAGGAAGAAAGGGTTCCATTACAGTAGTAGCCTGTGGAATGCCTGGACCTTATAGCTGTATTTTTTTTGCAGCTATAATTACCTTGTTCTTGACATTATCTTCTAATCCATCTGAAGAATCTTAACTATAGGAAAGATTATCAAGACTAATTAGAAGTTAGTATCAAGAACAAAGAAAAATATAAAATACTATAAACAAAGTGTGTTTGAGGAAAGACTCCTCAAAAGGACAAATATGAAGCAAGTACAACCTTCCAAGCTAGAAATTCACTATCTGTATAATTAATTGTATTTGGTCAGTCCACACTTAAGATACTATGTGAAGGAAAATAAGACTATTCATCTGAATTAACAAAAAAAAATCAGCATACCCTTTTTCTAAATGTAGCTCATACAGTTTCATCTTGATCTTAACCTAGACCAAAGATCAAACTCATTTCAGCATTGAACTGGACTATATGTTTGTTTCTAAGTGTGCAATCAGATCTGTGTTCTTAACATGATCTGTTTTTAGACAAAATGAGGAAAAGTTAAGTAATTGGCAAGACCTTGTGCATTTTAAATTTGTGTACATTACTACTGCGTGTGTGTTTGAGCTTGTGATTTGCTTATCCTATTTGAAATGGACCACAGCAAATATTATCTTGGAGTTATATCTGAATCCTACCTTCTCATCGGTCCATCCCTTGTGGCCATGGTTATTGGAGAACCAGAGCTGGCGACTTGGTAATGAATATTTTGGCATGCGGGCATTTTGCTGTGTGGTCTAGTCAATGTGCAGACTTCTTGCTTTCATCTGTCTTTAGCCTTTCACTTGACTCTTGACCTTTCTCTTGGCACTGTCCTATCATTTCCTTGATTTTGCAAATGTTAGTCTCTCACGTGACCTGTGAACTATAGCCTTTCACTTGGCCTTTGACCTCATAAATTCTGGAAGCTCATACACATAATCTCAGGACAAATAAGCAAAAGAGCTCAAAGAAAAAGCACTCCCAAATGACACCCCCAAGTGGAAAGCCAACAATGAAAGTGCCCCAGTGCTGGCAAAACAACTTAGCCCTGACAGGAATGTCCTTGTGCTCCCACCAAACCTGGCAAATAAACAGGAGGAAGTATTTATTCAGTAACCCCTGTATCTGTTAGTCCTCAAACTCCCTTCATCTGTAATAGCTTCATTGGCATGAATAAGTCAATCTTGGAATGCGTAATTTGAGAAACATACTTTATGAGCACCATCCACTATGAAAGTCTCCTGAGAAGTGTTGTTTAAATAAATGAACTCTAAGAAAAGTTTCAGTGGAAATTGTGCCAAAAATGATCCCAATAGCAATCCTATCAGTCTGTGTGAATTCCATAATAGAAATAAAATATACTCATCAGTTATTATTTCAATGATTTATTAATTACAATTTCTACAGTTTTATTGGTACTTAGGGCTGTACAAATCCTTCGAAAAAGGTTCTCCGCAACATGTGGGAGCAAGTACAAGCACATCGTGTTGCATCATTAAACTAACTGCATCTTTTTTCTAGGCTCTCACAGCTGCTTTGCAAACTGCTCCTGGCTGTCTGTGCATGAATATTTATGAGCAATATGGCCGCACACACAAACATGTTGAGACAGTCGGGAGCAGCTTATTAGCCTGGGGGGGGAAAATGGCTGCTTCAATGATTTGGAGAAAAGTACTTAGTACACAAATTCTCTTTTGAAGAATCTGAAGAGCCTTAACAGTATGATGATGATGATGATAATGATTTATTAAATTTGTATGCTGCCTGACTCTCCACGACTCTAAAACAAGCATTTGCTTGAATATCCTGACTTCTTTTAGCAGACTAAAAGATATCTAATATACTTAATTTCATTCTGCCCAGCCATATAACCCAGCATAATATTTAATACAATTTATTAGTTTTTCCCTATTTCTAATTCCTAAAGCAGATTCAACTATACTCGATCTTGAGTCATGACATAATTTGCACACAGTAGATTTTATTTAGATAATTGATAAAATATAGTAATGACAGAAACAGAATAAGAAACACAGCTCAAGGATTTATTTTTTTTTTTTAAAGTAGAAGGATTCCTGACATCTGCTTGAACAAGTTTCTGTCATTTGAGGTGATAATAAGTTTCCAAGTGCTACTGTTGTTTGTGACAAATTTCAACAGATTAAGTCACAAAATTAAGGAAACAGAAAAACAGACTTCTTACTTCAGACTGGAAGGTAGCACTCAAGAGAGATTGTTTACATTTCTACTGAAAATTAAATGAAGTCTTTTAGCTGGCTATGCAAGAGAGTTCAGTGAAACTTACTGTCAGTTAACCCGACATAAAATTGCAGTATTGCTTCAGAAAGTTCATTGTGGGATGTGATCTGTCTGTTTGCTTGCATGCTTTCAATGTCTGTGTTGTATAATAGCATTTTTAATGAAGAAGGCGTGGGTATGGATTTTGAGATTGTCAAAAGTTAAGTTCCAGCACTCCAGAACTGATCATGACGCACCCCTGTAGAAGTGTAGACAAAGCTGTGGAAACGCACATACAGAGTCTGAATAAAGGTATGTAATACGTTATGATTAATAGATAAAATAGGAGGAAGAATTTTGCTATCAATGCTGATTTTCCCTTGTAGCTTTAAATAGTTGGAACCACTGGTTCTAGAGTCCAGGTTTATATGTGTCTAATAATCAATCCTAGTACTGAATTCCTACAGAATTTGTCTATTGAAATCCTGTAAGAGCTTCTTACCAGAATAAGAATAACTTTGGTAAACAGAGTTATTCAAAATTGTTCTTTTATTTTTAGGCAACAATGTTCAAGTTGTTTGTTCTTTCATTTCCCAAATATGGGCAACTTCAGTATCTTCTCTACTTGTGGGATTTGCAGAAAAGGGTCAGTTTTAGAAGAGATACCTATACCTATGCATCTAACCTGTGTACTAAGAATAAGGGAATACAGTTCAATAGGTATGACTAGAGAGATCAGGGCTCCAGGCTGAACAAGAAAAGTCAAGCAGCTGTCATTAACCTGCCTCAGCTTTTTGACTAGGAAGTATTTGGCTACTGTTCCGAAACACTGAACTCTATTTCCTGCCTCTAACTCTATAGGACCACTTGCTGATAATTTCCTGTCTACTTTTGATAAAGTTAGGAGCACGTTCAGTTTAACTCCTTGTTTCGTAGAACAAAGAAACATCAGCCATAACAACATCTAATGGTAATTAGACCAAATTTCAACAAAGCTAATGGAACAAGCTAATGACTTAGTCCTGAATAGAACATCTTTTACTATTCTAGGATATATCACCCATGGCTTTTATGGTTGCCATGTTGATCTAAGAAGACTGAAAGCTTCTTTGGCTTGGCCTGCCCACCCCAGTCCAATTAAGATCACAGGTTTTTGACACCCATTGGGTTTTTTTAATTTATTCGTTTAGCATCAATAATCCTTAGCATGATCATTTACAAGTAGACATCTATCAACCCAAATAGATCATTTCATTAATGTGCTACAAACATACATAGTTTCATATCATTTCAAACAATTAATAGAAACCAAACAAATTAAGATAAAACTTGAATGCAATTTCTAGAAATAAGAAGTGCCCAGTTCTGGTTTGTGTGCAGAGGATTGGTTTATATAAGCACAGTCATTCCTACTGCTTGAAGTGATGCTTTGCTTATATGAATGAGTCAAACTAAGCTGAGTATGATGGAAAGAACTTCCATCTCCCATCAGACACAATAGTTCACAGTGGAATCTGTTCACATCTTCAGGGACATAAGACATTAAGGGCTGAGTAATCAAAGGAAAAATAACATCGTGGGTGAAGTGGGCCTGCAATCACACTCTATCCTAAAATGTCATGTTTCGACTGGCCATGTGGTCATTCAGTATCGCAGGGAAAATACTCTATACCTACTCAGACGCTCTAATTTGTTTTTGTTTCACACTTTCATTGACTTAGATCTGTTGGCACTGAAAATCCATTTAAACCCAGCTAAGCCTTGCATATTAATTCATTTATCCAATTTATATGGCTTCCATATACAGCTTATATGGGTGATGAACAAAATAAAAGCAAAATATTCCAGTAAAACCACCACTACCGCCTACAATCAAGGCCAGCCTCAATAACCACAAATCACATGTACCCATGCCAGAACTCCCAATGCTAACATGTCAGCCCCAACACTCTGCAGGAAGAGTCAGGTCTTCACAGCCTTTGGAAAGGCCAACACGGTTGGGGACATTCATATATATGGAGGAGGCTGTTCCATAGGGCAAACACCATGACAGAGAAGACATGCTTCCTGGAATCCACCAGGTGACAGTGTTTCACATAGGGTACCCAGAGCATGCCCATTCTACCAGATCTGGTGGGATGGGCAGAAACCATTGGGAAAAGGCAGTCCTGAATTTTTTTCAAAATCTAAGATCTATTGTGCTCTAGCAAAATCCATCTTTCAAACTGGAATCATGGGTAAATCACCATCAATCAATTCAAATTCTGATATCTGAACAAAGATTGTAATGGGAAACTGCATAAAATAATAACAAAATAGAAAATAGAAAAAAAATAGATGCTCCTTAAATTTAGAGCATATAAATTCCTTCCAACTTGAAGTACAAATCAGCTTTCCAAGAAAACTAGAAATTCTGCCCAGTCAACTCACCTAATAATTAATAATGAGTAGTTATTCCATTTGATTTCAGACAGGGATTAACAATGTTTATTATGGAATTATGCAAGTTTCAACTTAAATAATATGATTTTAAAAACCACCTGTTGCAAATAAGTCACTTGGAGCAATTTCATAGACGGCCTTTCAGTATGTAAAAATCTTGAAAACATCTACAACATTATCGATTGTATGAATCAAGGAAATATATATATAACTTTTATATTGCATCTGAGGCAGGCATAGTACGTTTGTCAGGAATATCATATATCTATATTTTTCCATTAATCATTACACATCTTTGCATCCTTGTATGTATCTATGTATGTACTGTATGTTTCAATATCTCATGAGAAAACAAGTATTTTGTTCATACATGCATATCTGTGAATCCTAAACATGCAAATATCACAGGTGACAAACTCTTATCTGAGTGTGGTCATTCAAATTTCTCTTATGGGATACTCTCCATGTTGAAGGGAAAACCATATCTATTAAAAACTGTCCAAATATCTGTTTTCCAACTAGTTAAGGCGTCAGCAATTCATGGATATCTTCTATTTCATCTTTCTACGTTATACAGAACATCAGAATTCATGAACATCCATAGGAAAGTGAAGGGTGGCAAGGAACATCACATAACAAAATATGTGTCATGATATAAGGGGCAGAGTTTGGATCACAATGTCCCAATGCACAATTTGTCATTTTGACAACATTTTGGGATCTAGCAAACACCTATGCTGCCTATGCCAAGG
This sequence comes from Liasis olivaceus, assembly GCA_030867105.1. Taxonomy (NCBI): domain Eukaryota; kingdom Metazoa; phylum Chordata; class Lepidosauria; order Squamata; family Pythonidae; genus Liasis; species Liasis olivaceus. The sequence goes on from CM061353.1 coordinate 81,665,861, forward strand.
TTCCTCAGGCAACTTGAAAGTATTCTGTGTGCTGGTCCCATTCTGCTGCCAATCTACTCTTGGTCAACCCCTGAACCTCCATCAGACAGAATCATTAGGACCAGTGTGCCCGCCCTTGCAATCAACCTTGCAGGGCTTACTCATCATTCCAGACATGCCATGATTAGAAGAGGTGAGTTTATGTATCCAATTAAGGTTTATAATGGATTTATCTGTAAAGGAATGCGGAGATAACTTTGACGAAGGAATGGATAAGCTGTTAAGGGAGCAAAAACAACAACTCTATTCTGGAAAAGTGGAAAGCATGAGAAATAAACTCAAAATGACTCCTCCTTGACTCTGTTTGGTATAAGAGGAGACAGAGAGACATCCTGACAGACTTTCAAGATTCTGTTATTACACCCTACAGCAATCATGTAGCATTCCTGGAATCCTTGCAGTGTCTACCTCAAAGTATCAAATGTAAGGGGAAGTTCAGAGTATTAGGGAAACATGTTTTCTTCCAGTATTATTTTTTGTCTTTTCCCTTGTAAAAAAGAAACTGTTACCAATGTTGCTCATTAAAATAAATGTTTTCTGTTGTGTTGAAATAAATATATATGTTGTGTAGGTAATGTTCTCATTCTCAGTACTGATGTATAGTCAAAACAGCACCATCCACCCTTGAAAGAACAATACAAACAGCCCTATGGGCACACAAAAGAGGCTCAAGAGAAAAGAAACCCTAAAGGAAGAAATGAAAAATCATCTGTTGATCAAGCATACTCAGCGTACAGTTAGGGTAGAAAACAGGAGTGAAGGGAATGGAATGAAGTATCTGCAAAGAGAGCATGCCTGAGTGGTTGGAAATGTGAGCTGGGATATGTTCTGATGCTGAATGAGAACCAACATGGCTTCTGCAACAGTAAGTCCCTTCTTGCTGATCTTTGACAGTGCCATCAAGCTGCTGGATAGGATTAATTCAGTAGGAATTGTCAACCCAGAGTTTCAAAAGTAATCTCAGTATGCTCCATGGTGCAGAAAGCTTGGAGCCGTAGTTCAATAACTTCAGGAAAGCCATGGATTCCTCACCACTGTTACTGGGTGTGGCGTGTTTGGGGATGGTGGGGAGGTGGGGAAACAGCTACTCTGGAACTATTTAATTCTTAATGATTCAGGGTTATATAACCATTTTAATATAAAGAAATGCAAAACAAACCAACAATAACATATTTCTTCTTTCCACTGCTGCTTTATGATCTCCTCTGCACTTAAGCCATACTCTGCCCTTACGGTGAAGCTTAAATTGTAAGCATAACTAATTTAATGTAAATATATATAGTTCTTTCTCTGCAGGGACTTGGATTATTTCACCCATGAACACAGAGAGCAGTGTAGATGTTGCACTAAATAAAGTAATAGAAAATAGAAAATGCCTAACTAGTAATAGTGGGAGCACTGTTTCGAGCTCCTGGTCCATTTCTATCAGCAGTCACAACAGCATTTATCTTATTTTTTTTGGGAAGAGTATTTGGACAGGGAAAAGATCTACTTTGAAATGACGAGCAATGATTTGGTGTCTGCAGCCAGTCTGTAGTTGAATACGCTTTCAATCTTCATGCACAAGGGGAAAAGGTAAACCTATGATTTGGAAAAGAGAGGAAACTAAAGGTTACAAAGGTTGGGAGGCCAAGTACTATGAAACTGCCCCCCTCCATCAAGTCAGAAATCTTGGCAGGATAACTAGAAACAGACTAACCCTTAAATCCTCCAGTTCATGAGCTAGCAGTAAGATAATTAGCTTGAATAAACCTAATATTTCAGTGTTCAGTTTCACTATGGTACCGAAGAGGAATTTGTTAGTGAAACCATTGGGTGAGAACATGGAGGCATTCCGTTTGACTTCTTCAGTTCACCAACTATATTCACAAGCTGATAAGAGGAGATAAGGGTTGCAAAGTGACATCTCCGCTACTTGAAAGCCCAGACAAAGAGCAGAAAACTCTAAAATATTTATTCTTGGAATGGAAAATCACAATTAAATTCTGGTGAGGGAAACACACTGGACAAGAAATAAATAACCAATGTTGCATCACACATGGTCAGAATAATTTTGCTTTAGCTACTTCTTTCAGTGAGAAAAAAAATAGGTATTGCTCAGTTCTTAAAAATGGTTATGAGCTCTGTAGCTAAGCTGTAAAGAACTGGAAAGCATACCAAGAGTAAGAATTCTGAGGTACCTCCATAAAACAATGAGATTGTTCTTTCTGAACCCTAGAAAATGCTCAAAGGTTCACTGACCTAATATCATGCTCAGTGATATTATCTGCTGGCTGTAATGTGCCAGGCAGCACATAAAGTCAGAAACAATTTTGTGCAGCCTATGAATTCTGAATTAAAATTCAGATGAGGTTTTCTAGTTTCCTCCCTCCCCAAAATTATGTTTCATTTGCATGGAAACATGTACTACTTATTTAAATGTTTAAAATCCACCCTGTACTGCTAAACCTCAGGGTGGGATAAATGCAATAAAAATTACACTAAACCTGGAACGTGAAAACATTCAAAGCAAAAAGACCAAACTATGGTCACTATAACCCAAAACCTGGACAATTTTCTGTACATTTAATTGATCCTTCCATTGATTAGTATGTCAAAATGGCCACCTTTAGATGGATGGACTTCAATTCCGCAAATTCTCCAACAATGAGCAAGCTGGGTTGGAATTTCAGGGATTTGAAATCCACAGATCTAGAGTGTGCTGTGGTTGGGGAAAGCTGAACTAAAACCTGCAATCTGTGATAAAGATTTCTTTAGCTGGATGGCACTCCAAATCTCATTTCTTTCTCTAGCTAATGAAGGAACGTAAAATCTTTAAGGGGAAATAGCAAAATACATACGTGGGGATTTGTCATGCACACAGACTCACTCAGATAAGCAACATTAGTTACCCTACAAATACTCTTCAGGAAATTCCATCCACTTGATGAGCTGTTGTCTTACTGGAGAGCATTTCACATGTCATCAGCTAAGTCAAGCGCTCTATTGTGTTGTTTTTACTAAATCCCTTTAAGAAAGCTTTCCTCTTTCAAAAATAAACTGTTTGGTCACAAGAATACAGTGTCAGCTTCAAAGTCGCTAGAAGATGGTTGAAATATCCTGCAGCAAGTTTGTGGGAATACTTAGGCACTGATGGATTTCAGGAGAGTAAAAAGATACATGCTGGGCTTCTTGGAGTGCAATCGCCGTTGGCAATAAGCATAAAGGGAAGGGGGAGGAGGAACAAGCTGTCTTTTAACACTTCAAACTAGGATGATTTAACAGAGAGTGTCTCAATTTTGTGAGTCCTCCTTCCCAGACTCTACCCAAACAAAGCTACTAATGTGTGGTCATTTTCTTGGCAACCCCACTTGGTGCTGATAACACCAACTGCCTCGTATTCTCCAAGGATCAGCTTGCTGGAAGACTGCTCCGTACCTCATCCCCTCGATGCTTCTGATGCGGGTGATCCTCCGACTACACGGCGCCAACCGCAACATGCTACCCACCGTGAGAGAGCAGGACGCAGGCTGCTCTAGTCAGGAGTTATCGTCTATCATACTGATTGACGAAACCAAGAGTGAGCAGAAAAAATAAACATGAACAGAGGCTCCAGTGTATGGGGCAGTCAGCTGGGAGTTTTAGCATTTGGCCTCAGTGATCCTACTCTCATGGTAGGTTATCTTTTCCTTGTGCTATCATTTATCATAACTTTGAGGGCCAGCGAAAGAAGCAAACCCTATGATTTTCCTATTGGGGATATTCATTAAGCACTTTTTTTTTTAGAACAACTTCCTCTCCCTCCTCCCATAACAGTTCCACCACCTCAGTCCCAATTCCCCAAAGGACAGTGAAACCCAATCTAACTAAGTCCTCTTCTTTTTCTTTGTAAGAACTTTAATTACAGCAAGCGACCATGTTGAGCAATTAACCACTTCTAAACAGATCCAGAATTCACATGCAGCCATATCCCATCACAAACTTTAACTTGTCGTCAGAGCAAATAAGCTTAAAGCACAGCAAGGTCCATCAAATGATTCGGCACTAGATGTTGCTTTTATCACTAACAGCTCCTCTTGAAATAATGGTGGTTGACTTTTGCAGGCACACAAACCAACTCCTGTATTGATCTTGACAGCCACCATAAAGTACTCCCTGAAGTGTCAGTAACAAAGATGATTTGTACATGGCTTGCAGTCTTCCAGCGTCCTAATAGCTTTCTCATTCCGACACAGAAAACGCCAAGCATAAACCAGCTGGTTAAAGCTGATACAAGCATTTCTTCTCTCAGCAGGCCATTCTTGCATAACCATTTATTCTGCCGAGTTTTAAAGTGCCTGAAGGATTTAATTATGTACATAGACAACCGCTATAAACTCTATTCTAGGTTTTTTATTGACTTTTGTGCTGGGTAGCTCTTAGGCATTTCAATTAAGTGTTTTTATAAGAAAAGTTACACTATTGTAATACACACATGTGCACGCACACACACACACATTTCTGTCTTTGAGGGTAGTTCCAAACAGTTCCGTATGATTGCATAAACTTTATTTAATCGAAAAGGAACTTCAGTATCTTAAAAACAAGTCAAGAAAATATACATCAAAAGATATATTTCAGTAGGGACAAGAGAAAGCAAGTCTGCCTCAGCTGTAATTGTTATAAAACTTTAGACAAATATTGGTCAGTTTAGTGATATCTAATAGCCAAATATTTAGCAATGAAAGCAAGTCAGAGGATTCCACACCATCGCTTACAACATGAATTTCTTTAGAGTTTTCTGCTTGTTTCTTGTGCACAAAAATTTGCATTGTAAGAATTAAGTAACACGATCAGCAGAAAAACATGATGCAGCTGTTGCACAAAGCAGTCACTTCAGACTGTTAATAGGGAATCACAAATATGAATTTTCCCTAGTATAAAATTTTCCTGTACCCACAATTCTAACCATTGAGACAGAGGGACACTTTGTCCCAGTAGTTTTTCAAATATAAAAAAATCCTTTGCTTTTGTTTTTTACAATGGAGAATTTTTAACCATTTCATCTCATTCCTGCCATAAAAAGAGCACAGCTCAGCAGGGCAACATGTCATTTCCCTGTTCTCCAGCTCAGAAATTGGTTATTTAAGGCTCATGGCTAGTTCGTGCTTTATATAGAACAGGAATAAATGCATTTACACTGTGAGCGTATTCAACATTCCAGAATGTTTTAGAACCAGTTTCCAAGCTTATTTTTTAAGTTGTATACTTATGATTTTTAAAATATGGATGCTACCAATGTAGAATTAAAAGCAAAATATTATATAAATGAACTCAGCAGCAGGGATACATCAAGGATATATGCAGTGAAAACCCAAATTTCCAGTGACATATATGAAACAGATCTTAACACTTTTTATGGATTTAACTGAAGCCTTCTCCTTAATTACATCAACAAATACCACCAATGTATTTAGAATCAATAGTGCCCGATTGACAAAACTAAACACTCCAACTCTTAAGGGGACAAAAAAGATCTGCCTTCCTCAACAACTTCTTTCCAAAGTATATATAAGAGTTTCTACAAACTTCCTTCATTATGAAGTGGGATATTTCAGTCCTAGCAGGTGGTCACAGTAGACTTGGCCTGGAAAGAGAAAGAGAGAGAGAGAGAGAGAGAGAGAGAGAGGGAGGGAGGGAGGGAGGAAGGGAGGGAAGGGAAAGGCAAGAAAAGAAAAGAAAAGAAAAGAAAAGAAAAGAAAAGAAAAGAAAAGAAAAGAAAAGAAAAGAAAAGAAAAGAAAAGAAGTACTGCATGCCCATGGCTTTAACTAGAAATATGCACCTTCTCAATGTTCTTCCTAACCATTCTCATTTCCCCTCTCCTCTTAATCTGCTCTGCAAACCATGAGCATGCATTCAAATCCACTTTAAACATTTCACCCACAGGCAATGTAATTCTGAAACAAGCAAGCAGCATTTTCACAGCTCAGGAGTAATAGATTAATTTGAACCTAATGTTGCAGTAGTTTACTGCTCCAAATGTTCTGGTGTAGACATAGCCTGAAGGCATCAGGTTGTGGCATGCACATCCTCTGGAACCGTGGCGTTGGCTTCACATCTGTGCATCACATTGGCCAAGCACCTCATTATCAAACATCCCACTGTGCCTACCTGTCTCAATCAGTCTTCTAGCCACAGACAAACCAATTTTCTCCCTCTTGACTAAGAATCTTTGTTCTCCTTCTCACTTACTAAATTTTTGTAAGGCTGCTGATAACCAGGGAGGAGGGGTGTCTGTCCTTTCAAACCTCCTAGGTTTTTGTAAGTTTCTTAATTAAGGGGACTGGGTGTGTGTGTGGAGGACAAGGAATTACATCAAGTTCCTGACAGGTCACAGCATAAATTGTGCTATTTGTGATTTAATATATAAAAACTTGTGACTGAGCACACGATCAGGTGAGAAAAAAATGGAGTTGCTTGTTTTGACTTTAACAAAATGGGCTTGCATCAATTCTCTGTAAACAAAGAAGGGTAATTTCTAATGCAGGTAAGTCCTCACTGTAGAAAAATTAGTATCCAAATCAAAACTCTTTCTACAAGTTATTAGCTAGAATGTTTTCAGGGAATTTCTACAAGTGATACTAGAAGTGATCTTTAGCTTCTCCAGTATGTCAATATCTGTAAGATTAATTGTTCCAAGTATGCAGAAATATATCAATTAATTGTGGACTATACAAGGCCAGAGTACTGTACGTGTTTCCTAAAAGCATCAAAGCCTTTGCAGACACCTCTCTAGATCCCAACAGTCTCTCTGCTGCACATGACTTTAATTTTTTTTTTTGTTTAGATTATTTTAATTAAAAATAAATAAATGGGAAACTGACATGCAGAAAAGCAAAATGCCAGCCTCCATCTTTATTTCCAGGAATGCCTTGGGGACCCATGTAAAATCAAATATGATGAGTGGTTACAGCCTAGCTTCCATTTGCTTTATTTGGAAATGTGTCAACCTGCCTAACAAAAGACCCAGCATGCCCACCAAGCTTGCGACTATGGGCATAGGATTGTGGGGGGAGGGGGAAAGCATTTGCATTTCAGCTTGAAATAATGTGCCCCCTTTAAATAAATGAACTGGTGATTGAAATTGAAATCAAATGTATTTGTAATAAGATAAAAACATTAAAAAGTTTCAGAACTGCCCCCTCACCCACCCCTCTTACATTTCAAAGCCCTTTGCACTATCTTAATTTGTCTTTGTTTCTCTCAATCTCATTAATTTTCTAAAAGACTGAGCCATTGCTACCTCCTCTCTCAAGAATAAAAACCACAGATTATTTGCTCTCAATTCACAATAATAAGTGGCTTGAAATGTCCTCTACATTCTTCTAGCATATTATGATGTCTGCTGCTTACAGTCAAGTGATGCTAGATTGCTATATTGTGCAACTCCTGTACCAAATTTGTTTACTATTGGATGATACATACATACATACATATATACATACCCATAATGTTATTCCTATTCAGAGTAAGCAATATTATGCAAAGTGTATAACAAATAGTAAGCCAAGTAAATTCAAGGCATGAGATAAGGAAAGAAAAGAAAAACTTAATCTAGGTTTGTAAATTGGTTTTCATTCTCGTTTTCTCTATGTGACCAAACAATCTCAATAAACAGCATTTATTTCATGCTGATTGCTAACTTTTATATTTAATTCACATTAATTCAACTTCTATTCTTTCTTGACCCTATCTTTTCTTGTTTTTCTTCATACATTTCATAAGTACATTTCCACTGCATTCAATTTACCTTAACGTTTCTTCTGACACACCCAACTCTCACTTCCATATAACAAAGATGGCAGAAGCCATGGTCTTGTGCATAGCAATTATAGATCTTTCTGCTTCATTTCTCACAAGAGACCAGATACTACCCACTGCAACCAGAATTTGCATTTTCTTCTCTACCTCTTCTAGAAGTATTACTTATAGTTGAACTTCCTGTTGCCAAACACAGTAGATGGACAATTATGTATTAAATTTCTACATTCTGTGCAGAATTCAAAAATCCACACCATAATCCATCCAAGTGCTTGCATAAACCATTAGTGCTTAAATAATTTGTTTTATAGAGAGTTGGCTTTAGAGTAAAAAAGGATAGTTCATTACTGAGAATAGGTAGATTAAACATGTTTTATTTTTAGATAAATAGACCGATAATTATGGTCAAAGGCCAGCAACTTGAAATACCCTACAAGATCCAAGATGCCCAAACAGTAATATAATATATAATAAATATATATAATAAAACGCTTGCTGTTTAAGAAACATCCTAGCTTGATTTTAGCCCATGGACAGCAGAAGCTCCGGGGAAAGATCGATCAGTACTTCCAAGTCAAATGATATTATCAAGAATTATTAGCCAAACCAACTGGGCAGAAGTTAAGATTTAGCTAAATTAAAAGATCACCTGTCAAGTTATGTGCCTCTACCTTTTGTAGAGCAGCTAGTAGCTACAAGGAGAGGTTAGGACCACACTGTTCCTGAAGAGGAGTAATTGGTGTGTGGTCTTAACTGATCTCCATACATTTGTTGATCCAATAACTTAACCTTAACTAGTTTAATGGCAGCAGGCACAAAACCTCTTCTGTGCATGTGTATATGTGAGAGAGAGAGAGGGAGAGGGAGAGAGAGAGCGAAAAGAAACCAAAGAAACAAAGAAAAAATAGAATAGCTTAAGCACCAAAAAGTCTTCTATCAGCCCTGCATTTCAATTTGGGCCTTTTTCTTACCTGAGGTATGAAATACAACCTCCAGATACTTAAGGTAACAATAAGAAAAGAGGGGGAATTTCTGGCATGGCCTACTCCATCTTGTATTTCAAATTTGCTTTGCCAAGATTTGTGTGGAAGTGCATGTGCAGAGAAGCATACACACATACACTCATGCACAGAGGAACTTCTCTTAAGTATGGAGATTCTGCAGTTGATTTGTAGATACGTAGCAGCAAACACAGGCTTAAAACATAGTTTTTAACAATCTTCATCTGTTGCATAAGGGAAAAGGTTGAGCTTGATCGGTAAAAAAACAGGAAACTGTGCTTATCTAAAACTGTTATCTTTGCTTGGAGTACAAGAAAATTCAAGGGTTTTGTTTTTTGTTTTCCTTTAATAGCCCATGAAAGTGATTTAAGATATTGTTTCAGCTTCTTCAAAATAAATATTGTTAGATCAATATAAAATCAGACAATAAGGAAGTTGTCGGCAGCTTCTCACAAACAAAGGGCAGGGAGCCCACAGCCTATCTCTGCTCATTTCAGCACTGGGGCTAGGCAGCCAGGCATGTGGGAGCCTAACTATTAAGCTAGCAGGACTAGAGGAGGCAGTGAGAGTCCTGCTGGCAGAAGAACAGATAGCGGACCTGGATTTAAGACATGGCTTGTACTCCCCAATCCTCCCAAGTCATTTTGAAGCTAGCTAGGCGACTGCTTGCAATGATGTGAATCTTGGTAGGCAGAGAACAGGCAGGGAACACCATAAGCCAATCAGGGCTCTTCCTTGCAGTGACCAATAGGAGGGTGCCAAAGATGCCATTCCTCCATGTCTCACCCCATGTCGCTACATATTCTGGGAGAACAACCCCCCCCCCCCAAGCTGTTCTCCCTGTGCAAAAAGCAATAAAATACACCACTAGCATGATCCTGCACAATTTCCAGGAAAATTGTATGTAACTGACTGGTGGTGGTGGTGGTGGTGGTGGTTTTAAACCTAAGCATGTATAATAGGATGAAGCTCCCTATTTAGCAATGGATCATTCTTACTGTATCAGAAAGTCCTTTGGGAACTGTGAGCATGGTAACACATCCTCAATATTATAACCAGGACCTTTAGCCAAAATTTCCAACTACGGTTTTAGTTTGCAGCTGTCAGTGATGTAGGCATTATGTTCTAGTACGTCCTAAATACTGCCAATGCAGTGTTCTCTTATCATCCATGGCCTCGATTATGACATCGATGTTATGCCATATGGGTACGAACAGCTGCAGAGATCACTTAGGCACAGTCTTCTCTTTTATGGGTGCTACAGTTAAACTGTCCTGCTTCCAAAATGATGCCTCTATATATTAAGCAGCAATGCATTTTTTCCCCCCAAACCAGTGCTATCTTTTTCTTTTATTTTCTTTTTAATATTGCATTTCCTCTCTTGAGGTAATATCTTTTATCTGGAAATAGAAGATACAGGCAAGCAACAGAAGAAAAGATGAAATGTTTCAGCAAGACAAGGAAAGCAATCCTTCTGGGCCAAGATATTGCTGTTTGCCAAAAAGTGCTGAAAGCTTGACCTGGAAATATTGAGGGCTCAATCAAAGTTATACTAGATTGCTATGGAATCACAACAAAATAGGCTATTAGGGTCTGGCCAGTGAAACAGCCTCTTCTGTGCTGTAATTTCAAGAAATTTACAACTAGAAGTATTGGTGCACAGATCAGTAGGCACTTGTTTCAGCATCAGCCAGTCATATCAGGGAGATAGTACCAAATCCATCTCATTTGGCATATATAACAGGGAGCATTTTTATATCATTTTAAGATATTACTAATGCATTGCTCATTATTTTCAGCAAAAATAGAGAAAATGCTGAAAAGAAATAACCATGGGTCTAAAGTATCCATTTTTCATTGTCCAATTACATAGTGTAAATATTTTAATCTGTGTATCTGGCCAACAGAACGGAGACAACTATGTCTATTAGAAGTACAGTTTCCAAGCACTTCATTCCTCTTCTCAGAATTTCCTTTTATTTCTGTTGTGCTTTGGACTAAATTGTCTTGTTATACGAAAGACATTATGTCACTTTTCTGTTTATTAGCGGTGTTGGCTCTAGGCCCTAACATTAATACTGGGCCACAATACCCATTTCTGGCAAACAGCCCAGTGATTAAAAAAGATTGTAAGAACTGGAAAACTAACGGGGGAATTTAATCAACCATCTAAACATTACATTTATTGAGGAGCTAGGTAATTTGATCTAATGATGTAGCGGGGTTCACATTTCATCTTTCAGATTTTGCCTTGAGATTGTTGTACTGATTCTGCTCTAGAGCTATGGAAATTATCAGCCAACTTCTGAGCACTGGAAAATATCATATGGCTGCACTTGATATGGAAAAATTCAAAACCAAGGCCGTTTATATCTCTTTGTTTTTCAGTAACTACTGGAAAAAGTAATTTAGAGACTATAAATGGGTTGATCGTTTTTAGAAAAAAGTTTGCCTGCTTTCAATTCTAGCAGGAGTTTGATTTCTAAAAAGAGAAAGTCAAAATCAGATGGCTATAATGAATAAGGATACATTTAGAATTTCCTGGTCATATTGTGTCCACAGTCAGTAGATCATCATATCAAAAGAATGAATTATATTGTCTGTTACACCTGAGTCAGTTGGAAATATGCTACAAAACACAGTGGCCCAGTTGTACTGAAGGCCTCATATCCAGTCTACTACAAAACCTAAAATATGCAAATAGGAGGCAAGCCTGTCATGTTTCACACTAGCAACTCACTGCACTGTTACACAGGGACTTTGATCAATTGAATATTATCTTGGCTTGTTTTAATGCTTCTGCAATTCTTTTTGTTGAGATCTCACTATATCATTGCATTGGTTGAAATTGTCACTTTCAAAGTCCCATTGGATAGATAAATGCTTTTAATAGATAAAAATAATAATCTTCTCTTACAATCACGAACAGATTTCAAGAATTAGAGTAGCAACACTATTCATAGTTACTTAGGCATTTGGGCTTCTGTTGCTGTTGTAGTTAACATTTTAGCAAGAGCTTTTTGATTCTATACAGTAACCATTTTCCTTCTCTCCCCCCACATATTTACTGCTCCTTTGATATTAATATAATGAAAGCTATTCAGTTTGAATATCACATTTCTACTCAGTATTACATAGATAATCTAGGTATTCTGCATCATACATTTTGAGAACAGTTCCCAACCACGTCCAGTACTCTGGTGGACCACTTACGGTCTATAGATCATAGATTGGGAGTGATTGGCCTATGCCTACACATTCAATAAATGTGGATATCTAAATACCTATGTGTGTACAGGTGGGCACAGAAGCACAAAATTTAAATAAGATAAATATAATGAATAAATTACTTTCATTATATTTTATAATGAAATGTTTTAATTTTTATTATTACATAATATTTTAAAAGAAAATATAAATGTATAATAAACATATTCATATGTGTCTGATACAGTCTGATAGAGCTATAAATTGCACAACTGGTTTTCTCCTCTGATGTGATACATGTTGCAGGAAGACAATATACATGTCCAAGAATCTTTTCCAGCCAATTTTGGTTTGGAAGTTTCCTTTGAGCTCATTTACTGTTTGTGGCTGAGACTGCTTATATATGTATTTTATTTATGCAAACATTTCTTTCTTGCCCCAATATACATGCACCACTCAGAGTTGCTTTCAATTTGTTTGTTTTTTTACCAACATCCTACAGTTCAAGAGAGACGTTCACTTTTGGAATCTTAGTCCAAGCCCTGATGAAAATTGCAGATGATGAATACCATCCTGCCAAGGACAATTCTACTTTTCATTTCAGAAAACAGGGAAAGTGTCTTTTAAGAAGATGTCTGTTAATATTTAGGATAGATGTATGTTCTACTTTAAAGATGACAGCCCTCTGTTTGAAAGTGCCCTTTATTTGGCACTTTTCTTTTTACAGAGTTTGGTGACAAATTACTCGTGAATCGCATATACTGATCTAATCTGTTCTGACGGAATAGATTCCACATGTGTATATGGAGAATTGTTAACAGTGGTTCTCGAGCCTTCTTCAGACTTGCACACCCACAAAACTACACTAAGTGAATGGGATGGTAGGGTTCTGCCATGGCAGAGAAAGTTCTCTTGCCACTATAGTTGCCAGTCTATCTTCCAAAGGGCTATCCAGAAGAGTGATAACTACAAATGATTATTATGAGGCAACTTTCCACAGTCCTCCTAATGCCCTGGGTCTGTTTTGTGCTCTGTGGATTCTGAGATCAACAGAACCTATAAATCTGAAGAGTGCCAAGTTGGTAGAAGTTGTTGCATTGCACATCTTACTGTCAAAAGTGTCCCATAAATACTATGTATCATTAAAAGAAATTACTGCTGAAAATAGTTTCCAAACCTATCCAAGGAGATCTGTTCTTTTAACTCTTATTGTTTACAGTCAGGGCAATCCATCAGAAAGTACTCAAATGTAAACCACATTCATTTCAAAGGAGCTTGCCCACATGAAATTATTAGTGGCTCTAGCTAAAGACTGTCACTCACTTGAACTGGCAAGTGGTGAGGATGACTGAAGAAGATAAAGCAGATATGAAAAAGACAGTTCATAAACTCATTAACCAGAGACCACCAATTCCATATTCCCTTTCTATCACCAATTCCAACATCATGAGAGAGGTTTGTTGAATGGTTTGATGCTTTATTTCCCTCTTCCTACAAATGACATTACAATAACTGAGCAAACTTCTCATTCTTGTCAGCACAGACAGAAATTCATCACCGGGCTAACAAAAACCTTAGTACCTGTTATCAGAATTGCAAGAATCCAAGCGTTTGGAAAGGAAATGCAAGTCCATTGACCTGAAGCCCACTCACTTGGGTCAGTGCATGCTGGGAGGGGAAATAAGCTACAGAGCAGATAATTTTCAGCTTGAATGGTTTTACTTTCTCTACCAGGCCGCGCAAAAACAAACTGACAAAACAAGGGACACAAAATTAATGACCCATGCATTCTGTCAATTGACTCTTAACAACAGTGGCTAGTTCACCTTAAACATTTTCCCCCCTCTTCCCCTTGCAACAAATCCTTGATTTGGGGATCCTGACAAATGCACAAAGCAAAGAGCTTTAAGGCAGCTTCTTGGTATGCAAAGACATATTATTCCTTATCAAAGATGTAGTTTGTCTCAAACGATTCATACTTTCATATTTTAATACCTACTAAGCCAACCCAGTTGGGTTTTCACACTGCTTTAAAAACATTAAACATTCAAGGTACCCCTGCAAAGCAAGTATTGACAAGGTTAAAGTTTCATTCAGCAGCGAAGATGACAAAATCTGGCCACAGCGTTTAGTATCCAGCAAATTGTATCCCGCTATCCCTGGCTATGTGAAAGGGAACGCCCAGATAAATTGCAGGGTGGTTGGGGGGGACGGTCTTCTCCTATATTGTTCCCAAGCTATGAAACAATTTTTTTGGGAGTTGCATTTGACTCCCTCTCTCAGTATCTAGAAAAACCAGAAAGGTGCATCTCTTTTACCAGGTTTTTAATTGTTGCTTACCGTTGGTATTATTATTAGTATTAATTTTAATACTACTTGTTTATTTGTAGATTCTGTTTTTTTTAATTTAATTAATCACTTTGAATACTCACCACAGTGGAAATATGGGGTTTAAACTGAATTAAATAAACAAGCATGTGTAATAGGTAGAAAGGTAATAGCCGCCCTCCCCCCAAACTGCCTGGAAAAAGTATACCTGTAGAACTTCTGCATGTTAAAAACACAGATCTTCTGATAGGAAAAAAAGGTGTATTAGAACATATGAAGTCAAAATATCTTATAATACTAAATGTGACTAATCATATGAATTCTACTCATTTCCTTAGCCAGTGCTATCGTTAGATATAATGAAGAAACCAGTTCAACACAGGGAGAAAATTAGGCTAAGCCCCAGTTGCTCCTGATCCACCACTGAAGCAGCATTCTTTGCACCTAAGGAGTGCAAAGAATAGCCTGATATCTATCTATCTATCTACCTATCTATCTATCTATCTATCTATCTATCTATCATCTCTATCATCTATCTCTCTATCAATCATCTATCTCTCTATCTATCAATCATCTATCATCTCTATCTCTCTATCTCTCTATCATCTATCATCTCCCTCTATCATCCATCCATCCATCCATCCATCCATCCATCCATCCACCTACCTACCTACCTACCTTCCTACCTACCTACCTACCTACCTACCTACCTACCTACCTACCTAGCGGCCTATCTCACATAAAGATATCCTGTAGGCCTCCTATATTGTGATCCACAGAATAGCATAGCGTGAGGAAGTGGTGTGACACTAGCCTGCACAGGCAGCAGGTGTGTATCCGTCACAACATCCTCAGAGTAATGCCTACAAGACAACTGGCCAGCCAGAAGATAAGTGGCTACATCCAGCAAAAGGGGGCATGGGGGGAATTGTGCATACAGAATGCACAGTGGGGGTGGCAGACTGCTGATGCCCAATGCTTTTTATTCAGACAAGTAGTTGCTTCCTGGTGACTCAAGCATTTCTTAACCCCCTGACCTGATATCACATTTGAAACTAAGATGCAAGGAATGAAAAACATATGCTCCAGTAGTATGTCAGAAAAAAAGGTCTGAAATAAGAATTACTCTGAATGGCCAATTATCTATGCTGTTGTTTGTCTCAGAGATATGACAATAAAACAGCATCCTCCAGTTACAGTCAGAAGTGCTGTTATCCAGGAAAAGGTGTATCATGTGATGGGTCATGTGACAGGTCTGATTGTATTTTCTTTTTCTAATATTTATTTTAAAGGTAACTGGCTTATTTCATAACGCCAACTGTTCTTTGACCTGCAGTGGACGGAGATAAGACCTGCTGCTTCTTTCTGACAACCTCCTAAGTCTGTTTTCATATGATTTGGCTTCATCATCTGTCACTGTTATGCAATTAATCACGTTCATTTGTGCTGCGTAATTGAAAAAAAACAAACAAGGTATTTAGCTAAAAGAAAACCCTGCAGTTCATACTGAAGACTTTCCCAAAATGGGGTGCATTACAATGATGCTAAAATACTAAACCTTGTCTAGTGTTCTGTGTTTCTTAATCAACCCAAATCAGAATAAATAATGGGTAGAATTACGAAGCTGCAGGGTATGTCACTGCAAATTTCCTGGCATTTTCTATGTAACTGTGACTGGTCTATTTACTGAAAGCCATATATACTATATAATGTTCACTGAAAACTCATGAAATGAATGCAATATGATAACCACTAGGGTGCTACTGTGACGTCAGGAATCTGCTACAGTTTTATCCAATTCAAACAGGGGGAAAAATGGCTGTAATCGTTCTGCCCTCTAAACAAATACCTTGTCTGTTCAGCTGAACTTGAAATTCAAGGTTACAGCTAAGTCATCCAGCAATAAAAATAATGGAGAGGAATAAACAGCATTACACTTCTACAGGATCCGAGTCTGCAACCAAGACAGTTTTCTGAGTACTGAAGGGACTATGCTATTTTAGATTTGCTAAAATCCTAATGTTTCAGTTGTAGCCTTTAGGAGTGGTCTGTTTTTCTCTGACCTCTTTACATATGTTGCTCTGGGCAGTCTAGTTGGCACACATGATTTTTATTCACAGTGGTTGAGGTTACTATAAAGCAGCCTTCTCAAGCTTGGTGCCTTCCAAATGGCTTAGTCTGGGGAAAATAGATGCAAAGACTCTGCAATAAACAGAATTTCCCAAATAGTATGAGCACTATCATTTTTCCTCAAGGAAAATATATCTACCCTGGTTGCCGCAAAGGAAAGGGACATCCAAATGTATTAGGTAGTAAAAAAAAAAACAAAAAACAACTATGTTACAGAGAAAAAAGATGTTGCTTCAAAACAACTGACGCAGAATATTTCATTTCCCTGAGAAAGGCCTTTGAAATATGCCAGGAATTCTGAGAAGTGGCTGATAAACCCATAGGTTCAATCACCTAATAATAATTACTTTGTGCTTATACGCTAGTTTTTCCCAGTTGTCGTTGGTGGTTGTAGCAGAAGAGGGCTACATAGCCAAACTGCCTTAGCACTAATGTCTTGTTCTATAGCAATGTCAGACGCACTGGCGTTTCATATTCAAATCACAGTGTCACATTTCTAAGGGTTCCAGGAATGGCATGGGTGGGTAGAAGCATTTACATGGGCCCTGCAAAAAATAGGAGCTCCTGGGGAATATTTAACAAGGACCAAATAGCCCATTTTTTCATTATACGCTCAAGGCAGCATTCTTACAGCTCTGTTTTACTGAGCAACTAAACATTATAATGTAATAGAAATGCCAATTGTAATATTTTAAAAAATAGCAATTCTGGATCTTGTACCTTTCCCTATAGCACTTTTCCAGATCCCTATATCTCTGCCTCATTTCATTTGCTAAAGGGGACCCCCTTGTCTTAGACTGGAAATCAGATACAGTTCTTGCCTTCTGATCCTCAGATTACAACAGACACTGCTTACTGCAATTTAATCTTTCAAACATGTCTGAGTAGTGAAACTCTGTCTGCTGGCTCCTGCCAAAATATTCATTTGTCAGGGAATGGCAGTATGTGACAGTTGAGTGCAGAAGAGCCAACCTCAAGAGGTTGTGACAGCTTTGAGATGCTTTCTCCTTTTCATACTCAGTTTACATTTTGAAAATCTCTAACTATTTTGTTCTGCAGTTCCACAGTGTGGCCAAGGAAACTTGACAATATCCAAAGCCAGGGCCAGGAGCCAGAGGTGACTCCATTTAACAAAAATATGTCATCCCATACAGCAGCCAAGGAGAATCTTAAGGTTAAATCAAACAGCACTGTTTGCAAAAAAGGAAAGCAAAGGTGGACTAAGAAAATGTGCTGAATTTCAGAGTCTCAGAAGTAGCTATAGCATTCCTTATAATGTAAAAGAGGATGCTGTGATAGACCCAACATTCATACTCTGCATCATTCATGCCTTTAAAAACAGCTACTAGCTATACCAGTTTGGCTATAGCTGAAGGAACGATATGGAAAAATATGGTATCTTCTGATGTCTTCTTCCTGTATGTCTCCTAGGACAATAAGACTTGGATAATACAGTGAAATATTACAGGCAGCACATGGGAAAAAAACATGCGTACAGACACATAAGTAGGAGTTATAGTTGGGAACAGATCCCACGGGCAGAGAAACAAGCTTTGACTAGCCATCAGTCAGTGATGATGGACTTAGCATCGTTCTGCTTATGTACATCTTTTTCTTCTCCTATGCATGGTGGTATTATTATTATTATTATTATTTAAATCAATTTATACAGTATATAAATTTTATATCAATTTATATAATTTAAATTATAACAAATTTTGTTCTGTATTCTCAGATTTACTTACAAAGGATTTTTCTGTCATTTTTGAAAGGAAAATTCTTTGTTCTTCTAGGTTGGATGGACCACACAGAAATGTCTGCTAAGTGTTCTTTTTATTAAATAACCCTCCAGAAATTTTAAGTCAGAACATCTAATTAATCTTGAATACTGTCTGCTTCAAGGTTGTGCACATTTCTGAAATTACCGACCTGAAGCTAGTTTACAAAGTATGTTTCTCTTGACAATTACAACATCAAGTTGAATGTGTGAATGAGGCATCAAAAGTCTAATATCACAAGATAAACAAAGGTTCAAATAAGCCAAAGTTAAAAAAAGAAAAAAAATGCAACACTTTTCAGAGCATTCAGGTATACAGTGGTAAACACTATAAACACGAGCATGTTATATGAGTATACAGATGATCTAATATGGTCAATGAATCTGATTCAGAAATCTGTAATAACCAATTATTGCTCCAGGTTGTTCCTTATAATTCGTGCAGCACAAACAGACTGAAATGTTCCACTGCAAAAAGTCACAAATCAACCACTGTTTAATTTTAAAACTTGCCCACTGCTATCAGAACACAGAAACTAGTGGTTTTCAACCTATAAGTAACAAAATACATTTTCCTTTGAAATAACTCACTTTTAAAAAAACCTAATTTTATATTTATTTATTTATTTATTTATTTATTTATTTACTTGATTTGTCCCCGCCCATCTCCCCTACAATGGGGGACTCTGGGCGGCTTACAGTCACTAAAATCACAATGCATAATTAAATTATAGAAAGTTTAAAAATTATAAAAGTTATAAAACTAGAAATTTACAAAACTAGAATAGAATAAAAAGCTAAAAACTCTCTTGAATCTTGAACTTGAACCAGCATGTTTCAAAAATTAGACCGAATCTAAAATCAGGCTAAATCCAAGGTATTCCAACTTTTCATTTACAGTAATCTCTGAGAAACAAACGTTGGCATGCTGGTTAACAGACTTTGGCTCTTTTTGTTACAGAGAATGCCACTGTTCTTGGTTAAGTACGCAAATGTCAGGCATAGATTTCATTGCTGGATATTGGCTAGTATAAGAGCCTACATGGCATAAAATTTCAGTTCATTATCAGGCTCCATACACTTCCTCAGCTACAGGGTGAGGTAAGGCTGCCTTCATCCTCTTTAAATAGATGCATGATTAAATAAAACATACAAGAAAGTTCATGGCCATTTTTTCCTCAAACTAATTCTAATCCAAGACATTTCTGGTGTTTGCCCCAGAGTTTATTTTCTTTAAAAGGGGACTCTCATGCCAGATTAGTTGACCACTGTTCAAAATCAGTATAGGGGTCAACATGAAACTAGAATTTATGTAACTAACTGCATGGTTTGCTGGACTGTGTTCTTTGTGAAAACCAGTACCTAAAATATTGAGTTATACACAATATTAATTAGCAGAAAATCAAATTATAACCCAGAGGGTTATGTGTATTATGATTACTTATTGTATCTCTTTGAATTAAATGTAAGGCCATTTTGCATGTATTTATGTAGTATCATGGTTAAGTCATTGTATTGTCATTTTTTAAAAAGATGTCATCTAGATTTGTAAATAGTGCAATTCATCTCAAATAAATATTTTAAAAATAATGACATTAATTAAACATTAAATTATAATATAATACAAATGAAAACAAAATCACTTTCTGATCTCCCAGCTTTGTGTAGTCTTCTCAGTAATGGAGGAAACTTCTAAAGTAGACACAGAAATACCTCTGGGACACAGCATCTGAGTAATAACTCTCTAGAACAATATTGCATTTTATATATATATATATATATATATATATATAGTATACCTTTTGTATCGCAAACCATATTTTCATGAAGAAATAGTTTAAAAGTTACACTAATGACACTACATGAATTTCTGAGTTTTTCTCATTGCAGAAAAGCCTCCCATATAATTATAGTATGCTAGAAGGGCTTTCCTCATGAAAAGGTCTAAAGACTGTATGTGCTCCCCTTTTTATTCAAGCTCTATGCAGAATACATTCTGAGGGAACTTGGATTGGAAGAAGATGAGCTTGGTTTTAAAACTGGGGAAAGAAATATCAATAACCTGGATTATGCTGATGACATAGCTGAAAATTCAAATGATCTGTAAGTTCTAGTAATGAAAATTGAAGAGGACAGTGAAAAAAAAGGGAGCAAGGTACCTAATGTTAAATGTAAAAAGACCAAACTAATGACAACAGTACAGCAGTCAGCCTTAGAATCGGCAATGAAGATGCTAAGGTGGTGGAGAACATCTGCCTTTTAGGATTGACTATCAACAGTAAAGGAACCAGCAACCAAGAAATATACTGAAGACTAGTACTTTGACAATAGCAATGGAGGCCTTGGAAAAGATATTTGGATGCTGGGATATGTCTATACCTATAAAGATGAGAATCATGCAGGCAATAGTTTTCTCTGTGACAATCTATGGAAGCAAAAGTTGGACTTTGAAAAAGCAGGATACAGATGTTTTGAACTTTGATGTTGGAGAAGATTCCTGACAATAGCATGGATAGCCAAGGGGAGGAAAAAAGGATCGTCAAACAAATCAACCCAGAGTTCTCATTTGAGGCACAAATAACCAGATTCAGATTATCATATTTTGGACAAATTATGTAGGACCTAGCTCTCTGGGGAAGTCTATAATGCTGGGAAAAGGGGAAAGAAAGAGAATAGGGCAAACAGCAGCAAGACAGACTCAATGATGAGTACATTGCTGGAAGACCTGAAGGACCAGAATGCGGACAGATCATCATGGAGAAAATCTATCTGTGTGGTCACTAACAGTTGACACTGACTTGATGGCTCTTAATCATAACAATAAGGGCCTTCAGATGTTTTTGCGATTGTACCACTGTTGAATTAGACATTAAAAAACTGAAAGGTTTATTGAAAAGAATTAATGATCATGTTTCTTCTTTTGTCTTCCAAGTTTTCTAGGCCATACAAATTAAATGCATGTCCAACATGTATCAGACTATCACACCAAATTAATTTTCTTCATGGCTGTTTCATCATAGCATGTCAAAATAATAATGTGCAATGTGAGTAAATTCCTAATGCTAGCATCACAGTTTGAAGAGCCCAAACTAGCAGGATTCTTCATGAGATAGATTTCTAAGTAAGAACTTTAAAAATCTTAACGCTGAGCTTTCCCTGTGAATCATTCTCAGGTTTTAAATAAACATTATTTCTGTTACGGTGTTCTGTTCAAGTACCCAGAATAGCATATGCATAATCATCACAAAATCACAATAAATAAATAAATGATGCAAACCCAAAATCAAAGGAGCAACGCAGACTACCATACAGTACAACTAAACTCAAAAAATAAACACAAAGCCTGTCCTATTTTTTTAAGTTATATTAAAGCTAACAGCAAAAAACAAACAAAAAAACAACTAAAACATTATATATCAGCTGCAGATGGACATGCTGTCTAGTAAAAGTATCATAAAGAGGGTTATGGTTGTTCTCTTCTAAAAAGCCAAAATCATACCAAGAACAAACCTGGAATATGGTTTGGAAAGGAACAACTCAGGAACCCCGTCCAAATCTGATTCTAAATAAGCCACACCTAAATCTCTGATAACGTTCTTAATTTCTGAGCAAAGCTATATGGCGGGAAATGGTTCTTAATGAGATCTGTTCTAAATTATTTGATGACTGAAGCAAATAGGAAACCAAAGAGGTAAAAGAAAGCCATCTCATTTTGGGGGTGGGGGGGGTCCCTTCGAGTCATTGTTGACTCCTGGTGAATGCTTGGAGAAGTTCCTGCATTTTTTTTTGGCAAGGTTTTTTTTTCAGAAGTGGTTTGCCATTGCCTCCTTCTTCCCAGGGCTGAGAGAGAGGGACTGGTCCAAGGTCATCTAGCTGGCTTCGTGCCTAAGGCAGGAAAAGAACTCACAGTCTCCCAGTCTCTAGCCTGATGCCTTAACCACTGCACCAAACTGGCTGTCATGTCACTTTGGATCAACTGAAATATTAAGACTCTCTGCAAAGATATTTCTCCACAGAATATATTACAATAATCTAGGCTGAAAGTAATTAATGCAAGGTGGCTGAAGCCAAATGTTTGATATCAGATTAACTCATCCTACATTTTTTAATAAGGCTTACTTACAACATGGGACATGAAGATATCATATTATGCAAGTGATAAACATTTGCAAGCAAACTTCTGTGTTAGGTTCACACAACAGAATAATCCCTAATTTTAGTAACAATGGTTTGTGGATTAGATCATAGTCAACTGTCTTTGTATATCGCATTAAACCCAAAACTATAGGTTTAACCACTGCATAAACTGGGTTCACACAATATACTAAACTAATATGCTGTGTTCACACAACAGACTACAGTCTGGCATGATGAATGAAACCATCATATATCAACCTTTCGCAACTTGGTACCCTCCTACTGTAATGGACGTGAACTCACCTGGTTTTGAAAGGCTATGTAACAATGTCAAATACTGAAAGCTTTCTCAAAGAGGGGCACAGACTTTCCAGAAAGTTGTAGTAGTTATGGAGTCAAACATGTCTGCTGAATCATTGAAACAGGCAAGCAAAAATACATTAAAGTAATAAAATATGGACCTCCATTTGATGTGAAAGAAATGTCGTGGGACACAGTGCTGAATAAAGAGCAGAAGAAATGTAATCCGTTCAGTATAATCTGAATTGATTTTATGTGAAACATATTTTAATATGTAATGAACACAGAGAACAATATGCATGAATAAATAATAATACAACCTGAAGTATTCAATATATATTTATTTTCTACAAAAATATTGGTGTACATATTGTAAAATATAACTAATGGATCCCTAGAGATAGGTTACTTCATGCTTCCGTGCAATCAGAACATTGTTGTGATTGCTACTGGATAGGGAAAAGAGAAATTGATTTAAAAAGTAAAAGGTAATCCTCCTTTTGTGAGAATTCCTTGTTATTGTAGAGGTTGCTTCTACAAATGTTCATCCCTCAACAAACATTGTTTCTAAGCTTGTCAGTGACAGGAATAATTAAGGGATAGTATTCAGTCCAAACATAGAAAGAAAATTATTGCTGAGGGTCCTTGAAAACAGCTGGTTAGTCTTCAAGAAAGACATTTCATTTGAAAATTTGAGAGCTGACAAGATACTAGATTCTATGTAGAAAAACAATGTAGACTATTGAATATACACAGACCCTCCACATGCTATTCCCTCGGGGGGTTAAGGACCATTATGCAAAATGTAAAAAAAAGGAGTGAGAAATAGGAAGGACATGATCTAAGAATGAGACAGAGAAATACAACAAAATCTAGTTTACATCAATACCATTCAATATATTTTATTGTCCTTGCAAACTATTCTTATTTCCATCATGCCCATAGGTCATTTCATATACTTTTGTTCTTTAAGCTTCTCACTTCTGTCTTTTAGAAGACCTCTCAATTCTATTCAACCATAGCTTTCTAGCTGTCTGAGTCTTCTCTTTTCTCTGTAGGCATCCACTTTTTCTCCATCTATTTGCTTTACAATTAGATCCTCATTTATTCTCTCTCTATAGCCAAAACACCTCTAAATACTTCTTTTTGTACTGGTTGCTTATTTTTGCATTCATGCTTGACTTTATCAAACACACTTCTTAGATAAATCCATTTTCACCCCATTCAACTTGCTTTTATCTTTCTCCTAACATACCCAGTTCTCATTTTCCTATAACAATAGGCATACTGTTATACTCAGCCAATTTTGCTTCTTTTGATAATCATTTATTCCTTAAAACAGACCACATACTACCCACTACCATTCTACTAGAATTTGCAGTCTTAACATTTCTCCATTGAGTTCCCCATTTTTAGCAGCATTCCACAAAGGTCCACAAACTCATTTACTTGTTCTAGTTTTCATTTTCCCTATTAACCCAACTACCATGATCCATCAATTTATTAATCAACTGATTACCCATTAACATTTAATTCTGTCCTCCTCAATGCACCATACAATCTAACATTCCTTGCAAATCATTCAGGTTCTCAGCTAACAACACAGGAATATCCAGCTCTTTAACTAACACATCTAAAGTCACCACAAGTATGTCTTATACATATGTTCATAGATGCATTAAACAATACAGGACTCATCATACATCTTTGCCTTACTCCCTGCTATTTTCAAGCACACTTCACTTCCATCATTCACTGCCTTTATCACATTCAATAACCAATCAATTCTGTATTCACACATACCATTCCAAAATGTAAATGTATCACTTTATCATACACTTTCTCTAAAATAACAAATGTCCAATTAACTTTCTTCATCACATTCATACATATTTCAATTACCTATAGATTCCTGCTTGACATAAAACTACATTCCACTTCCCAAACTTCTCATATCCTTTCAATCAGAATTCTATCAAAAAGTTTCCCAGGCACACAATAGTTACTGCATTCGCTCCTCTGTAAGTGGGAACAATAAAGGGATTCTTCCAATTGTTAAGCACAGATGCAGTCTTCACAATATGAGACAAGTTGTACAGCTATTCCATAAGCAAATCACATTCATGCTTTAACATTTCTCCTGTTACAAAGCTTACACCTGCAGCCTTACCACTTCAACATTCTCACAGCATTTCCTCATTTTTTTCTTAGATACTACCATTTCCAGCATTTGTTTCAATTCTACTCTTTGACATATCACTATCAGTTCTATACAAATTTCTAAAATACCCCTTCCAGCATTCTCTTACCTCAGTTTCTTCCCACATCATATAATGTCTTTTATTCTTCATACCATTCACTCAACTGAATGCTTATTGTTTTAGGCCTTTTCATCCACTAATCTACATTTCTCTGTCTCTTTTAATCTTAACCCTTTCTTGACTACATTTTTTTGGAATTATATTTTTATTCCTACACAGGTGATAAAGTATATTTCATTCTAATTTTTTGGAGCAATAATTTCCTTAAATGCATTTTTTTCTCATCCACAGCCTTTTTCTCTTCATCATTGTACCAAGCATCCTTCCCATTACTATGACTTCATACACCATTGTAGCAGTCTATGATATAATTCTTTTTATCTCCTTGAAACAGCTTCCACATCCTACTGAAAAGCATATATATATTTATTCAATGTAAAGCTTCTATTTTGCAGTTTCCAGTTATTAGAACCAAATATACTGCTAATATGTTCAGCATACTGCATATTAGGAATTGTATTGTAATGCTATGGTCACCTAATGTTCATGCTCCATAAATGTGTGCCTTTCCTATCCTCCAACACTAAAACTGCAACACTAGCTTACCTTTATTGCTTATATTTTCTCTAAGCAAAATGTTTTCTATGAGGTTACACACATGATCTCAGAGAAAGTTATAATTTCTTGGATTAAAATGCTTCAGCTTTGATAAGAGCAATAATTATTAGGCAAAAAAGAAAATGCAATGAATTGGCAAGGGCTTGCATAATCGATTTTGGTGACAGAATTTGGTTCAGGGAACTGGGCTACCCAGCTAATCACATTTTTATGTAGAGGGACAGATGGAGTCCATAAACAAAAGTGGTAATGAATTTGAATTTAGAGTGTTTAAAATATACTGAACTTAACCATGAAACCAAAAAAGTATCTGAAAGCTTTATTGAAAATTAAAGATGTATGGAAGAAATGTTTGGGTGATATTGCATAATTATGTTATGCACAATTTAATGGTGGTTTTGAAATATAAGCCCTATATGTTATATTGATGGGGATACAGAATAGAACCTTTATGACACTGATTTTCTAGAATTTCCTAGTTGCTGAGATCTTCTTTATTTGTGGATAAAACACCCAGCAACAGTTAATATTGAGGTTGGATGCTGGAGTTTTGAGGTCTACCATTGGGTATCACTTTTAAATTGCATGTTGTTTTATATTGTTAGACATTATACCTTAGCAGCTGGCAGCATTAGGCAACCTTGCCAGATTGCAGAAGCTAAGCAGTGTTGACTCTGGTTAATACATAAACAAGGGGCCTGCCACGTGGCTATTGAAAGATAATGATGATAGAATGATATTACCTGTGCTGAGCTCTTTACTAATGAATTTCCACTGTTGTTTATCAGGTAGGTTGCTGCACCTACTCAACATTTGCTGATTTCAGAAGCTAAGCAGAGTCCAACCAGATTAATATTTGGATGGGAATCTATCAGGAAATACCAGGGATGATGGCTTGGCTGGGAACTTAAAAAAACATATCAGAAAAAAGGTAAAGCGCTTATTGCATGCTGCCAAGAAAACTGCATGATTTTGCTATACTGCCAAGATTTACTTATTTTACTATTAAAATAAAACAAAGGAGTAGCATGGGTATACTTGCTATAGTCATGTCCTCACTGGTGACATGGCTAGTTTACTATACAACACCTTGAGTTAAATTTTCCAGAAAGATATAGTAAAAACAAACACAAAGATTAAAGCATATAAATAATTGTAAACTTCCAGAGACATGGAAAAGACAGGAAGAAATCTAAACAAAACTTTCAGAGTTATAAAACATGCCCATTAACATAAGGTTTGTCTATTTCAAAGTATAAGCCATGTATCTTAACACAATACTTTCTACTTTGGGACATTCTTCAGTACATTCTACTTGAAGTGTTGTCACCTGTTATTTTCAAATTACCTGTTTGTCCCATCTGAGCAAGTCATAGGCATTAACTATAGAAATTCAAGTAAAGCTGGTTGTAGTAATGCTTATTCTTCAGAGAGCAACATAAATCGGATAGGACTGATGGGGTGATGGCAAATGAGTTCTTATTACCATGCTAACTTTGGTTCACTAAACATATTAGTCAAGTCACCAAAGTTGTCACTGCATTCCTGGCTGCCGCCACCACTACTTCCTATGCTCCTGAAATCATAATAGTCAAATTATGTTCAAAGGTGGCCTGGACACCACGTATTGATTCTAGCTAGAACAATCTTTCAGGAATCTATCCAGCCCACTCTTAAGGTTGCCACACGCCCAGACTGTCACCTTGATTTGCATGCAGATTTCAGCTTAAACTACTTTGTTCTATCATTTCACATATACAAGAAATAGAACTAGATCTTGCACTGAATGATCCAGCTTGGGTTACCCATCTTGAAAAAGAATGAATACAAATAAAAGCCCAAATGAATTTCCATTTCAGCTAGCTTTTCATGAAATGACTGGATTTTCCAAATGCCTACTTTAGGGGCTAGTTATCTTCCTAAAAAAATGTTGCACTTGCTCTGAACTTCTGTTTCCTGGTAAACCAACTTGGGAACTGAAAGGTGATATAAAAATGTAAATAATACACTTCATCACATTACGACTCGATGCTGCACCTGAGAACCAGTATCCCAGACAGAAGGCCGTCATGAGAGAAATCCCTGTTCACTCATTCCATGCTTACATTAATAGAAAATATTTCACTGTGTTATTACTTTTATTGTTGTTGTTGTTGTTAGCCCGAAAGAAACACACCAGCAGATGGCAGTTTAAACCAGGATCAGTCAAAACAATACATCCCCTTAGACTGATGAAAGTATAGTTTTAGTTGCTACCAACATTCTTGTCAATAAATTGTTATTTCTAACCCCAAAGGTACTGTACATATATTAACACCATGTTTCTTTTTTAGTAATCACACTAATTCTACAAGGCTGGTAATTCTACTGACACAGGTTTTTGGTATCCATACATGCAATATCTATATTTATTTCTCTGTGTGTAAGAGAGAGAGAGAGAGAGAGAGAGAGAGATCTTGGGAGATAACATTTAGCTCTCTGGTGTAATTCCTCTACTTTATAAGATCAATTTTCTTGTTAGGAGACTGAACCTTGTATGGACACATTTCTTCAAGATGCTAACTTTTCATAGTGCCTCATTCTACTCTCTTCAAAACATTTTATTACACAAATATCCATGTGAGAAACAAGTGTACAGATTTATATGACTTTGACTTCCATTGATGTTGTATGAATTTTAACTTCTCCACTGCAACAAGTTGTTGGGAGTGGAAGGCAGTGGTCAGAGTTCCAACAACCCTACTTTTCCATAGATGTTACTAGCTGGAAGTAAGTTCTATACAATATTTAATGCAAACGACATCAGGTAACAATTTCTTGAAAGCCTTATAAGGGCATTTTTTTTTTCTTTCTAGGGTAGTTCCGTCAAAATTTTAAAGAACTGTATTTGCACTTCCCAAATGCATGCATGCCAAAATGTGTTGCCTCGCCTTTGGAAGTAGGACTAGTTTTAACTGAGGGTCAGTGTTTTTGACATTTTTAAAAACTTTTGGTTGAAATTCATATATGTTCCAGTTTGTTTAATCCACATCCATTTTGGTGGATCATTATAAATCCACCTGAAAAATGCAGTGATGGAAAAGCTGCAGTCTTATGCACCTTCCTCTAAATTTATAAGCAACCTGGGCTTTGAGAATGCTAGAATGCTAACAAACAATACAACATTTTATTTATTTTACATATAGCCCACCTTTCAGCTCTGGCGAAGACTCATGCAACAAATTTGGAATTCTCATTGTTAAAAGAATACAGACCCAAATTAACCTGACTGGGGAGGGAAATAGGAGAAGCTTTATCCTAGCCACCCACCTGTCTAGTATCATGATGCCACTGTTGAGTAAAGTTTTCACTGCTGCTCTGGTTTAATCCTTTGTCTTTAGCACTACTGTGGGCAGATATGAAAATCTTCCTTTTGCATAATGTACTTTTCCCTGACACTGGAGTAATACACATAGTGAGCCATGTTCTCCTACATTGTCCTGCACCTGTATAATCAACATGTCTCTCCTTTCCTTCTCCCCCAAACTCCACCTCACCCCAACTTAAATCCTACATCAGTCTAGCCCAGTGTTTCTCAACCTTAGGAACTTTAAGATGTGAGGGCTTCAGCTCCCAAAATTCCCCAGCCAACCATGCTGGCTGGGGAATTCTGGGAGCTGAAGTCCACACATCTGAAAGTTCCCAATGTTGAGAAATACTGGTCTAGCCACTCTATGCGTCTGATGAGATAAGCTGGACCTCACGAAAGCTTATGCTTTGTGTTAGTCAAGAAAGGTGCTGCTTGACTCCTCCTGATTTTTCTCACCATAGACTAACACGGCTTTCCTCCTACAATATCATTCCACCCTTGTCCCCCCCCCCCGCCATTTTAATGAGCATGCCAGGCAGGGCAGTTGAATTTTACAGTCTGTCTGATCAACATCCAGACGTTTATAGTCCAACAGTCAAGTTTTGTATCCCAGCATCACAGCAACTGATGACACTTAACTTGCTTTGATAACTGTCAAATAAGTCAGTATCAACAGAATCTTAAAGGTATAGCTAGGATATCAAGATGTTTTTGTACAAAACAGGTATTTCAGGAAATATGGATGTTGGATCTTCTTTGTTTTGTCTAGATCTTTCTTTCATAGTCTAATTGACTGAAATAAACATCCTAAACAACCTGAGGCAGAACAACAAATGGGGCCCCTAACCATTCAGAGTTAGCAAAATATCCAAGGTCTAGCAAGTTATTGTTTCACTCAAGGCAGAAAATCCTACAGGAACTCTCCCTGACAGCAACTTTAGAACTCATCATTTGTTGCCTATTATTTATTTATATTTTTATTTATACATCAAATTTGTCACCACCCATCTTGTTGAAATGAGTCTGGGCGGTTTACAGTAGAGATAAAATTCATTAAAATACAATGTAAAAACAATTCTAATAATAAAGAATTTCCAAGAAAGATGGAGAGTTGACAAATAACTCACGGAGCGTCGTCAGGGCGCTAACCACCCCCAGGGATGCTTAGAGCTCATGTCACCCCATGCACACTGGCAGAGCCAGGTCTTTAATCCTTTTCAAAAAGCCAGGAGGGGAGGGGCCTGCTGTGCCTCTGGGGGGAGAATATTCCAAAGGGCGAGGGCAATGGCAGAGAAGGCTCTCCTCCTGGATGCCGCTAGTCGGCATTCTCTCACTGACAGGACCCACAACATGCCGTCTCTGCCTGACCGGGTGGGATGGGTTGATGTAATGGGTATGAGATGGTCCCTCAGGTAATCTTACGAAATTATTATGAAATCACTCTGCCCGATGGCAGGACAGACTCAGCTCTGAATTCCCTTCACTATGGCCACAGTGCTGCTATAACATTTATTGACAAGAAATTTCCATTGCCAATACCAGATTTCTTAGCCTGCTGGCCATACCAGCTGTGAATTCAGGGAGTTGAAGCCTCAATGCATCTGAAGGGCAACACGCTGGGAAACGCTGATCTAAGGGCAGAGTGTTACAAGAGGACCCAATAATACTGCTCAACAGGGGCCCTTATGTCTTCCAGTTCAACTGCATGCTGATTCTGCCATCCACAATAGGATATATTTAGCTTTGCAAAATACACAAGTAGATAATCACTTGCCAAGATGAAATGAAAGGCACCCATGCATTCCGAGCCCACAACCTTTGATATGCCTTAAACTTTCATTCTGCTGAAAAAACAACTACTCTCTCTTTATAAAGAACTTATAAAGACAAACAGTCTTATTATCTCTATCCTTTTTTAATATTTAACTAATCTAAACACTTGGGAAAACCTTATCTGAATAGCTCCTTCTCTAAATGCGTTAACTTTGTCTTCCTTGGACTTTTAAGATATCTCTCCTAACTAATACACCTGAAAAGGCTGTTTGGCTATCCTTCTTAAAGTGGCAACACAAATATTCAGAGGACATTCTTTAGTGGTTCTTTCCTATTAGCTGTCCAATTATATTATCTTTTTGTACTTTCCTTAATGAGAAAATAAATAAAAGTTGTGACATAGGCCACTGTCCTTTTCTTCCCCAAAGGAATGTGTAACTGTGCGTGAGTGTGTGCGCGCATGCGCGTGTATGAGAGAGTCAAGAATCAAACTAATTTCAGGTCAATAGATTCCACCTATAGAAAGTTTGCTTCTAAAAGATTAAAGCTCACTAATGGAGCTTACCTTTGCTCAACAGATTTATGTATAATCAAAGGTACTTCAGGGAAAAAGGCACAATCTTAGAACATTACCTATGAAGCAAATGTCAATAACGGACATACATCCTCCCTGGTTACTAAGCAGCCATGTTTTCTATCACATTATTCAATGTACTTTACTGATTAATCGGTATTTTAAAAACATTTATTAGAATTCTTAAATCGATCCAGGTTAATTCTTTAAAAACAATCCAATTGGCTGCCTCAACTTTCAAGCAATTACTGAAGACTCTACTTATTATAACTGCTGAATGAATTAGTTATATAAATCATTATATAGTGGATTGGGCCTAGAATGCAGGGAGGCACTGATGATCTGTCTCCAGGCAAACTGCAATGTAAACTTAATAAAAGAAAGTACAAGTAATCTGTGAATGTAACCACTAGCTTCTGAATTAATTTTTAAAATTGAACTTGTAAGAACCATACAGAAAAGATGAGTGTTTCTCTATTTTTAATTCAAAATTTTTCCTAACTCCGAACATGTCCAAAGAAAACAGATTTTTAATCAACGTTTAGTTTTTGTTATTATTATACATACATATTATCATAAATGTTACCCGCACCTTAGAAGCATGCAAGCCTCACAGTCCCAGAGTGTTGCTGAAAGAGAGTAACGCCCAAGCACTTTCTATTAGTTTGTCTGTTTTACATTTCCTCAGATACAAATTTAAATTGTAAATTCAGAACTCACCAGACAAAGAAGCTGTGTGTTTCACCTAAGAATGGCAATGATCCAAACATGAGCTGGATTTTTTTCTTTTCAAAAATGAGGAAAGCAATTGTTGTTTTCCAGCAGCCCTTCAGAAACTCTTAGATAGAAACTGAAACTGAGAGAAATTATTTAAATCTCTGTAGCCAACTCTGCATTTCAAGGTTATAATCGGAATGCAGATTATATGCCAGCTACTCTTTTGTTAAACCTATCCACCCCTCTCTGATTTTATTGCTAATTTGCCCTCCTGCCTGGCAAAGAGTTCTGTAGAAATCAAAACTTTGCACATGGTATTGTAACTTTGAGCCAGTGAAATACTGTAAAGCAATTGCTCTAATATGGATATTCAAGCTACTCACATATTTATCTTTTATACCAAATGCAATCATAAGATTCAGAATGGCACAAAGTTGCAAGTGGGACCACTGTGTACTAAACTAGGGTTTGTCTGAAATCACATGGATTTAAACAAAACTACATAGTAAGCAGGATAAGTGGTCATAAACTTGAGAGCACTGTCATATAAACATAGACATCTGCAGAGGTCAGAAGTGGGGCAAATGACATCATCTGCATTATGACATCATCATGCCAAAGACATGGATTATGTAACTTGTATCAGTTGACCCAAATGATTCACCTGCTATAATCTGTGTCATCTGCACAATGCATGTATACAAGGGAACCATTTGTTAGAAGTTAATAAAAATGTAGAAAGTTATCCCTTCTGCTTGGGATATTTTACAAAAAAGCAGAAGTGAAACTTATTTTGGTAGATACAATGAGGTTCAAATAAATTGTACATGCTCTTATATGCATCATGACCCATCCCTGATTACTTTTATTATACCATTGAATCATTAAATTTTGTAACACAATCATTTTCCTTCTTTCCAAAGTTTTCAGAAACTAGTATTTCTGTCTTACAGATTTTAACTCTTTTGTCACATAGATTTATTTACAAATATCTGGAAGCGCAACAGAGAAGTACCAATGCTCACAACTGAAAAAACCAAACAAAACATTTTTAATCTCTGTAGTATTAGGACCACAAAAAGCAGAAAATAGAATTCCACATTCTACTATACAAAAACTCAAATTTCTTTTTTTCCCCCTCTGTCCATGTTTGTATTTGTACTCCCTTCCTGATGGTGAGGGGAATAAATATGAAAAATTACCCTAGCCCTTACAAAGACAGCAAGTCTCACTCAGTGTACAGGTGAAACTCGAAAAATTAGAATATCGTGCAAATGTTCATTTATGTCAGTATGGCAACTCAAAAGGTGAAACCAATATATGAGATAGACGCATTACATGCAAAGCGAGATATGTCAAGCCTTACTTTGGTATAATTGTGATGATTATGGCGTACAGCTTATGAAAACCCCAAATTCACAATCTCAGAAAATTAGAATATTACATGACATCAATAACACAAGGATTGGAAATAGAACAATATCGGACCTCTGCAAAGTAGAAGCATGCATATGTACTCTGTACTTGGTTTGGGCCCCTTTTGCAGCAATGACTGCCGCAATGTGGCGTGGCATGGATGCTATCAGCCTGTGGCACTGCTGAGGTGTTATGGAAGACCAGGATGCTTCAATAGAGGCCTTCAGCTACGCTGCATTGTTCGGTCTCATGTCCCTCATCTTTCTCTTGGCAATGCCCCATAGATTCTCTATGGGGTTCAGGTCAGGCAAGTTTGCTGGCCAATCAAGCACAGTAATCCCACGGTCATTGAACCAGGTTTTGGTACTTTTGGCAGTGTGGGCAGGTGCCATGTCCTGCTGGAAAATGAAGTCAGTATCCCCATAAAGCTCATCTGCAGAAGGAAGCATGAAGTGCTCCAAAATCTCCTGGTAGATGGCTGCGTTGACCCTGGACTTAATGAAGCACAGTGGACCAACACCAGCAGATGACATGGCTCCCCAGATCAACACAGACTGTGGAAACTTCACACTGGACTTCAAGCATTGTGCATTGTGTGCCTCTCCATTCTTCCTCCAGACTCTGGGTCCTTGGTTCACAAATGAGATGCAAAAGTTGCTCTCATCAGAAAAGAGGACTTTGGACCACTGGGCAACAGACCAGTTCTTTTTTTCTGTAGCCCAGGTAAGACGCTTCTGACGTTGTTTGTTGTTCAGGAGCGACTTGACAAGAGGAATACGACATTTGAAGCCCATGTCCAGGATCCGTCTGTGTGTGGTGGCTCTTGATGCACTAACTCCAGCCTCAGTCCACTCCTTGTGAAAGTCCCCAACACTTTTGAATGGCCTTTTCCTGACAATCCTGTCCAGGCTGCAGTCATCCCTGCTGCTTGTGCACATTTTTCTACCACACTTTTCCCTTCCACATAACCTTCTATTGATGTGCTTTGATACAGCACTTTGGGAACATCCAACTTCTTTTGTAATTACCTTTTGGGGCTTTCCCTCCTTATGGAGGGGGTCAATGATGGTTTTCTGCACAACTGTCAGGGCAGCAGTCTTTCCCATGCTTGTGATTCCTCCTGAACCAGCCTGAGAGACCATTTAAAGGCTCAGGAACCCTTTGCAGGTGTTATGGATTCATTAGCTGATTAGAGTGGGACACTTTGAGCCTAGAATATTGAACCTTTTCACACTATTCTAATTTTCTGAGATTGTGAATTTGGGGTTTTCATAAGCTGTACGCCATAATCATCACAATTATACCAAAGTAAGGCTTGACATATCTCGCTCTGCATGTAATGCGTCTATCTCATATATTGGTTTCACCTTTTGAGTTGCCATACTGACATAAATGAACATTTGCACGATATTCTAATTTTTCGAGTTTCACCTGTATGTTCTGCTCTCAGACCTAATAACCTTCAAAAGGCCTGGGTAGCAATAGCCTGGTAAATGAGGTGTGTGTGTGTCATGTGTGTCATGATGCCAATTAGCAAATATATGAACTATGCCATTGGTATCATTTGTGTGATGACTTCATGATGTGTGTGTGCCTTCAAGTTAGTTTTTGACTCCGGGTAACTGCCTGGACAAGTCCCTGCAGTTTTCTTGGCAAGGTTTTTTGGAAGTGGTTTGCCATTGCCTCCTTCCCAGGGCTGAGAGAGAGTGACTGGCCCAAGGTCACCCACCTGGCTTCATGCCTAAAGTGGGACTAGAACTCCCGGTCTCCCATTTTCTAGCCTGATGCCTTAACCACTACACCAAACTGGCTCTCTTGACTTCATGATGACCTTGACATTATTATGGCTTGTATGAGATGCCTAGGTCAATGAGAAGAGCAATCTAAAGCACATCAACATTTGCTTCAACATGATACCAGGCTTACTTGAAAAGAACCCTGCAATCAAATTCTTCCCACACCCCTAAGGATGATTGGAAGAAAAAACAAGGAAGAAGAACCTCGGCAGTCTCCATTACTTATATAATCTAAGGTGTCACTTCTATTTTAAAGGTAGCTTATTCAGAAAAAAGTCATGTTCCTTTCAAGTATTCATAGTAACATTAAAATAATGAAAACGAGCCATTTCAACTCTGAAAAAAAATGCAGAAGGTATGATAATTTAACAGTGTCAACCAACTATCAAACCATAGCCTTCACAAAAAAACTCTATATGTACACCTGAAAGCTGTGAAATTTGAGCCAGGTGGTTTCTTCTAGATCAGCCTTTCTCAACCAGGGTTCTGCAGGGTTCTATGAGAGGCTGCTAGGAGTTCTGTGAGAGATCATGATTTTAAAAAATATATATTTTTGGAACTTTGCACGCTGCACAATTCTAGACTGGTGGGAACTTTTGCCGTCGCTCAGCTGTGGCCTGTCACTTTGCTGTTGTTGTAAATGTTATAAAACATGGATTGTGTAGGTTAGTAGTGAACTGTACTGTGAAGGTTTTGTATTTTTTAGAATTTTTATGCAGGGATTCCCCCAAGACATGAAAATAATTTCAAGGGTTTCTCCAGGATATAAAGGTTGAGAAAGGCTGTTCTAGAGGAAGGCATTCTGTAACTGAAATACAGTGTCCAAAAACACCCTATCTCTGACAGACCTCAAATTTTAGGGACATGCAGCAAAATTGTGAATTGGAATATAGAACAGAGGTTGGGATTTATCAGGTGATAATTAAAGCATCATATATTTCTGATCTGAATTCATTTGATATAATAAAACTTTCTTCCAAGAGGCCCAATCATCTGACATATATTCCAAAAACAAAAAGCACATTTAAAACCATGGTTGAATGGAAAAATTGTTACAGGGCCAAACACTTTTTTGGACAGCAAAAATTACAATGATTAATCCCCAATATGAACTTCAACCGTATTATTTTGAACAGCTTTACTGTATTGTGTCATGCCACTTGAGAACAAGGCAGAAGCATGAACTATTATTACTACACCAAACATCTGGAAACTCATGTGCATTAGAGCTAATTCAATCAGGATATGCAAATGCCACTACAGTAAATCATTTCTTAATTGCAACATGCAATTACACAATGAAACAGGCCTCTCAGTTTCCCCAGACAAGCATCTTCTGGGTTCAGCTGACTGAACGTGAGTCCTTTGGCATACGGGTTGTTATCCATGTCTCTGGTATTTTCTCCTCCATAACAGGTGACATAAAAATCTTTAAAGAAAATGGTTCATGATGCCTAAAACCCGTAATTCCCAGGCGTATCCTAGAGCACTCTAGTGTGCCACAAGAAAACTGCTAGTTTATCACAAAAAATAAGCCAGTTAAAGATTCTTGTAAACTCTCCACTTATCCGTGGAGAGCCAAAACATGATTTCATACTGTTCCTTATTAATAAAGTATTGCTAGTTTTGATTTTTTCCAATCAGTTACTGCAGGGCATATATAATTCTGCTGCTTTTCCAGATTGGATAAGATTGAAACATTCATGCTTCCCTGCTTATAGTACAGGAATATTCCCATTGCATTTTTGCATGAATCATTTGCGTGGGTTTATCTCCTCTATGCCAGGGGTATCCCTAAAATATTGACTCACGACATCAAGGATAAACTTCTATGGAAGAGGATCATTCTTCTTAGAAACATGAAAGTCTGTAAGTGTGTGGGAGAACTGATTCCAATTTTAATTTGGAATGAAAATGTGCTCCTCTAATCAGAAGTATAGGTAACTTCATATCTTGTTGCTGTAGGCCAGCATTGATTTTGAACATGTATCTTAATCACCCCAAACAATGAATTTATTAACTTTAATTCACAAGGAGTCTGGTAGTGCCTTTCCCAGCTAACCAATTTTATTAAAAGGCATATGCTTTTGTGAGTTACAGTTCCACTGCATCTGATAAAGTGAGCTCACAAAAGTTTATACCTTTTAATAAAATGTTTTAATGAGAAAAAATGCTATCAGACACATTTTTCCACTACAACATTAACCTTAATTCCTTTTTCTGAAGGCAAAAGGAGTTTAAGGGAACAGCAAAATATACTATGCTCATCAACTCACCATCAGTCAGATAAGACTGAAAGAGGGTAAGTTGGTGAAGGGCACCTTGGAACAACATGGTTGAGATAACCTCAGGTCTCACAAGCTGAACTCAGGGAATCTGCATATGCATGTCTCCCCTGGAGACAGCCTTCTTTTGCCTTCTGTGATTATGCTGTTGCTTCTGAGATCTATGTCCTGGGTAGAATTAATATATCCCTAAAGTAAAAATCCATATTTTTCCAGAAATAATAAAACAGAAAAAAGGACCAAAAAGAATTAAGAGGGAGGGAGGGAGGGAGGGAGGGAGGGAGGGAAGGAAGGAAGGAAGGAAGGAAGGAAGGAAGGAAGGAAGGAAGGAGGGAGGGAGGGAGGGAGGGAGGGAGGGAGGGAGGAAGGAAGGAAGGAAGGAGGTACCCATAGATACAAACATCTGAGCAGCACACAATTCTATGGCAATATTGTGTTCAGGTTCATATGCCTATTTAGCCTGCTGATAGATAACTTCAAAGAACTCAGGTCTCTTTTGTTTACCTTAGATCCAGAAGTCCTAGAAGGGAGGGAGGACTTAAATAAAATTGTCTTCTAACAGCCCTTGAAAGAAGACTAGCCTCTCTGGAATAGGATATATGATCACCATACATACATACATATATACACATCCTCCTACTCACCCCCAACTTATTTCTGAAGTTCAGCAAGCTTAATGGCTCAAGATTCTTTTTCGCTTTAAAAACTTTATTCTTCCATTAGCCAAAGAAAGCAAGAAGAAAGCAAAAAGGTACATTGTGTTATTTTTAGATATATTAGTCTTATCTGAACAGATTATGTTTGTCTTAGCCTGGGAACTTTCATTATAATGCATAGAAAATCAGCATGTTTGCTGACTGATAGAAGGAGCAAGCAGGAGTCAGAACCAAAGAGTTCCTAATATAGTACAGATATTTTACTGTTTCCTTCTGTGGTATTTCCTTGTGGGGGATTATATCATGTGAAATGCAGTGGTCAAAGGAATGTTTCATAAATTGGGTAGCTGCAAAATAGTAGGAATATGAGGGACTGAGTGATACGTCCAACAAACCTCACAAGTTCACTTTGGACTCTTTTATATCACTACAAAAGTATTAAGTGACATGAATGATTTAAAAGTAAATCTCCCCTCACCTAGGTCCCCTCTTTGCCTTTGAAGTGGTTACCTGTTTTACTTTACAATAGATAGTCTTTATTTGAGCAGCTGTCAGTCCTCCAGAAGTATTGTCCAGTCCAAGTCTAGTTCAAAATTAACTATTAGATGGGAAAACAGGGACCTTGAAATTGTGCATAATAATGAGCCATTAGCAAGCACACAGGTAATGGAGGACATATCTGCACTGTGTCAGCTCCACATCAGTAGAATGGGCTGGCAAAAAATTCTAAGGGGCAGAAACAAATAAGGTTGCCCTCTATTAATCCCTCATTCACCATCAAAATGATCTCAGGATGCATTTTTCTGCACTGTTTCCATTTTATGTTGCCTCAACATCCATTTGGAACAGTGCACTTAGGTTCTTGCAGGCTAACCCCAGCTGTCTATTGGCTACTTTTTGAGTCCATGCTTACCGTGCACGTTAATAGTTTCTATATCTCTCTTTACTTGCAGAATTGAAATAGCAGAGAGGCTATGATCTTTGCCTTGCATATAGAAAGTTACCCGTTGAAAACTCAACAAAAATAATTACTTTTCTTCCTTTTCCTGAAGTCCCTGAGCTTTCTACTTTTCCCTGTTCTTTTTAACTGTTTTTACACTTATTGCTTTTACTTTTGGTTTTCTGATTTTATTGTAAGCCACCAAGAGACTTTGGTAGCCAACAGTATACACTGAACAAATAAAAGTTTGTTCCAAGCCAACCTTCCCAATCACATCAATCACTGACAGTAAGCTAAAAGTCATCTGTATTCCATTAAGACATAGTACGTTTCGCTATGTTATCCTAGAAATTTAATTTATTTGAAGGACTGTTGTCCTCTTATTTAAAATTATCTGACTCAACAAACTTGCTTCAAATTACTCTCCTGATTTCTTCTGTTGTTTCTGCCTTGATGGCTTCTTTCTTTCCCACCATGCCAGATATCCCTCACAGTAATAATAGAAATTATGCCCTTGATTATTCCTCTGTTTATACATAGTTTTTTTTAAATTTAATTCAAAACTGATTAGGCTTGAAGTAAAATATACAACAATGTAAATATTTATAAAACAGCAATTATTATTATTTCAAATTTGTTATAGTCCCCCAACTCTGGACTCTTGGTGGCTTATCATAATATATTAACTAATTATTTTGGTTACTAATATATGACAAACAGTTTGCTTAAATTGTGGGATTGGCTTAGCTGAACAGCAAACTGCCCATGGTAATAGAGGAGTAGACCACTTTCTTTGGTTCCTTCACTAAATTTGGTTACTGATACCATTCTTACAATTTCTGACCTTACAAAGCGGTTGACTTTGAATAGTCCCTGAGCTTTCTACTTTTCCCTGTTCTTTTTAACTGTTTTTACACTTATTGCTTTTACTTTTGGTTTTCTGATTTTATTGTAAGCCACCAAGAGACTTTGGTAGCCAACAACAATGATACGATTTCCATAGACATTCAGCCAGCCTCTAAAAACTGTATAATATAGCCTTGATTGATAAGAATGTAACAAGTGATACACATATACATATTTGGCAAGATTAAATAAAACAAGCCCATTGTTTTATTTTTTCCACTCTATAAAAATTACATTCATTTTATACATGGGGAAAAAAAAGCAACCTGCCTTTATAAAATTTATCTTATTATTGACAGGCTATTCATGGAATCATAGAGGAGTGGGACTTTTTTTTATCTGCAATCACATATATCATTCTTATCTGTGACATCATCCAATACACTTAATTGTCTGTAGTTGTGTTTACAACTGTGTGTTTCTGAGCTGTTGTACAGAATGAAAAGTGGGCCTCTTTAAAATGCCATAGGACAGCTAACAAATTTGGGCTGCACGATGTGTAAGTCAGTAAAATGTGTCTCCTTCAGCTTCCACAGAAATCTGCTGAAACTTCCAATACAATTTCTGATCAAGCCATGAGGTTTTTTCCTAATCCTATTTTACTGCTGCCCAATCCAGTAAGTATAAATTCTTCAACTAACCAGGGATATGGTTGGTGTATTCCTTCTAATTCTACCCCTTTCTTCATAAAGAAACAAGTGACTCATTTACAATCTGTAAAATGTTTGAAACAGGCCAGCAGAGAAGGCATTTAGAGAGGCCCCCCAATTACAATAAAACTTTGCCTCAGCAATTCCCCCCTTCCTGTAATCTTGAATTTCCATGAGATTGCCTTTTCAAAGACCTAATGAAGAACTGCATGGATCCCACAGACACCAACACATCATGCCAAGCCTCATAGCAATAATGGAGACTTATGTTGTGATTCAAAAGAACAATAGAATAATGTGCGTTTCCCAGAAACTCCTTGGATGCAGTTGAGCCGCTGAAGGAAAATACTAGAATGCTGAAACATGTTTTTGTTTTAACACGTTAGCCTGTTGTTGTTATTTTTTCTTCACAGAAAGTATATAGATGTAAAAAATAACATGAAATCCATGATGTAGATTGTGACAACTGCAGATTGTGTGTAATGCTATGTTTCGGCTATAAATTTTGAATAGGTGTTCAAAGCCATAGAATTTATGAAAGAAAAGTGATCATTCTTTCTACTCTTTCAACTTTCAACTTTCAACTTTTCTTTCTACTCTTGCAAGAGGGGAGGCTGTCTGCTCCATAGCAGCTAACAACTAAAACTGGGGATGAACAAGACTTGCGGAAACGTTTGGAGTAGAGCATGGCTTATTTTATTGTACAGGAAGATGTTTAGCTTTTTATTTTCTTTGGGCTTTTCTATCAGCATAGGCAGTAGCAGAGGTCTAGGCAGTTGCCATTTCCCCACCTGTATCCCAGAATGCCCTCAAATGTCCTTGTGAAGGTTCTAGCTGGGGCTGAGAGATGGTCCTCTGGAGGACTGCACTACATCGAAATAGTCCATCAATCCAGAGGGCAATCTGAGCATGAGGAACTTCAGTAGGAGCTGCCATTTTCTTCTGGAGTCTCCAAGGATCAACACTATGTTGTGGGATATTTTTGAATAAAACCAGCAGTCACCTGCGATAGGTATTGTACAGAGCTCTATCGTAGCTTCTGCTACCAGCTAAGCATGGAAAGAAACATAAAAATGCCATAATCCTTTTGAAAAATGGCATGTGCCCTTCCATGAAAAGTTTAGCAACTTTCTGCCAACAGGAAGGTGATGATACATATGTTGCCCAACAATGTGGTGGCAAGTGAGGGAAGGGGTATTTTTGTCTATCTTAATAACTGATGGCTATATGAAGATGTACTGTTCCCACTTGCTAAGCCCAGTGATCAGTGAAGTACTTTTCAGATAATCTACCAGGCATTCCTATTTGAGAATTGTTTCACTGGTTGCCACTACAAGACCAACAGCTACAATAAAAGAACCCATATTTTGTACCAGCGTAACAATGTACCATTTTATATCTTCAAAATGTTGATATTTTTCATACAAACCCAGTGGGGATAATAAGAATGCCCTGTCTAGTCTAGCATTCTGTTGCACAGAGGCCAACCAAATGCCTATGGGAAATCCATGAATACAACAGAGTCCCTTAAAATCTCCTAGTTACACTCTATGAAAGTAATTGTGACTGGCACACAGCTTCTGATACTGAAGGTAAAATTTAGATGCCATAACCTATACCCCTTGATGATAACCCTGTCTTCCAAATATCTATTCAATTTCCTTTTAAAGCTGTTCTAGTTGGTGGGCATTATTCTTTCTAGCAGTTGCAAATTCCATTCTTTAAATTCATGCTTCAGATTAAATAGCTATAAATTTAGACACAGATTTTAAAGCTATTGTTCCAGTGCTTCTGTGTAGGTCATAGATGTCAAAATTCATGAAGTGTGGAACCTATTTGGAGAAAGAATTGTTCAATACATTTTTACAGTTAAAAGCTTAATTAGAAGCACATTTTCTTCAGACCTATTAACTGATTTCTTTGTACATTAATATATTTTTAAAAGGGTTTTATTAAACTTAAGTAACAACTTTTTTTTTTGCACCATTCATTTGGCATTCATTTTGATAAGATTCCAAACAAAATGTTACAAGAGAGGCTACGTTTGCCTGTGCTTTCAACTCTGTGAAGAAATATGGGATATGACCAATTCCCACAAACTATTTAAAATATCATCATTGCAAAATATTTGGACTGAAACAATTTTGTCTGGTACCAAATCAGAATATAAACAAAGAGACATGACTCAGAGTTTAAATTAGATGTTGTAAGTGTGAACAGAAGAAATAATTCAGCATGACACTTATTTTCTGCATCACTTCACGGCCTGACTGAAATGCCTAGTTAAAAAAAATATTCAGGTATGAACAATAATAGTGATGATGATGATGATGATGATGATGATGATGATGATGATGATGATGATATCCAGGTATGAAAAATAACTTTTACTAAAAATTACTAAGGAGATTCATGGGGAGCATAGTATCACGCATTCTTTACATTGTGCAGCTAGGCCAAACTTTCTCTAGATCAGAAAAAAAAAGTATATATTTTTGGAAACAAGGCACAAACACTCAATCATCAATCAGACAGGCAGCTAGATTCATTGGATATGGTTCCATATGTGAAAACTGGAATATGAATAAATGCATTTCTGTTTTCATGAATAAACAACAGTTTCAGCAACCTTTCAGGACCAGTTTCTAGTCCTTCTGTTACTTTGGAATCAGGTCAAAGTCTGAGAATCTCCCATTTAAAGT
This sequence comes from Liasis olivaceus, assembly GCA_030867105.1. Lineage (NCBI taxonomy): Eukaryota > Metazoa > Chordata > Lepidosauria > Squamata > Pythonidae > Liasis > Liasis olivaceus. The sequence continues at coordinate 81,709,203 of CM061353.1, forward strand.
TGGAAACTTGACATAACTGGTCCCTCTATTTTGGGGGAAGTCAGGAATGCTTCTTATGTGTCACTGCAAATTCCATAGCTTCTTTGTCACTTAGGATACGAGAATTCTGCTCCAGTGAGGAGGAAAAACAAAGAACAGCAAAAGAAAACAAAGAACAGCTACACAAAAAGCTAAAAACAGAAAAGGACCCACACAGGAAATGAAAAGAGGACAAATAGCTGGTCCTGAGAGTATTTGGAGCCAAAGCAGGCAAAGGAACTTTGAATCTAGGATGTGCATCCCCTCTGTATCTGTTGGCAGCTCTTTAAAGTAGCAGCACCTTTCCTTGCAGGCTCATGAAAATACTTATTTTAATTCCAAAGGTATTACAAAGGTGGCAAAGGAGTAGGACCTCATGTCTGCAAGGTTCTTAAAGCAATTCTGTGTAGGCAGGCTTTTGAACATTACAGATACTCCCGTGGGGTGTTATGCACACACCCAGGCACACTCCTAACCACATTCTATCTTTTGAATCTGAATCACTACACAGCACATCAAGTGAGTCAGATTACAATAGAAGAGAATATATGTAGTTCAGGGTTGAACGGTAGCATGCTTGGTGCTCTCTGAGCTTGGTTGTTTGCTTGCAGATGTTTCATTACCTAACTAGGTAACATCACCAGTGCTGTTGATTTTACTTAGTCGGTAAGAGCACTGATGATGTTACCTAGTCAGGTAATAAAACATTTGCAAGCAAACAACCAAGCTCAGAGAGCACCAAGAACTCCACAGAGTTAGATTACTTGATGCTATTTCTATGACTATTGCTTCTGGTATTGCCATTGCCCTGATCAATCCAAGTATCCAAGTTAGAGCTCACATCTGGGCTGTAAAAATCTGGACAAGCATTAGATGGCAGCAAAAAGAAACAGACAACTCTAATGATTTGCTGCCATCAAGTGGTCACCTTGAGTTTTGTAGCCTAGATATGGTATCCCTACTCAAGTAGTCACATACACACAAGTTGTTCCCCTACAAGGTGAGCCTCCTGCTCCTTCTGCTGAATGGAAACCAGAACATTTTCTTGCTTTGGAGGGATGTGTCCAGACCCCCCTCATATTGCCAAGAGTGTCCTGGCAAAATCAGGATGTCTGGTCACCTTATGTCAACAACTGTTGAAATTTATAGCATGAAACATGGCATTTGGCTACTGTGCTCATCCATTATAGCAGCTCTATTTCTGCTTTCCATAGCAATTATTACTGCCATTTAATCTTATTAAAAATAAATTCATCTATGAAACTTGTGGCACTGCTTTAAAAGAATTTAATTGTAACATGTGGTTGAATGACTTTTTTTAAAAACAAAGGGAAAAAAAACACATAACTACCCCTTCCGCTCTTTGCCATTCTTTGCTACAACCTCATGCAAAATTGTTTGGTTTCCTCAATCTTTAACCATCAGCCATTAGGAAACTAGATGGTTAGACATTGGCAGAATACCTCCTACGCTGATTACTTTATCTCTTCCAAGTGTAGCACAATACACCTCACAAAGTTTGTTTGGTAGGGATCATGATGGCAATTTCCCAAGCTTGAGCAGCAGCAGGAGTCCTGTTTCCTGGGTCTGCAGAAGATAGAAAATATCACATTTCTCCTTTAGTCAACCCTTTCAATATCCTCGTCACGCTTCATTACTTTTACAAGTCACCATTCTGCTCTTGGAATCTTAACAGGTAAAGGCCTCAAGCCAACATAAAAATGGAGTTGGCCCCAACAGAGAGCACAAAACCTTCATGTCTTATCTGCTTCATATCTTGGCATGTCTAACCACAAGGCCTACCTTATTGACGGGCCCTGCTGTCCTGAGGCTACGAATCTGTAATAAGATACACAACAAATAATAAACTCTCTCCCCAACACACACACACTTACACACGCTCTACACACACATTTTGCTGAAAATATATATACTGTGGTAATTAAACTGTTAACGTGATGGATGGTCTTATTTCATATGTGAATTCAAAGTGACTTTTTAGATCATAACAACCTGGAATGACTTCATTCTAAAAATACAATGTCATGTCTCATAACAAACCCCAAGAAGAACCTGACAATATTTGGAAGTCAGATGTTTCTACTTTCTTTTTAAACAAATATTTTCAGAGCATGCTCACCCCATATGAGAAGTAGGCAAAATAAATATTAGCATTGGCCTTTGTGATTGTTTTTAATGAGTAAGTGTTATCCAAAGGGATTGAGCATAATCAGAAATATAGGTAGAATAGGGTGGCTTTCCTCAATCAAGTGCAATCTATCTTTACTGGACTCCAGAACAAGTATGAATGTACTAATTGGAGATTATATAGTGTTCTGTTTTGGTTTTTTTGTAATAGTCCTCTCTGTCCATTACAACATGAACAATGAGAAATTTACTGTACATCTCCCCCCCCCCCCCCCACATAAGCACTGTAACTTATTATGAAAAGAGTTTCACTTGCAAAATTTGTAGGATCCCCTCCAAAACTTTGTCCCCTTTTACCAAGATAATAAAAGATGGACATATAAGCATTGGATTTTTTTTAACAGAGAAAATGAGAGTCAGCTTAACTCCATAGAGACAATTTAACTCTCCATAGATAGAGTTAAACTCTTATCTGCCTATTGTATTCCCAGCAAGATATTTTTACCTGATTCACTACCAGGCCCCCAGGATTCCTGTATTCCAACCATGGACTTTCACATGGTTTCGTCCCCTAATATCCTATCTTTTCTGTTCATATTATATTAACAAAGGCACAGGAAGCTCATGAATGAAGGATCTTATCAGCTGATACAATAAGAACTATCCAGTCTAAGCAGAGAAGAGAAGGAGGAACAAAATAAGGAAGTGTCTATCACAAATATAATTGTGACCAATGGCAAATGGAAGATCATTGATTCCTCTGCCCCAAAATGCCACTGTGTTGTCAAAAGAGAAGAAAATATAGGGTGTCTTTCTATACATAGCAAGAAAGGAAAAAAGGAAAGAAGAAAAGAAAATATTTCATAAAATATGCATAAATTCAAATTTAGAAGTGAATACTATAGTAGATATACAATATTTTTATCATGGGTCAATGATATCTGTGTCTACATTCTTACTGATGACGGACAATTTCAAGGTTCTTGATTCCCCTCTGGTTCTTTTGTTTCAATAGCCTTCCATAGAGTTTTCTATAAAGCAAGACAACAAGCCATTCTAATAAAATGTTTGGGGAGAATTTTAAAGAAAGGGAACCTCAAGAGAGAGAGGATGGGCCTTTAATGGATTTTAAAAATATTAATATTCCAACTTTTTGGAAAAAGTATGTCCACATTTACCACATTGAATTTTGGTTTGGTTTTATCAAAAGGATTACAAAAATTTTAATTCTTCCTTCACTAAGTTGGTTTAGGAAGATTTTGCAAGGGCTAAATGTGTAAGACCTAAACAACAAGTAAGAACATTGCATTTTGCAAAACCTGACTTGCTAGACAAAAAGGGAACCTCTTAGTTAAGTGAGGTAGTGCTTATAAAATTTAAAAATGCAAATCTGTGAAGGCAAGTATTTATAAGCATGGCTGTAAAGACTAAAATCTCTTTTGTGGAAAAACACAGGAAAATGACATTTTTCAGTGTATAGGCTGAAAATGTAGTAAATTAATAATATTAGTTGAATGAAAGCAAACTACCCAATGTATTATTTGGTGTTATTTTCTAATCAATTTGCTTAAGAATTATCCAGCAGTATTTTATCCTTAGGGAAAGTTATATATTGAGTTAGCTAAATAGGTCTCTTGGGAATTAGATCTCTGAGGTAATGAAGGTAGAATGATCAAGAATAATCATCCATGTAAGAATATGTGAAGAATAGGACATAAGAGTATCAAATGAGTGACTCTAAGGAGCAACATTCTAAAATTACAGAGATGTCAAAGCTGCAAATATCTTGCATCTCAAATTATGCAAAACTCTGAGGATCAGCTATTCATTGCATTCTTCATACAAAGACAGGGCAACAAGCTGACACGGCTCTTTCGTGTCACATTCTGGCATGGCACTACTGAATATATCATCTAAAAACCTATTTGTAGAGAATGATGAACAACAGTAAATTAGGAAATTATCCTAACTCATCCAAGAAATGATGAGTGGTCCAAAAATATATTTGAATATAGTGCATGTAATGTGGTTTTTAATCAAGACCTTAATTTTGCATTTTCCACATTCTCAGTACTGAAGCCAGTAGCTAACTGTCTAATTAAGTTAAGACTCAGTTTGTTTGCTAGTATAGTTCCACGTTATTAAATGTTATTCAAAGTGTCTCTAGATACTTTGAGGTATCTAGGTAGAATTGGGTTTACAACACTGAAAGTGAAATATGTACTCGTACATTTTGACTGTACAATTTTTAAAAAAGGAGTAACCAAAGAGCTGTGACCCTTAAAAATTATTGTTAACATCTGTTCCTCATTTCCCTGTGTGGCCGCACATTAGATAAATGCATTTATTCATAGCTATATACTGGTGGACCAACATCAACAATGGCATGACACAAGGGGCTCCCAGAATTAGTCAGTGTGTTGGACATAGTCATGATTAGGTTTTCATAATGAGGAATCTTAAAAGTGACAAAGTCACAGAAATAGCAAGTAACCTTCCTTGGTTCATAAATGACGATTCTGTTAAGTAAGTGAGTAAATAAACCAAAAAGTAATTAGACAAATAAATAAATAATGTCACATACTGACTAACAAGTCCCGAGAATTAACAGAATATCATAATGGATCCAGTTAACAAACCCGTAATTAGACTGTCAGTGGCATTAACTTCATCTCCTACTAATAGGGTACCTTCAAGTGGAAGCAGCCAATGCTGTTAAGCAGGTTATTTATTTTATGTCCTAATTAATCAGTACTGACACTGAGCCACATCCTTCCTCCTTCCTCATTATTTAAATTACCCATTTATATGGATGAGCCTCTTTGCTTTGTGCATTTCATTACCACATTAAGAGGCTCCCTGAACAAGAAACACTGCTAGCCCTTCAACATGTGCCTCTAACAAATTATACACTTATGCTTTCTCAACCGCTAAAATACGATACACTGACCTTCAGAGTGAGGAACTATCCAATGGCATCAAATGCAACAGGAGAAAATCATCAGGGACTTTGGCAAAGTCATTGAGAAAAAAAGATCAGGCAGCTTTACAAAAAGAAATCAGTACTGAATGGCCCTTCCAGCGACAAATGTTTGAAAGACATGGCTATGATCGCGTAGAAAGGCCAATGGTACATCTTGATGGTTTCAGACCTTGGACTTTCTATTACGTTATATTACTTCAACTGTGAAGCACTCAAAAACAGTTATCTTCTCTCCCCACCATTATTCCATCCTTTGCAACTTCTTTTACACAGACACACAAATAAAGAATAATGTTCAAGCTACTACATGCAGCTTCATGCTTTAAATTTGCTTAAATCATGACACTGTCACAATCTGAAGAATAAAATACCCTTTGCTTCTGCTGCCCGGATGCTAAACGTATTTACTTGGGAATTAATATCATTGAAATGGAGAAAAAATGCTATACTTTTTGAAGTAGAAATAATAGAAAGCAACTATATACATTTTTTTCAAAGTGAAGGACAAGAAAGGATGATGTGGCATGTTTTTATTTATTTGTATCTTAACTTTTGATTGAAGGGTCAAATCTTCATATTTTTGTTCAGGAGCTGGCTTCTCTAGAGATTCAAAATATGAACAGCTTTGATTTAATTAACATTGCTTTTTTGTACAGTTCTTATAACTAACCCAACTGGAATCTTTTTCCATGTGCAATATCAGTAAAATATGAAACCTATTAACAGTCAAAAGCAAAAGACTGAAGATCATTATAAGATCTGCCCGTGCTGGTTCTACTGAATTCAGCAGTAAATATTGGTTACTGTTTTCTGCCCTGAATAAGTAAGAAAATACTCAATAAAATGCTCATTAATTGTCATTACTGATCTGTTACTGAGTAACAGACTATGATCCTCTACTTCATGTACTTGAATCATTTCTTCTCATGTGATCTAAATGTTGATAGAGCTAATGCAAAGGAAAACAGTAGTCATTTATTCTGCAAAATACCTTATGCTTTTTCTCCCCGATTCTATCAATCATTAAACAGATAATGTTTTTCTGTTATTGCCTTGACATTCATTAACACCCATGTCATAGGAAATATTTGCAGTTAAAAACTTATTGACTATATATTCCAGTTTCTCTTTGGTTTGCAATAGTTTGATAATCAATAAAATATAGAAAATAATATCAAGCTAAATTAATACTGTTTGCTTCACAAGAGAAAATATGAGCCAATTTAATTGCAGCAAAATGTTTTTCGTCATTTCATTTCCATTAACTGGGTCCCTCATTGACAGTGTTAAAATATGAGTTTTTGATCAAGAATTTAATCAAATTAATAGATAAAAATGATGATTAAAGAATAGATAAAATGGTTATCAAAAGGATTATCACAGTCTGTCAATTTTGCTTTCTCCACATTCATCTTTTTTAAACATCTTAAATTCTTTCTACTCCAGGTATGAAGACATTTGTGAATTCTGTTATGCTTATCAAAATACCTAACCATATGCAACCCTCACTCATCTCTACCTATCACATTTGATATTTGTATCTATTTGCAGCATGGAAAGGCCATGTACTATCTACCTCCATAAAACTGCTAAATGGGAGAAGCCAATAACCCAATTCAGATTTTTTTCTTATCATATGTTCCTCAAATTAATTTTATTTCCCTTTCTTCTTTCTTTTCCATTCTTTAATATCAACTTATTCTTTTTCAACCTAAATTGGCGCCTCTTTGTATTTTCCTCATTGGGAATGGCTTTTCATGTCATGAAAGAATCTTTCTTAACTTTTACAGCTTCCTGGACACAAATAGAAGCCATGCTAGCCTCTTCCTAGGCTTGGTTCACTCTAGAATACATTCTAGTTGAACTTCAGCTGCTGTGGTTTTAAATAACCTGCAGACAATGTGACAAGATATTTCCCTCTTGACTTTTCTTCTTAATCAGTTTTTCACCAATCCACTCATTTTTAGGAGTTTCCCCTCATTATATAGTTTGTCATTACATTTATAATTGTAGGAATAGCTTCCAAGTCAGTTTTCAGTAATGCCAGACACCAAAATTTTGATTTTCAATAAAGGCATCCAAGTTGTTGGAAACAGGGAGTTTTTAAATCTATACAGATAAAAAAATAAATAAAATATTTTTGCTTCAATTTGATGAAAGAGAATTTGCAAAGGAGAAGAGACTTTTTGAGAAGTTGTTATGGATGGAATTGAGTATTCTTATAGTTATTTAGTTACAAGGTGTCCAAAGGGCATTAATATGTCTTGCCACACTCCAATTAAATCCTAAATGAATATATAATATATATTATCTTATTATTTATTTATTTATTTATTTATTAAATTTATATGCCGCCCATCTCCCCCAGAAGGTGACTCTGGGCGGTTTATATAATATATAATGAGGGGACTTATCCCATTGGGCTTTTTTTAGTAGGAATGCTAGTGGCAAGTCCTGCCTTTGAGAGTTTTTTGGAAAATATATCCTTCCCTTGCAAAATTCAGGGAAATCATCTAACCAAATGTTATTGCCCACAAATTTAGTGCCAAATTTTATAAGGTCACTGAATCCAGGGTTCTGGTATTAGATTTTACACATATGGGCAAAGTAAACGACTTGATTTAAACATAAAGAAAGTCCAGGGATGCTGAAGAGTTAAATTATTTGACTAATTTTTCTGTGTATGTTGTTTCACTCAGGTACATGTCTGCATGGATCCTATCATCTGGCTACAGCAGACATTTTTGAAGATGTAACAATTTGACAAATTCCAAAAAAGTAAGTAAAAGACTACTTCAGCAATACAGTGAAGAGTCATGGGCACCACAAAGATTGATACATTTGGGAAGATATATGTTTTCTGGACAGATATACCTGCTGAAATGGCAATGACTATTATCATATAAAAGATGGTTAACTGAAGTTTTTCTATGACTGGATTCATATGTGGTTCATTTGATTATAGCTTAACAAGCTGTATGATCTCAACCATTGGCTGAGATTACACCATAATGTAATCTGTATTGTTTAGTGTGTTGTGTGAATCCATTCAAGTGTGGTTTGCTCAATAAACTATGATTGAACATACCAAGTTTTAGCATGATGTTGAACCCAATCTATGTACTCGGCTACCAGAATCACTGGGAGAAAATAAATGCCACTTCTTGTGTGAATCATCCCTATACAGATCAGCAAATCCACCATATTTCCTGTTACCAGAAAGCACCAAGCTTCTGCTAGTAAAAACAAAACACATTTAAGGTGAAGGCTGGACTGTCATAAAGGGCAATAAAATAATTAACATGTCCTGTTGTAAACAGGATTAAACTTGGATGATTTCCTGTGATAAGCTTTTTACACTACTCTTTATTAACATGGAAAAGAAGAAAAAATCTTGCCCAAATAAATAGCATATTCTCAAATAGCAACGCCTTTGGAGATATCATACTTAGTTTGTAAACACAGTCAAGATTTCTGGCAAATACTGCATGTATCCTGCAGTTCTAAGATGTAGTGCTATATCTATCACCACTGCTGTCTTCTGGTCCTTGTCTACTACCACAATGTCTGGTTGATTGGCCAGTACCTGCCTGTTGGTCTGGATCTGGAAGTCCCACAGGATCTTAGCTCTGTTATTCTCCATGACTTTCTGTGGAAGCTTCCATCTGGACTTGGGAAGGTCTTGCACATTCACTGTGCAGATGTTCCTGTACACAATGCCAGCTACTTAGTTGTGCCATTCAATGTATGCTGTCCCTGCCTGGATCTTACACCCTGCCACTATGTGTTAGGCTGTCACTGAGGTCTCTCTCCACAGTCTCTACTTTGGGTCCTGTCTAGTGTGGCAGACCCCTGCTTATATGGATCTGGGGCTTAGTGCCTGTTCTTGTGCTGCTATGATGAGTGCCTCACTGCTATCTTTTAGTCCAGCCCTTTCCAGCCACTGGTAGGATTTCTCAGTGTCAGCCACCTCAGCTATCTGTTGATGGTACATCCCATGCAGGGGCTTGTCTTGCTATGGCACTTTCTCCACTTGAACTTTCTCCAGTGACTGCTGCTGCCTCAGGCATTCTCTCAGCAGCTTATCTTTGGGTGCCATCTTACTGATGTACTGATTCTCTGGGTTTCATCCAGGACAGTGGCTTTGACACTCACTAGACCCCACCAGCCTCTTTCCGGCTGGGGTACTGTCTCTGAGTGTTGCACTTGGGGTGGAAACCTACGTATATTGTGAGGAGCTTCTGGGTCTTCACAACTGCAGCCTCCATGTTCTCCTTTGGCCAGCTCATTATACCAGCAGGGTATCTGATGACTGGCAGGGCATACATGTTGATGGACTGGATCTTGTTCTTCCAATTGATCTGGCTCTCCAGGGCCTGCCTTATCCTTTAGTGGTGCTTGGATTTTGCTGTCTTCCTTGCCTCCTCGTCATGGTTCCCATGTGAATGTGGGATATTAAGGTACTTGTAGCTGTGTGAAGGAATGGTTGGATGAAGGCCGCGCTCGGGGAGATAAGCATTCCCTTAGCCCCCAACAGGAGTGTGGGAAGTTTAAGAAGATGAGACTGGCACCACCCTAAGGAATTCACGGTGTTTTGGTTTGCTGGCTTGGAAAGTTAGATTCAGTCTGGAGAGATTTCTGTCTTGAGGTAGAAGCTAATAAACACAACAGACCTGTATCTGCACTGTCTCATGGAGTTCTTTGGGCTGAACCTGACATCAATCTCTCCAGACTCAATCTAACTTCCCAAGCCAGCAAGCCAAAACACCGTGAATTCCTTAGGGTGGTGCCAGTCTCATCTTCTTAAACTTCCCACACTCCTGTGGGGGCTAAGGGAATGCTTATCTCCCTGAGTGCGGGCTTCATCCAACCATTCCTTCACAAGCTAGTCTCTATGTCTGCTATGTGGCCCACTGGTAGTTCCACCCCATCAGTCTTAACTACCTTCCCTCTCTTTACTACCATCCAGCCACACTTCTCTAGTCTGAATGATATCCCAATGTCCTCACTGTAGATCCATGTCAGGTGGATCAGCAAGTCAACGTCTCTTTCATTCTTAGCATGCAGCTTGATCTCATCAATGGAGAGGAGGTGCTGATGGTAGTTCCACTCTTGAACTTGTATCCATATCCAGTCCTTGTGATTATATGGCTATATGGCTGTTCAAGCCTATGCAGAACATCAACAGGGACAGTGCATCACCTTGATATACCCTGCACTTGATGGCCACCTGTGCAAGCTATGTTGAGTTGGCTTCCAGTGTTCTCTTCCACAATCCCATTGAATTCTTGAGGAAGGTCCTTAGTGTCCTTTTGATTTTGTATAGTGCTAGGCATTCATAGATCCATGGGTGTGGCACTGAGTTGTAGGCTTTCGTGTAGTCAATCCTGGCTGTGCTCAGATTAGTCTGTCTAGATCTTGAGTCTTGGGCGACTCCTCTATCTATGAGCAACTGGTGTTTTGAATCTCTGGTGTTGTTCCCAATGCCCTTCTGAGCTGTGCTGTGCTGACCATATGGTCTTGTAGCTTGGCGGCTAGGATGCCTGATAAGACTTTCCATGTTGTGGGAAGGCAGGTTATTGGCTGGTAGTTGGATGGTGCTGTTCCCTTGTGAGGGTCTTTCATGATCAGCACTGTCCTTCCTTGTGTTAGCCAGTCTGGGTGGGAGCCTGCTGCTAGCAGCTGTTTCATCTGTGCTGCTAGGTGTTCATGCACTACTGTTTCTTTAGCCAGTAGGTGTGGATCATGTCCAGGCCAGGTGCTGTCCAGCTCTTCATGTTCCTGACCTGCTGTTGGATGTCTGCTACTGTGATGGTGACTCGTTCCTGTTCTGGGAGATTACTGTGGTCTGCTCTCAGGTCCTGCAGCCACTTTTCACTGGTGTTATGTCTTCTCTTTCTCCCATATGTTCTTCCAGTACTGTTCAGCTTCTGCTGTTGGTGGCTCTGCTGTTATTGTGTTGTTGCACTGCAGTTGGGAGTACACCTTGGATGGTTCTTTGGAGAATGGGGCATTTATTTTCTTGGGCTCCACTTCTCTAGTGTATCTCCTTAGCCTGGTAGCTAGTGCTGTGAGCCTTTGTTTAGGAGTCTCTAGGGCTTCAGATGGAATCAAGTCCTTGTATTTTTTCAGTAGCTGAGTCTTATCCTTAATCTCCACACCCTTCTGTAGTTCCACCAGCTGACTAACCTCTCTCCAAGTTGCCTTGATCTTAGCTTCCAACCTCATTTTCCAAGCAGGGTATGTACTGCTGTTCTTCTTGATCATGTAGTCAAGCATTTCCAGGATTACAGCGGCTGTAGTGTATGCCGGTCCATTGGTTTGAGTTATGGTGGTAGTAGGGATTGTCATGAGGGCTCTATTGGCATCTTCTAGCATACTGTCTGATGGTACTTCTCCACTGAGCCTTGGTAACCAGCTTCAAGAGTTGACTATAGCTAGTTTATTCATGATCTTCTGCCTCATATAAGCTGCTGTGCTCTGTAATGGTTAGGGTGGCAGTGATGTTCCAGCTTCAGGTGTTGGCTGCACATCCAGTTGTTCTTCCAGGTGTTCTTGAGTCCAGGATGTAATGTGTAGTTGGTCTGTCTCAAGTTGTGAGAGCAGCTTCCTCTTCACTATGTTGAAGTGTTGTGTAACTAGCTGTTTCTCAGTTAGTGTGGATGTACAGTAGGTCTTCTGTCCATACATAGTTCCCTCATATGTTTCATATATCCCCTGTCATTAAGTCTAATGTTGTAGTATACTGCACTCCATCAATTCCAGGTTCTCTTGTCTTGTCCGTGTATGGTTTATTCCCGTAGCCCACTTATTGTCAGATTGTCCTGGTTCCCTAACATCTGATGCAGACCTTGTTAATCCGGGTGACGTTCGAGCCGACATGGCTCTCTTAGTTTGTGTCACTCTCATATCTGGTGAATGACAGGTGAAGCATTAGGAGGTCTTTGCCCAAGGACTCCAACTGGTAAGGTAGGTACCAAGTGGGATTCTAACCCTGGTCTCCTGCATCAAAGAGCTGCGCTCTAACCACTACACTAAAATCTAGCTTTTCTTTGGACAGAATTTGGATTACTTTGGCACACTCTTTTTTTATTTTATTTTATGTTCACAGAATACCTGGTTAGACAGTCAATAGTGCACTAGACAAAAATGTACAAGTAACTAATTTTAATGCTTGATTTATTTTTAAGCTGGGAAAAAAGCTTGTCCTTTAACAAGAGGATGGAGCACAGCAAAATTGCAAAGTACTGATCCAATTTTCCAGATGATTCTCTCTCTTAAAAACTCATTCTGTGATTAAAATTTGACAATAACCTCCATTTTAAATTTGAATAAAATTTACATTATCAGAACCAGGGTATGTCCATGTGGCAATAATGGTCATAGTATGGTTTGTTTCATCATGATTTGCTGAATGAACTATAGCAGGCTGGGTTCCCATCATTGTTTAAGCCATGAACTGTGGTTTACAAACCACAAACAATATGCTAAGCCCAAACTAAACAAATTACAACATGGGTTAGCAGAATGAATGAATCCAGTCTTTGTTTTTATATGCTGTTATTCTGTCTCAAATGTGGCCAACATTTCTAAGGGATAACATAAGTGGCTAAATCCACCCAAAGGAAGGACTCCAAGAGATCTCATCTACCTTTTTTCCTGCCATCACTGTTTGTCCCACATCTAGTTTAGCATCTGTTTTAAATGTCACAGTAAAAAAAGAAGAAAGAAAATGGAAAAACAAAAGATAGTTATTAACTACTCTGAGATGCTTATTGGAAAGTAGAAAAAAGCATGTAAGAAGACAGCAGTGACAAACCTGTTTTATATTGTTGCCAAGAAAATAACATGGGCATTTCTGTGAAATCAGGTATTGAGTTCATCTTGAAAGTTTACTTAACGGGCTAATTGATCAGGCTTTTCCATCCTACACTAGAAACTACCACACAGGTATTCTTGCGGCAGATCCATAAGGGTCATTTTCATGGAGCAATACATCAAAGGGGAGGAGTAGGGAGAAAAATGTGTCAATGCATGACAAGAGAAGGGAATATTGGCTGAAGCAATCACAGGCCTATGTTAGGTTCTCCAGCAGAATTTGGCTCACATTATCCAGGACTGATAAAACCTACAGCTGTGAGCAAACAACCCCACAAAATCGTCCATTCCATTTGTAAGAAATAAATTACAATGGCCATCCCTTCAGATTTATCTAGGGGCACAAACACATTTGCAAGAGATTTTCAGGGTTTGTTGTTGTTGCTAAGATGCTTTTGTTCTAGGGTTTTGTTTGTTTTTTTTGTTTTGGTGGGGTCTGTGTGAGTGTGTGTGTGAGTGTGCCTTTGAGTCAATGTTGACTCCTGGAGACTGTCTGGGTAAGTCGCTACAGCTTTCCCTTATATTGAGCATTTTGCATCCCCTTCATGCAAAATCCTCAGAGTTTTTTTTTTTAAATAAAAGTGGTGGGAATTCAAAGAAAAATCTGCAGTGTGGGCCTTTGGTATGGGAAATGGAAAAGAAGCGTCTCAAAAATTTTCTAAGGAAAAAAATGTGTTTTGAGACATTTGGGGGTTAGCCCATATCCTCATAATTTTCATTCTTCTTTTCCGTGGTCTTCTCTAGGACTTAAGCCTTCCTTGCTCTGTTAATTCCTGCAGTTTGTTGCCTTGATGTCATGCCCCACTTTGTAATACTCAGTCCCCAACTGCCCTCACCCACCTACTTCAGAACTATACGATCTAATAAAGTCAGGCAAGCCGAGGGAATTTCTCACCTCATGTGTCTGCAACTGAAGTGAGAAGATGAGAATTCTTTCCTTCACAATGGATGTGGATGCAAGAAAGAAAAACAACCTGTGGCAATTGTGTGATTAAGGAAGACCACTTATTTGTGGTAACATTCCTTCCCTTCTTCTCAATAAAATGATTATGCTCGTGAATTAAGCTGAAACCAAAACCTTTAATATCAGCAAAACCTGAGATACTGCTTGACAGTGCTGTGATTAAAGTCTAAGGGGACACAAAAGAAATTTACCAGAACATTCCAGCACTGAAGGTTCAGAGTCATATTTCTACTGGATGACGCTGACACATATTAATGGCTCTTTCTACCCAGAGATAACACAATGGCACTTAAGTTTTCTATTGAATCCCCATTTAGTTGCAAACACTTTTTTTAAGGAAGTAGTGATTCATGGTAACATAACCTATGATGGGAAATAATATAGAAATAACGTGAGATAACTTAGTGACGGTGAAACATAACCTTCCTCTGTTATTTGCCACACACCCTTCCTGTCAGGTGCAGAAAATGTAAATGGATAAATAGGCACTACATACAATGAATCACCATCTAGATTCTCATCTCTTTATCCTAATTTCTAAAGAATCCTTTGTCACTGCCAATAAAAGTAATGTTGTTATAACATCTGTCTTTCCCTTGAAAAACGGCCATCTTTCGTCAAGATAACTTTGGCATCTATGCTCAGCTATACCATGGCATCTTTCTTTAAGTCCTGAGTGCCAAGTATTTGTACCAGGTTATAAAAGCCACTGAAGCTCTCTCAGTGATTAGTTCAATCACTGTCTCTCCCAATCTACCTTGAAAGATTGTTATTGTGAAGAGGACATCAGAGAGGCAGTACTCTTGTATATCACCTTGACTGCTGTAAGAAAGACTGCAAACAAGGATAGCACAGTCCTAAATATTTGTTTCTTCCACTTTCAGTCAGATAATACCTGTGTGAACACTAGTGTAAGAATGATCTTTCCCATCCCATTGCAATCCCAAACCCTTGGAAAGATGACCATATAAGATGAGTGGACTATGTTCACCTTGATGGGTCAAAAGTTTGGCAGGCCAGCTATAGAAGAATGCTAAATATGAGATGCACAAAGGAAGACCCCAGGGTCACACAGGGTCTCCAAAGACCTTGGGTGCAGCCTCCCAGTTTCGATTAGTTCAATCACTGTCTCTCCCAATCTACCTTGAGAGATTGTTATTGTGAAGAGGATATCAGAGAGGCAGTACTCTTGTATATCACCTTGACTGCTGTAAGAAAGACTGCAAACAAGGATAGCACAGTCCTAAATATTTGTTTCTTCCACTGTTAGGATCAACTTAAATGAAATGCCTCTTTTCCCAGGATCGCACATCAACTGCAGAGGCAATTGCATAACCCTGGGAAAAGACACAATTATTTCAAGGTATTCCTGACAGGTGCAACATGCATACCCAGGTACACTCTGAATCACACCTTGTCCTTCAGGTCTGGATCACTCAATACTTGAAATACATAATGAAAGAATAATCATATTAACTATATTCAATCGGAATGGAAAGTTAATTTGTGTGCTGGTACCTCCCAAGATTCTTGGCATGGTACTTCATGGCCAAGTACAGTCCTGGCTTTATTGGTTTATGGCTGTATTAGTCCTGTATCTGTGTATGTTTCTTTGAAACAGTTATTTATAAAACTATCTGTAATGCTGGCATAAATAAGAAGGAATAAAAAGATCATTGTTCAGTCAAGAAACCTGCTGTCATGGCCACAGCAAAGAAAAGCTTGGCTTATACTTCCTTGCCGCACCTTGTAAGAAGAGGTCATCCCTTCAGTCATCAGACAACTATATAGCAATGTGTACACAGAAGGATTCATGCCTTATCTTTTCAAGCTTCCACCTTTTTTATGGCGTCTTTGTTCTTGCTTCAAGTTAACTGTCACAAGGCTGCTTTTTTTTCTTCCTTTTTAAAAAATAATGATGCAACACATTCAACTTTGAAACCCTCGAAGGCTATTTGAGAGAGAGAGAGAGAGAGAGAGAGACGGAGGGAGGGAGAGAGAGAGAGAGAGAGAGAAAGGGGAGGGAGGAGGAATCATGAAAAGACACCGCACGAATCTTCCTGTGTACTCAAAGCTATAAAATTGCTCGATGAGTAAAGATATGATCTTTTCTAACAAGGTGTGGCAAGGAAGTGAGAAGCCAGAGACAAAAATCAACTGTTTAGAATGACAAGAGTTTCCAAAGAGAGGAACGAATCATCTCTTACTCTGCTTTGTCAGAGGCTGCATGCTCTCTCGGGATGTCCATGGCAAGGGCCAATCAACAGGAGGGACAACCAGGAACATATTCACATATAAAGGGAGAGAGTCTGCTATTGACACACACACACACACAGAAAACTTCAGGAGGGGACAGGACAGAATCCTATTTCCTCCATTCTCTTACCATCTTGATTCCATAGCTGTAGTCATTTTTCCCTGCCCTGCTCAATTCCAGTATGAGATTTGGGCTGAGAAAAGTCACTTTAAAAGAGCAGAGCATAGAAACACAAAGAAAGGTGACGCCAGCTATTTCACCCACCTTCAGTATATGCTTCTTTTTCTGTTCAGAGTAGCCGTCTTCTCTGACTTTACAGGCAAATAGGGCAATTGCTGAACATACACATATTTTCCTGCACAGCTAGTTTGCCCTGCAGATGGCTGTCAAACTAGTAATAGCCAGACATTGGAAAAACAAAGTCTCATGCCTATTAAGAATCAATGGGCTGTCACAGTCTGACATATTTTAGTGATGGAAAAAGCTAACTCAACAGCTTAAACTGGGTACAAAGATAGATTGGCTGATTTCTTGAAGTTCTGGTGATCTTTCCTGGAATCTCCTTGCATTGGTATCTAGGCTCAATAATTATACTTACAGAGGTATTAGGATGATCAGCAATAAGCATCTGTGCATTGTTTAACCATTTCTTAAAAATCTCAATGGGGCAGGGTAATGTCATTTAATTATTTACTTTTTTTATTTGCTTGTCATATTTGCTGAACATGTTAACTTTTTTCTTTGTTTTGTGATTTCTTAATGGAAAAAAATTGTTTATTTGAAATAAAGAGACAAGGGGTATAAAAAGTTATCAAGCCTGTGAATAACTAATACCTTAGGCAAAACCATATTTAACACTGTAGATAATAAGGTTGACTATGATGATGATGATGATGATAAAAATAATAATGCTACCCCTACTATCTCTTTTCATTGTATGTATTTAAAAAAGCAGCTGCAGAGATTACAGATTACAGGCCCTTGTTTTGTGGCCTCTTGAAGACTATGGCACAACAATTACCCATTTATATCTCAACATTTTCCTCCCAACCCCCCATCCCCCAGAGGATTCTAGCCTTCTCCCCATACATGATATAATCCCACACACTCATCCTCAAAACTCTTTCCAAAGGTTAAGTGGGACCGACAGTCACCAAAAATTGTCCAGCAGTGGTGTAAACTCATAGTTTGACGGGGCAGGTTTCTTTCTCTCTGCTTCATACTGCTCATCTATAGAAGTAAGGGCTTACCTTATCTTGCATACTTGGAGTTTTGATAAAACAGTAAATAATTAACAGCTTTCCATAGATGCACATTTATCACTTGTTGACTGCAATAGC
The DNA here is from genome assembly GCA_030867105.1 of Liasis olivaceus. Classification (NCBI taxonomy): domain Eukaryota; kingdom Metazoa; phylum Chordata; class Lepidosauria; order Squamata; family Pythonidae; genus Liasis; species Liasis olivaceus. The sequence continues at coordinate 81,726,791 of CM061353.1, forward strand.
AAGCAATTAAGTCAGAGGAAGAGAGAAAACACACTGCTTTCTTCTATGTTAAACTCTGATTAGCTTTCCTTGAGTGATCTGTTAGTAAAACACTGACCAAACTCAGACTAGATTCTCTTCAGCACATGAACTATATCATGTATCTTCAGGACACCCTGTGAACTTGTATGCATCAAACAGCTATTTCAGAACACATATCACAGGCTAAGCTTTCCTGTTACCTCAGATACAATCTTTTCAAATGGAAGTACTTCATCTGTTCAACCGCAAGTCATTAAACAAATACCAAACATGCATGGAGAATTAATCTTGGGGACCACTGGATATGAAAATTCTGGATTCGAATTTCATGGTAACATTTGCACCAGCAACATCTTTATTTTAAATTGTATGAAAAACCAAAGGTACATATAACATGTTTATGCAATAAAGCCAAAAAACTGTTTACAGACTGACTGTTCTCTGCACGTGCTACACTTTTCTTAAAAGTTCATATTTACCCTTTAAAAAGGAAAAAAAAAAATGAGCAACAGATCTTCCCTCTTAATTTTAAGTGGCTGCTGTGCAAGGAAAGAAACCTCCAGACATTTCCCTTTCAGATCACAAAAGGAAACATTAATCAAGAAAAGATGGGTAATTATGACACTGAGCAACTAAGGCTCAACCCGAATGGCCACGTTTCAGTGGATCACAGGGTACAGGTGACTATTCATCAAATGACCTATCATAATACACATTAAAATGTCTGGTTTAATCAGGACAGTAGCCAAAAACAATATTTTTCGGAATACATGGTACAAAAAGCAATTCCCCCGAAACATTACGCTGTAAGCATCCAAAAATCCCTCATTAGGTAAAAGGAATTCTAAAAACCTGGTTTTACAAGAACTGTGCTGCTTTCTTATCATGAAAAAATATTTAAGATATGGACAGGTTTCTCAGTGAAGTAGATCTGCAGAGTTTCAAGAATGTCATGATAAATATACCATAGCATTTAAAGCTTTCTTCACGTGGTAACAATTACAAGCTTGGACCAAACAGTAAATGAGAACAGAGATAATGCATAGATGATCTCAACACTTGATTACAAGGCCTCTGTTCTTGGTAATAACTGTGAAAAGGGCCATTTTTCTAATCTATTGTTACTGGTAGAAAAGCATTTTAATCAAAATTACTACAGCACCTGTCAACTAAGATTGCTGCTGAAACTCAATATCATATAGTTTTATTATCTAAATCTGAAGTAGAGAAGGTTGAAAATACTGAAAGCTATCTAAAATGTCTTCTCAAAATACTGGATTCAGATTATTTTTCAGTAAAACAAGTTAATATTTACTACAAATCAGTATTATTTTTGTATATAAAGATATATATATTTCAATAAACATTGACCAGATAGACCACCACTATTGAACCCAAAACTCTGTTTTCCAGAAAGGATTAATATGGTACTGTTTCTGTAGCTTTCCTTCCATAATGTTCTTTTTTAACTTGCAAAAAGACTCAAATTATAAGAATGGCTGAAAGATATAGCAAATTTAAAAATAACACCACAGAAATGGGTCCACTCCTTTGTGGCATAATGATTTTAATTGATCTGAAAGCTTCCCCAGCTTTGAAGAAATTAGATGTTAAAGACATACATCCATAGATACATCCATACTCTTCAAGTATAGAACGCTGGTAAATTTGGGGCATGATTGAACAAGTTGAAGGGAAAGGCTAAAAATTATAGCAAACTATCTTCTAAGTGACAGGATAGCCTCCATGGCAAAACAATGCATTATTGTGTGACCTTGGTCTGTTTCACAGATGAACATTAAACACTTGTTGATGGCAAGAAGCCGTCAACATTAGAAGCCTTGTGTAGTTCCCCTCATTGGGACCTTTCCTTAGGAAGCTTCCCTGAGAGTCCTCTCTCTCTACTACTATTGCTTTTGCCTCTGGGTTCAATCTACACTTGAAGGTGAAGTTGCACAGCTATTGTTCCTTCTCTCTACCTGCTCAACTGCTTAGAAAGAGTAATAAGCGTTTGGCAGGGACAAGGAAGAAAGCTATCGTACCAGAAGGGTCTCTGATGAGACACAGGCCTTGGCAGCTGCCAAGGATGCCAATCCCTGATTTTGTACCACTTCATATGCAAATAAGTCTTCGCAAGTTAAACAGGAGACAGAACTTCCATAATGGTTTATCTTATCTCAAACATAAAGGGCCTAATTGAGATGAACCCAATCTCATAAACTAGATTTGTGAATCCAGGATTAAATGTCAGGCTTTATGTTACTCCCCTGTCCCTCTATTTCTTCTCTCACACATCAGCTTCAACATTTCAGACATAACTATTTTTTCCACATATAATAGTACTATATAATACAATCAAGGTACAACTAAAAACACTTTTTAAAATCAGTAATAAAAATATATTTAACTGTAGGTTAATGTAACCCATATTTGCCATTTATTTTCTGAAAATTATGCTTAATGATGCTTTATTAACCAGAATTAATAAAGCATTAAATAACCTAAGTAATAAAAACTGTCTTTAATTTCTGGGAAAAATGCCTTCCCTTTAGAAGAAACTTCTGTTTTTCTACGTCATTCTCAGTATGTTATAAAATTTATTTAGAATTTTATGGTGTTTTTTAGCTAACTATAATATTATAATCACCAAATAAATAAAATGTAATATAGCCATAAGCTCAGAAAAACCATAAAGGAAACTTCAAGAAACACTGAAATAACACAAATTCGTTGAAAATAATGGGACAGGTGGTTTCTTAGTTAGGCAGAGACTAAGTCATTTAGATTTAGACTTTAAGAGGTAAAACTGACACTTTGAACTAAGCCTGGAAAACAACTTACAAACAGATCAGGTTTTCATTACTGTTAAAGTGAGATCTCAATTGGCTGCTCAGTTTTCTCTAATTGAAGTTTCTGTTCTTCAGAAATATCCTGTGTAGAGCATATTTTGATAAATGTTCTCTTGGACTGCGGTGGTGTATAATCTCAGGCTCTGAAGCCCCTTTAAAAGTGGTCATCAAATGTAATGGTGTAATGTGTCAAAAGTAGAAATTATTAAATACATGGGCAATAAATGTATGAATTGTAATGTATTAATTCATTTCAAGGCAACTTAATGTAAATTAAATCACATTTAGTTTTTGTTCTGGCCCTACCTACTTTTTATAGCTCCCCTCCCCTTAATATTTCACATATGTTTTATTTGTTTGTTTTTAAATCAGTAATTAACTTCTTCTTTCTATAAGGATATATTTTTTTCTAACAGAGCTATGCAGGGATGATCTAGATTTGAAGGACAAAATGTTATTTGAAATGCTCATGGGCACCAAATGGGTCTTTTCCTGTATCATTTGGCAGCAGCAAAAATCCAACTTCACTAAAACAAAAAAACCCATAATTTCTCCCCTTAAAAAAAAAAAGGTTATCCCAAGCTGATTTGCAGGTAGCCCTGCTCCTGTCATTTCTATAAGGATCTAATCTGGTCCCTACACCAGATCTAATGTCAACATTATAAGATCCATCCTTGCAAGATGTCATCACCAGCAGTCACAAACGTCATCATGTCAGTTAAAAAATGCAGTGGCATCTGCAAGAAGTGAGTATTTTGGATATATAATTATAAGAGGGAGAGAGAACTATGCAGTTAGCTTATATCAAGTTAATGCAAGCAGTATCTGAACTTTGTTTCCATAAAGCACTCATACTTTTTCAGACAAATAATTTATGGATTTAGCATTGCAGAATAATGAAGGAAAAGTTTGACAAACACATGCAAAAACCAAAGAATCTATAAACTCATTGCAGAATTTCTGAATTAAGGAACAAGTGGTTCTCGAGTTAACAAATTGTAACACATTGTAACAAATTGTAACGCAATCGCAAATTCTCTTAGACACAGTACCTGTTTGAGATCTCTTGTTTCAATGTGATGCAAAATGCTGGCGACGGATGAGGCATTTCAGAGAAGAAAAGAACAACGTTGTTCTCTAAAAGAGGGCTTAACAGCTTCCTACAGTACACATGCTTAGGAATTAGTCCCCAATTAGTATGCATATGTAAATATTCACCTTAATATTGGCTGCCTTTGGGTGTATTTATTTTTCACTTTCTGAATGACATTAGATAATGCATTCTGGGAGTTTTAAATTTCAGGCAAAACACAGACTCATATATACAAATTATGTTCCACTGTTATTTTATATAGGATAAATTAAAAGATAAATTAAAATGCAACCCTGATTTCTAAAACACATTCCCTAGGCTTAAACTGATTAACTATCATTAATGGCAGCCCTTGCTTGCTACTCAGTTAAATACATGAAAGAGAAAGGACTTAATGAAATTGGAAGAAGAGGACTTAATGGCTCACATAATTGCAGCGATGCCATTAATACATTAGACACTTTTGGTTTATACAGTGGAAAAGTGTATTCCCAGGGACCACCGAAAATCCTGGAGCAACACTGATTGGCAACTTATTCTGATCTGGGCATCTCTATCCTCCAAAACTGAAATCTCACAGGACAACTGTGAGATCTTAAAAGATACTGTTTTGCAGTTTTGCAATCGCATGAGATTTCCATGGGGGAAAAAAAATCTGATTTTATTTTATGTGGACCACATCTTGGAAGTCCAGTGGTATTTACAGACACTGAATTGCTGACTTGTGTTCTGATACTGGACAACGGCAATCAAAATTGTACTGACTTACTATTTAGGGTAACCCTAACCCTTACTATTTAGTATTCACCATTACATTAACTCATTTAGTGAAGCAGGGACTCTCTGTGATAGAAAGGAAATCATCAGAACCAGTATTCTGCAGGCCACTGAATGACAGCTGTCTGAAATAAGCATAAAATGGTATCAGAAGCACTGAAAGATTAGCAGATATCAGGACAGAAGTAGGTATCAAAGAATGGAAATAGGTATCAAAGGTATCAACAGGACAGATCAGATGTTTAGACAATTTTTGGGGAGCACACAAACTGTACAGCAGCAACATCTTCAAAAGGCAATATTGAAATTAAGGAAATAAATCACTATATTGGTAATTTGGAGAAAAGGAAAAAACAATGTACACATAGTAAATACTGTGGCAAATACAAAATGTAATATATTCCTATTTCCCCCTTAAGCGTAATTTTATGCACCATTTTTTCTAATGAACTGTAATTTTGTTTTTAATTTTTTTTTCATGGCATTGAAGAAAAATATTAGAGAAGTCCATAACACTCAGGAACAGACAATGAAACATGGGTTCTTACGACTTACTATCAGTTGCTATCAGAAATACCCTACATTTTTGCTATTATTTTTGTTTTAAAAACAGACTACTTGTTATAAAATAGAGTACACGGGACACTTAACAGAAACAACAACCAAAAATGTTTAAATACAGAAATGTTAACACTTCTGTAATCCATAATAATTGTCAAGAATCGGCCAGAAAGAGGAAAAACGTTTGACAGCATCTGGGCTTCCTGCCATGAACTGGGTCCACTGTTTGGTGTTGTGTAATTTACAAACTTCTGTTCTTTCAACAACTATTCAGAAAACAGAATTGATAAGTAAATATATAGGGGGAAAGAATACAGAGGAATATAACAGTTCCCTTGCATCATCAAAAGGGTGATGGCCTCTTAAAAAGGAAAATAATTTTCTAAGATTTGCCAAAGGGAAAAGAACATTAAACAAATCACATAACATGAAAGCTATGAATAAAATGCTCATGGTGTTTTTCAACACAGAGAGAAAAGCTCTTTCAGATGCTGCACTGATTAGAGATAAGTCCTTACATGCTTATTATACCATCTGATTAAATGGATTTGGGATCTCTAGTCTACGCAAACTGATTTTTAAAGACTGAAAAATAATAAAGCTGTGTTAAAATATTGGGAAGTTTATGCTCTGTGCTGTGTTAGCTTAATGAAAATCAAATAACAGGATTAACTGGAGGAAGTGAGGAATTGTTCTTATGTTCCATGACTGGAAATTCCTTGGCCCCAGCCCTCCTGACAGTAGACGATTTTCAGCTAGGGGCATCCCTGAAAATAAAGATGATAGCTTTGACAGCTTCCTTTTATATTTTCTTTAAAATTAAAACAATTTTTTTTTTATTGTAAGAAGCAAAGTGGCTCTCTGGAAGCCAAGAGCACACTGTTTCCCTTGGGCATTAAGTTGTGAAATAACATGCTTTCCTTCATAATTCCCCCCTGCCCACATCCAAAACACCCTCTTACTTACAAAGATATAAACTTACAATTGGAGAGTTCATCTTTCTGCTACATTCCCCTTATTCTTCCTACTTTCCTCTCACACTGCATTTGGCTAGCCATTGTATCTTGGAGTGTCTTTCAATATAGCCAGGAGCACATAACTACAAACTATAGAGAGCATCACACTGCTTTTCAATCTTCTTATACAGAGTGCATTTGTGTCCATTCATTGATCTAATGAATGGATACAAATTAGGCTTCCAGCCCCTGCTTTGCACAGCTAAATCCATAATGGGCAGCTGAGGTTAATATCTGTGGGGCTAACTGGTGATGACCATGGAATAAGGAAGACCGCAACTTGGAATGTAAGACAAGTAAACAGAAAAGAGCATGAATTTACAAATGACGTGAGGAAGGAAGGAAGGAAGGAAGGAAGGAAGGAAGGAAGGAAGGAAGGAAGGAAGGAAGGAAGGAAGGAAGGGGTATTGCACACCTGTAAAATTAAGAGAAAAGAGAAAGATATAATAGATCTGAATTTAGATGAACTAATCTTGTGGAGTAGAATTAAAGGATATATACAGGGAATACATACAGGGAAGGTGTAAAATTAAAAATGTATGTCATAAAGTATGAATTAGTGACATCTAGGTTGTTGTGGGTACATATAAACATGGGAATCCATTGGTTGGTGATGTATCTGTGTACTTTGAGTCAGTCTTGACTCCTGGACAAGTCTCTGTAGTTTTCCTAGCAACATTTTTGGAAGTGGCTTGCCCAGCCCAAAAGTCAACCAGTTGACTTTGTACCCAAGATGGGACTAGAACTCACAGTCTCCTGGTTTATAGCCTGGTTCCTTTAACCACTACACCAAACTGGCTTTTCATAGGTTGAAGTCAGCCCCACTAGATAGACTAGACCAAGAAATCAATTCCACAGGAATGCTAAAACTACTTTTATTGAGATTGCTATAAAAAAATACTTGCAAGTCTGATTGTGTTATATCTCTTCCTCCTTCTTATACTCCAGCGAATTAGGGAGGCACCTACCTGAACCACTGTTATCTCATTGTTTTGGACTTAAAAATGTATCACCCTTTTACCTAGGTAACAGTTCCTGCATATTTCCGGCAAAGTCATCTTCCTTACTCTCTACACTTGATACTTGCATGATATTCTCCAGTGAATTGTGATAATGGAAGAACCCAATATGTGTTTAGGGAAAACTGTCCAACATTATCAATAAATGTAATACAAGAAAAACATATTCTGCTAGATTAGATTAACGGATGGATAGGTGAGAATTAGACAAGAGTAACTGGGCCATTCAAAGACCCAACAATTAATCAGAACAGTGACCCTGACTATTTGCTTAGAAAAAAGGCCTATTTTATTCAAATACATGGTTTAAACAAAAGTCCATTCATATATACATATAGCAAAGAAATGAAAAAAAAAAAAGAATGATTTCATGGTTTATTATTAGCAAAGTAGTGAAAGATATAGGGGCAATAAGAGGTTCTGAACAGCAGGCATTTTTGGTGGTATCAAGAGTAGAGCTTGGAAAAATGAACATGGAAGAAAAGAGTGGAAAATAACAAGGTTGACAGTACAACAACTGCAGGAAGTGAAAGTACAAGTCCTGTGTAAAAAAGTATTAGATGGTAGATTAAATTCCCAATGGAAAATAAACATAAGGAAAAAGAGTGTGGAATTTGCTTAGAACAATAAATGTGTATTGTGAAAACAATAAATGTATATTCATGTCCTAATCAGCACACCCCTAAAATCATCACAAGCATTCCTTATACTTTATTCATACACTACTCTTACCAAATTCAGCAACCAACTTTGGCTCCATTTTTGCGCATAACTTACCAAATTTCAAGCCTATTCATTCTTTATTATATGCTTTTTCTAAATCAGCATACAATAAACTTTCCCACATTCTTACATTTCTCAATGATGTGCAGAGGAGTAAAAATATGGTTTGCACACCCCCTGCCCAAGATAAAACCACAATGCACTTTCCAAATTTTGCTCAATGTCACTTCTCATACCCTTTTACTATGTATGAAGGAATTATGAATGGGTCAAGAGGAGGGGAAGGCAAGAAGGTTGTGATTTAATGGAGTTGATGAGAACCTCAAAAGAAGAGAGGTGAGAAGCTAAAAAAACAAAAGGCAGTGTATGAAGAAGTATACGCACGTACTGGATGCAAGCATGGCTTGCAAGAAGAGAAAGGTCCAGTGAGGCACAGCAAATCATCTTGATATAAATTAGTTTTAGATTTTTTTTGTTTCCTTTTTATTTCATGTCTTCAATTTCTCTGTGTGTCTTCTTTTTCCTTTGCTGTGCTCTGCATAAAGTTGGTTATTCAGAAAGGGAATAGTATAATAGGTAGGTATATATGTAGCCCTCATTTTGAGGTCCCCATTTTGGGGTGTCCCTGGATTTCCCTGCTAGGTGGCAAAGTGCTATTTTTCTGTGATTATTTTTAATTAATTTTTTGCTCAACGGTCAAAACAGATGTACATTCTGTACAAACAGATGGGCTGAATATTTTTGGACTTATGCCTTGCCACTTGTCCCATCATCATATCTCCAGGCATAATTCTGGAGGCCAACCAAAAATGAACCTTCCAAACAAAAGTTTCCTGCTCCTGTTCCTAGAATGTGTTTGTTTGTTCATGTATCAAAGGCCACACAAGTTGTCTGCCAATACCTTGGAGGTTGCATCTCTCATACATCCATGTCCATCCTTTCCTCACACAGAGTTCTTATATATATAGGCAGCATTCTTATATATTCTTGTATAGTTCTTATATATATAGAAAGTATTTATACACTCCCAGGATTGCTGCATGAGGAAAGATCTCCACCCCAAATCAGGTTAGATTTTTCTCCCCTGTTAAGAAAAATGAAACCACACTGTCTCTTTGTGTTTCCCATCCATCTAATTCACCCTCACTGTAAATCACCATGGAGTTAACATGGGGCTGATAAAAGGTCCACTTGAGCCTGGAGAATGTTTGCAATTGCTCTGGCAGTCCCTCTGAGTAGACTCCATGATCCATCACAGAGTCTTATCACAGGAGATGCCAAAGTGACTGCTAACACTCTCCCGGGTCTGAGAAGCCCTGTTAACAACTTTGTTCTAATTATGGCAGAAGTAGCAATAAACAAGAGCTGGTAGGGGGTGGACCAAAGAGAAAACAGGATGGGCTTCCCAACAGACCTTTGGAGGCCCCATGTAACCTCAACCCTCAGTCTATAAGTTGTCCACTAATTATGGGATGGTTATCTCTGTTATCTATGCCAAATAGTCATGATCCAATGCTAGTGCTCATTTCCACAAACAAGAACATTTTTAATGGATTGTTCTCAAAAGCAAGGGGAGGGGAAGCATGTACGCAGATCTATAAAATATTTTAAGACTGCCAGGAGAATTATAATCTGATTCTTTTGGTCACGTATCATATCAGAAGGGGAAGTTGCAAATATAAGTTTTTGCAAGATGGATTAAGCCTTCAGTATTCTAGCAGCTGAGCAAGAACAGGATGCATGAGGCACATGGGCATCTAAGGTGGCTGCACAAGGAATAAAGCTGAAGCCACTTTCACCCTGCACAAAGAAGATGGAAAGTTGCCAAATGCTTTCTGACCTACCGAGACACATACTGAGTAGAACAAGGAAAGCCCTTGCGCCTTCATCTGCACTTCACTACAGAGATTCCCTTCTCAAAGCATAAAATATGGCACATAAGAACATTCTCCTCCACCCTAAATAAGTGAGCATAAGAGCACCTTGCAACACAGCGGCTCACTGGTGCACCTCATGCTCATTTCAAAGCAAGTATTTCAAAGAGATTTTAAAGGGTCACCAAATATCTCTTTTGCAGGGCGCCTGGATGATTCAGAAAGGAAATCAAACCAACCATGGATAACTTTAAGTCCTCTTGATAGAGGTGGGCTGTACCTTTTCAGAACACTCTCAATTCTGGTGATCACACAGCCTAAGACTGGACCAGTAATATCAGCAAAGGACACCTGAACAGCTTTAGATGAATGCATTACCTTTCCCACAGTTACAACGTGGGGACTGAGGAATTGTTTCTTTATTAAACATATTAGCGTCTCAGTACTATTTACTTACTGATATCCTTGAAGGAATGGAATACAAAGATGAGGGTGTGAATGCTATCTGCTGTATCACTCCTTCCAGGCAGCTGAGACACAGCTTTATTTGCTTTATAGTAACTCATTGCCAAGTACATACATAAAAGTTAAGCAAGCTTCTTTTTTTTTTTAATGATAACTCTGAAAAGACAGTTTTGAAAAAAAAAGTATCTCAACAGAAAAACAACTTCAAACTCACAGCTTAAAAGGGGTGAGGCAAAGGTTATTTAAGAGGGTTCCCGCGGTATGTCCTCTGTGCTATTCCAGTAAAAGTTAAGAGGGTGAACAGGGTACAGAACACAATGGCCTGAACTGGAGATAGATCTCCAAGAAAGTAAAGGGAGGGGCTTGTGCCTAAGGAACAACACTCTTCCCCTGGCACTGCCAGTATTCTAAAGGAAGGAATGTCACCCACTGGTGACTGGTTTTTATGCAGTTCTCTCTCTGTTTTTTTGCACACTGCTAACTTTCAGATCCACATGGTAAAAATAAGTGGACGAGGGTTACCTCGAACATCAGAGCTGAGGTCTTGCATTCACAAGATCCAGGATTCCTCTCAAATTAAAAGGCTGTTGAGTAGAATTTCTTTTCTTACCAAAGAAGTTGGGAAAATGTTGCCATAGTAGACCACATGGGCAAGACAGATTATTAATCGGACCCACCGTAAGATAATTTCCTATGCTCCTATACCTGGATTAGTGTGAGAACTAGAGCGGAAAGAGTTAAGCGCGTACTCTTATCCCCAGAACAAAGAGGTAGAGATAAGAGAATGAGACTGGCACCTCCCTGAGGAATGCAGGATGTTTGTGGGGTGACTCTGGGAATTGCTTTCACTCTGAGAAGATTTCTGTAACTGGAATGAAGCCAATAAACCTTGCTGGATAGAATCTGTACTGTCTCCTGGAGTTTCATGGGCTAATCCTAGGTTGATATAGCCTAACTTTGAACTTCAGTGCTAAACTTCAGCCTCCAAATATATAAAGGGAAACAAACAAGACCCACGGAGTGTGTGTTCAGCAAGTCTGAAAACCCCTAGGACAGGATTATTACAAAAGAATAATTCTTCAATTTGTCAACGTAAACTAGCATTAGATGGTTCAGAATAGGCACTCTGACATTTTCCCCAGTCCTCAAGAACATATTAATCCAATCCATGGAGTTCAAGATGGCCAATCTAGCTTTGTACATTTAGGATGCCTTTGGAATACTGTTCCCAGAGCCATAGGACTGGTCAAATTTCCCCCTCCAAAATCTGAAGAAAGGGTCGAATTTTGGGTGTGGAAATCTGATACTGGATTCTCCCTGCCACTTTGTTCCCAGACTTTGCATCTGATTTTTTCTAGTGTTATAAATCTCTTCTATCGTTCAGCCAAAAAAGCTCTTGTCTACACAGTAGACACCTTTATTTTTACAATATTTATGGCCTGCGCCAAATCCTAACAGACTTTGGGCATTATGTTCCAACTGTGGCAAAAGGATGATTAGTAGGGATAAAAGTGGCCACATCTAAATGATGGAACTGCCTGATTCAAAAGGCCAAGGTGTCCATATAACATGGCCATTCTGGGTACCACTAGAAATCGTATTATAAGCACATCAGACTTTTCAAATGGTAAGAAACAGAAAGGATTTCTCAGCAGCCACATTAAGTTTCTGTATTCCCCATGACAGATTTTTCTGCAGAAAGAATACTGGCCAGTATCTACTATCACAATTCAATATTTAAAGCTTACTTTAGAAGTTTGGAAAGGTGAAAATCCCACTCATTTACTCCAGAGTTTTAAATGTGATCAGTTCAAAGAATGGGAAGGTAGAAGACTTAATCGGAGTAGAGAACGGATTATTGATGGAATTTTTGCTTTGGGGAAATTTTGGTCATAAGTTCCAACTTGATTTCAGTGAAGCAAGTGAAATCATTTCTTCTTAAACTGGTAAGAACTTATCAGCCAAGGGCATTACCAATATTTAAAGAATGGTGTATGTTTTAAAATAAATCTATTAAATATTACATAAAATTCTTATATCAAGTACAGAAGGCTTCCTTGAAAGCCTTTAAAAGGATGAAAAGAATACTTGGAATTCAACCTGAATCAACTTGGAACTCTTTATGATATAAAATTACTTTTAAATATTTCAGCATGTTGTTAAAAAGCAAATATAAAAATAAATCATAGACGGTACTAATCTCATAAAAATTGCATTATTGGAGGGGTTATAATAAAATTGGTACATAGGGTCATCCCTGGGGGCAACACCCATTCAGTTACTTAGGTTGGTTGAGGAAATCACAGATATCACCCAATAGTCTTTAATAATGAATGCCAGTGTAGCTTTATTGTCCATTTTCTTCAAGACATAAAATGGTGCAACAGAACAAATTAATTCTTTTTTTATTGTTAGATGCTACATTTACTATAGCAAAGTCCTGGAAAAGTGCACCACATCTTTCTTCAGATCAATGGTATTTTAAAGTTAGGAAATAGCACTGGCTGAAAAATTACTACAGGAGCAAAGTTCCTTAAAGAATCCTTTAGTTAAAGATTGTTTAGTTCACTCTGGGTCTCCATTTTTGTTCGCTGTGCCCTTTCACTTTGTTCCTTCGACAAACCAATTTCTAATAGATTACCTCTGTACAAATGTCTTTTTCGATAGAATACTGAATATGGATATTTAACATTTTATATCTCCCCATACAAGGTATTTATATATGCTCCCAAATTATGTTTTTTTCCTTCTGTGATGGTTTCTGGCTTTCATTTCCTTTTTGTTTTTATGATGATTAATATTTTGTTGACCATAAATATGTTTAAAAAGAATTAATTCCAACCAGCATCTATCCTCCTTGGAGAATAGCTAGTTTCATTTCCATTAGGATATTCTGGACAGAATTTGACTTAATCCATAATTGTGAGCAATGGGAAAGATATATTTAAATTATTTTTCTTTTAAAAGAAGCAGCTGTGAACATTATTCCTTCTTCATTTCTCTCTTGCTGGTCTGTTGCCGGCAGTCTTTGAGCTTATCGGATTACCCCAATGACAGAGTGCTCTGATATAGCAATTGGATTGCTGTTTTAGAATATTTATTTGATACTGCTCTGTTGGGATTATACAAAGTCAACCTATTGGTGGAAGAATTGCATATTTAAGTGCTAGCCTCTGTGTAAACTTCTTTCTATGCAATTTGTATAACATACTTGGATAGCCATTTTAAGCAAATGCCATTTTTGGAGGGGTTACTTAGATCAGGAAAAATGTCAGAAAATAGGGTTTTATACACACACGTTCCCCTTCCTTCTTAAAACAGCTTCTTCTGTTTAAAAAGGGTGATCAGGGTAATGATACATGTATTTATATATAACATTTAATTTGTCTTTTAGAGAACAGGGAAAGAATCCTACTTGCAGATTTTCCTTGTAAGTAGTTTTCCCTAAATGGAACTTATTATTATTCTCTCTGTACCCAGGAGAACATTCAAGCAAGAAACCCCCCTTTCTTTGACTTCAGAATGGGACATTCCCAATAGCACTATGCAACACAATTATTTGGAACTTGTTGCTTTGGTTCTTCACATCAATGTGAAAATGTAGGGAATAAAACCTGTCAAGAGCAAGTATGACATTTTATGTGTGTTGAACAGAAATGTTCACATTTGCCGGCTCTGCAATCCTTTAAGTTTGCCATGAGGGCACATGGGAATCAGGAAAGGAATGGCCCTGTTGTGTGTGGCTTATAACAATCAAATACATAGGTCAGCCTTTCCAAGCTTCCACGTGTAGGCATGTCCACTGAGAACCTTAATCAACCTGTGAGCTTATTTTCCCTGACTGGAAAATTTAAAAGAAAAGGGGGTATATTTAAAATTAAACTGTGACTCTGTCAGCCACTGGTTCAGAAGTTCTCTGTGATTCCACAAATCATGGTCATTCCTAATCATCTCCAAATTGCCCTTTCTCCCTCCAGGGAATAATTAGTTTGATAAACAAACCCCAGTTTATTTTACTTCAAATCCAGCAATGTGCACTTTTTCTAAAATCATTCCACTTTGACATGGTGAAAAAGAATCTTAGTCAGTGCCCTTTTACTGGGGAGGTACAACTAAAATTTTGTGTTTTCAGCTATTGCCACATTTGAATACAATTTCTTGTAGTAAAGAAGACCTCTTGAGAACAGAGCCTAAATAGTCAGGGCTGTCTGCAGAAAAGGAAGCAAAAAAGTCCAGATGGTGTCGCACATAGAAAAGGGGCAGCGCTTCAGTGTTGACTATTTTGAGGCCTGCAGACACCCCTTTATATAATCTAGGAATGATAGCTATGTACAGCAATCTAGAATGAAGCCTATACTAAGATATTAGATATTGTTTTAGCTCTGCAGAATGCTGGAGAAGAAAAGCTACATCAGAAAGCTGTTCACTTGTGGAACTTCTAGAATGAGACACTGTTTAAAAACAGAAATATAATTCAGGAAGAGTTAAAATAGGGCTGAAATGTGATTGTTAACTAAAATGAGATTAACTCATAATGTAGGCAGGCATCTTCTGTGGGCCACAGGACAGCATTCTGGAATTGCAAGAACATAGAGTGGATACATTCATAACTTCTATGGTGGACATGGTTGGTTTTAAACCTTCTATTTTCTAGAAGGCAAAGTAGGATCCCAAGTTATTTTCTGCAATCTCAAGGGAAGAGACTTTCAGGGATCCAAAAGCACTGCTGCAATTCAGAAGATATTCCAGGCTTATGCATTACTTTACAACACTCATTCCATTTATTCTGTTTCATTTATTACTCTGTTTTTATTTTATTTTATTTATTTTTAAAATGTATATAGCCACCAATCTCACATAGGTGACCCTGAGCGGTGCACACAGTTAAAATAACAAAAACCAAACAATCAAAACAGTGTAAAAACAAAACCATTAACATACAATTAAGAGAGTTAAAAGCTATAAGTAAAACAGAAACGTGGGAGAGTACATTGCAAAACTTAATGGTAGTACAGCCATTTCATGGGCTCCATTCTTCCATCGCCAGGCCCAATGACAAAACCAGCTTTTAAGGGCCTTCCGGAAGGTCAGTAGCGTTGGGTCCAATCTCACTTCAGCTAAAGCTGACTTTAGATTTAATTATCTGACTAAAGTCAGCTTGGGTAAACGGTCTGGTAGATATATGACAGGTGCACTGATGCTTGCAGACACCTCATTGCCTATCCTTGGAATAGACAGAAAATGGGTGCTTAACATATTTGCCATTACAGCACTAATTGCTAAAAATGTGAGGTTTATTCATTTATTCATTTTGCTTGTTTGACTGGTTCCAAAATACATGAAACATTACGATTAAGAATATTATTATGGCATTTTTCAAAATTAAATGGAAAATTATATGTAATTAATTAGATTGTTAAACTGTAGAAGGGATTTTATATTAGTATAAGCATAAGCATGCCAATGTTAAAACCAATGTTGTAATATATGTATTATAATATATTTATATTTGAAGTTGGTGCAGTCTTTTATTTTTCTGTATATTTATTATGTATGTCCTTATAGATTTTTTTCATGCTGTTTGTATTTTGTTCTTTTCTTTTGAAAAATTATAGGTAGTCCTCATTTAGCGACGGCCTCATATAGGGACCATACACAGTTACGACAGTGATGAAAAATTAACTTTGCAACCAGTCCTCACATTTACAACCTTTGCAGGTCTGTAAAGTAAAGGAAAGCTGAAGTAATGTCATAAGCACAGTTGCAGGTTCACTTAGTGACCGCTTCACTTAACTGAGCTGCTGGTCTTAATTGTGGCTGCTAAATAAGGACTATCTACTTTTGTTTTGAAAATTTGTTTTCACCATTTTTTGTTGGGTTTTCCATTTGTTCTTGCACTTGCCATTTGTCCTTGATGTTTTAAAAATGATTTTTATAATTAAAATTAAGCCATTTATGGTATAGTTCCAATAGTTCAGCGGAATACTTTTAAACAGTAAATAGACATGTTAAAAAATAATTACATAACATAATTATTGATTTCTACATTATTTCAGTTCATTTTGTTCTGACTGTCCAATACATTTTTACCTGATATCAGTCAAATGTTATTGATTTATCCATTTGCTTACTTAAATCCTATCCTTTCAACTTCAATTGATTTGATATCCAACTGGTCATTCAAAATAAGGTGGAGTCATCCAATTAAAGGTTTCAATTAAAAATAAAATTAGCAATGTAATTCCGCAGGAAAAATCCTCATGGGAGGGTTGCAACCAGCCTTCACACTCAGGATTTTAGGGTGGTTTTACTAAGCATGAATTGTAGAATCTGATACCTCTGAAGGGCCCTTTCAGTGTCTAGATTTTTGGATTTCCAGAGCTCTCAGTGGAATTGGAGAAGGAAGCCAACCATTGCTTAATCTATGAAGAGATGATAAGAAGCACTGATTGGGAACTAATTTGGCATGGAAGCCCGTGGTCTCTCAATTATCATTATAAGCTCCCTAAGAATTCCTCATTATCTGTGAATATTTACATAAAATGGTGTGTCCTTAGAGAACTATTGCAAATATGCATAAAAAGCAAGCAACTAGTCTACGGAGGGTCATTTAATTTATTCTACTGAAGAAAGAGCATGGTATGTATGTACATATGTGTTTAAACAATAAAACTGCAGAAAGATCTACAGCTTATACTGAAATGACTTCTATTCTATGAGGTTCAAATCTGTCCAAAGAAGGCTCCTCTAAAAAAAAAATGCACTAGGGTGGAGCACATAAATTGTCTTATACCTAATAAAAGCGCAAAAGCCTTTCCAGTTTCATCTTTGGGGTTTAATCTTTTAAAAGCATGTTCCAATACTATTCATTTGATTTGAGCGAGATTGCTCTTCTGAAAGGAATAGCCTGTGTGTATAGACACAGTCACACATGTGGAATTCCTTTTCAGTAATCCTCAAAGAGCCTTTTGATTTTTTACTTCTGATTCACCAACAAAAGTGTGAGTGAGCAACAGAGATGTGTCCTGGGATTTGGAAGCCTCCAAGGTCACCACATACATTTGCAGAGAAAACATATGGTTCTAAGAAATCTTTCTGTCATACAGTTAAGTGGATTTTGGAAGCATTTTCCACAGGCTCTTACTCTCAAGTGGGCAAAAGCTGTATGAATCTGAGGGGAAAAGTGGGAAATCTATACTATATGAGGTATCCTATCAACTATTTCACTACATGATATCAGAGTTTTAGTGTAATTAATAGCTCATGTTTCTTCTCATTAAAGGATTTGTTTCTCTTTGTTGGTTTCAAGAATTTAAAAATTCCATGATAAACACTGTTGCCCATCAATTATTTTTTGACCAGGCTAACAACTTTAAGTCACTTTATTTCTTTGCTTTAAATAAAAGGCCTTATTTTGTTTGCAAAGATCTGTTTTTCTCAGATACATTTTTTTAAAAAAATTATGGTGACTCAAGAACTTTATTTTGAAGTGTCATTTTTTTAATCGTCTATATTACATATTTTTAGTGGAAACGATCGTGTGAACAACCATGAAATGTATTTTTGTCAACCTTACAATTTTCTTATCCTCTAGTTTCAAGGCATGATTATATTAGGCTAAATGTTAAGGTATCCGTGTGGATCAGTTTTAATCCAACCAACATTAGCAATACCTATTTTCATGAATTATTTTTATTTATTTATTTATTTATTTATTTAAGTTTATAAAATGTTGGAAAATCCAGATTCATTGTCTTTTGAAACCTTTCCCCATATATCTATTTTTTTTCTCCAAGAGCTGCTACCTCAAAAAATTGTGTGTTGTTCTTCAGCCCTTTCTGGAAAAAGAAAAGAAAAGAAAAGAAACACTATAGATTGTGAATAATTTGGCAGTGCCAATCTGTGATGTGTGTGTGTGTGTATGTGTATATATCTGAATCCATCCTAAGTATTACAAGTATTGCAATCAACATAGTAGTAGTTTTGTGATAATTTTCCCCAAAAGACCTGAACAATATTAGTTAATATCAATTTTCATTTAAAAAAAAAATTGGAAATGCGCATGGTTTTTAAAAAATAATTCTTGCCCATTTTGTCTAGCTGACACACAAACTCAGCTCATGTAATCCCTCCAGGGTCATGCACTTATAGAAGGCTAATTTGCTGAAAAGAGACCTGTTGTATTGAACCAGGCATATATGCTAATGATGAGCATTATTGACTGCTTATTTTGGTTCTCATGGAGCTACCCCAGGTTTTTAAAAAATAAAATTTCTTTCATGAAGACCAAAAGGTAAAGCAAAAGTCAGCAATCAGCAGTCATATTCATGGTATCTAGGAAGTGGCTCCTATTTACCAAGTCATGGCTCACATTCATCTTTTTATTTTTATTTCCTAGAATTGTTCCTGGTTCTAGTTTAGGCCAGTCTGATCTACACTTTTCCTTCCCTGTTAATTTAGTTTGTAGAAGCAACTGTATTTACCCAGCCTTATGTTAAAATAAAGCAATTCCTTTGTTGACTCAGTTTTTCCTGGATTCACCTGTTTAGATTGCTAAAGGATGAATCCGTGTCTCAGGTGAACACCTATTCATCTAGCAGTTGTAATTGTATAACCATGCCACTTTGGCAGGTTGTCAAGTGCTCTTTGTCATGAGGATGTTGCCCAACCTGTTTCAATGGGGAAGAGCATTTGGGGGCATTAGGAGATTAGAATCAGTGCAAGAATCCTAACCGAATGAATAGCATTTTTCTGGGCAAAATTCCCAGTAGTTGTAATCGGTCTGTTTCACCAGAGATGGAGTTTGAGATCATCTGTTTATGTTCCAGCCAGATTAAGACACCTGGTGAGACCTCTGTGTAAGTAAAAAGTTTGAAAACCAGCAGAGTATAGGTCAGTTTTACACATAAAAACACGACTGATCTTTACAGAATGGAAACTAACAAAGCTAAGCTAAAACTAAAACTATCAAAATGAATGTCAATAGACAAATGCAAAGTTCTGAAGATGAATATTTGCAGGATGGTAGATCTGGCTTGGCAGAAGATAAAGTGTGAAAAGGTTCGTGGAATTGTAGTCTATCACTAAATGAACACAAAACACCAGTATGATATGACTGCAAACAAAGGTGAATAAGCTTTTAGCCTATATTCAGAGAACCAGTGGAGAATAACAGATAAAGCAAATATTGTAAAGAAAGTTGGGAGGATTCAGATAAGTTCTGTGAATGGAATACTATTCAAGTATCAGAAAACTGAGAGAATAAGAGAGCAGAATCTTATTTTCAGCTAGTGTGGCTACCTGGATTAACACAACTTGGTATAGGGGATGCGTGGGGGAAAAGAATATATCCTTAAATAGGAAGAAACTGTTCTCACCCATTTTGTTCTAAAATTTTGGGGGAACTGCAGATGGTTGCCTTAAAGAGCAGGGTGGAAAATTTATTCTAAAGCACTTTAGTTCATACACCTATATTTTTAATATGGAAAGTAATTATTCTAGGCTCCTTTTACATTCTCTCCTTGTTCATTTTGTTCTTTGTTTGCCTGCTTCTCAGCTATTCTCACTAATCATATCTGATTATCTTCCTTCATTATCCATGTTGTTGCTCCTCCACATAGCTTCCAAAATAGCATTTTGGAATTTCAGTTCACCTTTACTCATCTTCCAAAGTCTGGAAACTTAATTATATCACATCTGACAATTATTACCTGTCATCACATGTTATATTCATATTGAGTATTCAGTGAAGTCACTGGGACTATTCCAGATAATTTCTGAAGAAAATTGTTTGAAGATTGCAGCTTTGGGGCACGCTCTCAAGAAAGTCAAATGTACTTAAATCTGGATACACAGATTGTCATCATAACCTGCTTTTTAATGAGATGGGCAGTGACAAATTTGATAGATAGATAGATAGATAGATAGATAGATAGATAGACAGACAGACAGACAGACAGATGATAGATAGAAAGATAGAAAGATAGAAAGATAGAAAGATAGATAAAAATATTTTGTTTGAAGCATATTTACCTGGAACTAAGTCTCTGTGATTTCACTGGAATTTATTTTTAAATAAATATATTTAGAACTGCAGTTCAGCTAAATTCAAATTTGCATAACATCACCTCAATCAGCCTTTTGTTACAAATTATTTTTCCTCAGGATCCTCATTCAGCGGCAAACTCTAATGAATATACAGTGCAGCCGTCAATGTTTCTGTTGCTTGAGTTGCATACTTCACATTCTTTTAAATTCAAGTCCAAATTTGTTCCATCCAGCAACTAAAATAAAACAATGGAAAAATCCACTCTTTTGATATAATAACATGGTTAATTTCAGATATGATGATAAGGCCAGAGAGAAGGAAGCGCAAATCTGGTTTTTCCTGTTTCTCCCAGCTCTGAAAATGATCTTACATTTTCCCCAAGAGATATCAGTAATATTTTGAAAGAGATAGAAAAGTTCCAAAAAGAGGAAGCACAACTCAATTATACTTGTGTTTCAGTGATACAGGAAATAGATCTGACTGATGGGTAAACAGAATGTGTGCTTGGGTAACTAAGTTGCATTTCACAATGAGATGTGTATGCACACACACAGACACCTGCATACCTCGCACATCCAATCATAAGGATATCCAAGAATATTGGTTTATAGTTTTTGTCACAAATCACAAAGATATTACTGCTATCTTCAGTCTGGAAGGACAAAAATTAAAGCTCTAAAAACACAGGAGTCCACCTTATATCGTCAAACAGTGACAAAGTCCTGATTCAATTTCAGAATCCCATCCACATACTTGAATCTAGTATGGGCTTGAGTTTCTCTCTTCCCTTCTACATATATATCAATTTACCCCTTGGGTGTATACGTGACAGAGAGAAAGAATCACACAACTGGAAGGGCCAAATCTCACTTGCAAATTGCCTGTTTTGTTTCAGCAAACTTTTGTGAAGAGTAAAAAGGAGGCCATCAACTGCATGAAGACTTTGCCTTAAAATGTTATTTATTCAGATACCATGTAAGCTCCCCTGCCAACTTTTTGTTGTATTAGACATTTATGTGGCAAAATAGCTATGATGTCTGACCCCTTGACCTCTTCCATGGGGAAGTTAAAATTCCAGTGAAATACCCCACTGTTCCATGCCATTCAGAGGAAACCATCTTTTCAAGAAATATGACAGAAAGTCTTGTAATAACATTTCCTGAGTACAATCTAGAGACCATTTGGGGAAAGCAGTATGAAGTCATAGAAGCAGTGTTATTACCTATGAAATGTGTAAAATATTAATAAGGGCAATATTTCTTTATTGGCAAAGAAATGAGAAACCCACAAAGGGCTCCATTATATTATTTGCCTGATTAAGGTTAGCTAACACTTCAGAAACCTACAGCCCATCTTTCTGAATGACATATTCAAGAATATGAATATCTGCAGGTAAGCAAAACGTCAGCTTTCACCAACAGCACAAGTAAATAGAGCCCTCTCTTCATCTTTTCCTATTGTATAGAGACAAACTAGAAATGGTTCTATGCACTTTCTTTTTATAAATAACTACATTTTGGCCCCTAGAAATGTTGATAATTGCTGCCAATAATGATTTTTTTTTAATGAGCCAATCATTTAAATACCTTGTTTTCATTTCTATCAGCCCCAGTGTTATTTTTTTCCCCTTTTGCTACTAAACCACTGAGGTATCAACACTAAACTTCCAGAACATGTCTTGTTTCTTCAACTAAAACTCTGGAGTACTATTGACTGGACCATTAATACAAGCCAATGTTTCATTTAGAACAAAAACACTTAAAAAGAGTCCTGATGTTACCCAAACACCAAAAGACCTGCACTAGCTGCCAGTTATTTCCCAAGTTGAATTCAGGATGTTTGTTTTAAACTTTAAAGCTCTAAAATGCTTTGGGCTTAACTATCTTAGGTTCATAACAAAAATGGTGGTCCCTCTCTAGTTGTTAACAATCTATAGGAACTGTCCTTTTGAGGGTTGTGCCATTCACAAAGACCCACTTGTGGATTTATTAATGAAATCATAAGTAACCAAATATGTATTTAAGCCTCCATAAAACTTATACATCTATCTTGCTTTAAAGGAACAACTAAATAAAAAAGGCTCAAAATAAATTGACTGAAAGATTTAGTCGTGACTTCTCCAATGAAATCATCATTATCAATGGCACTTCTGTGGCCTCCAGGGTCAAATTAAAAGAAGAATGCTACCCCTGCTATTAAAATATTGCCTGTCCTGGTTTGAAAATCTGTTGGATGATGAATTTTATAAGATCATAAAAATCAACACTTTCTGAAGATAGGTTAAATGTATATGTTCTCGTTTCCACACCTCTCAAACACCATCTCATCCATTTAGACACTGCTATTCTCTTTCTTTTAGAATGCACATGTGCACCTGTGTGCGCGCACACACACACACACACATTTTTTCCTGTTGTTCCTCAGAATTATTAGAAACAGAAAGCAAGATTTTGAATAATGTAATTAAATAAAGTCAGCGCAAATGTTGTTACTGATTATCAGAGCTTTGAATAACCCCATACAAATATAGTAATAAATAAGCAAAGCAGTGAATACTACCCATATCGGTTTAAGCCATCAGAGTCATCTGTGTGTGAGAGTGCATGTGCCTGTATGTATTTAAATCGTATTCTGGCTCTGGCACTATTTAAAAGATGCTCCATCAAAATGCAGCACTTATTTATTTATTTATATTTCAAATTTAGTCACCACCCATCTTGCTCAAAGAGCGACTCTGGGCAGTTTACCATGAAAACAAGAATAAATATTCATTAAAATACAATAAAACAGTGTTCTTAAATAAATAATGTATTCTAAGGAATAGATGGTAAACGGAAAGTTATTAATCTACGGAAGCCTCTTCAGGGTGCTAACCGCCTCCAGGGTTGGTTATTCCTCCTCATGCCCCATGCGAATTGGCAGAGCCAGGTCTTCACCCCTTTCTGGAAGGCCAGGAAAGTGGGGTCCCACTTCACCTCTGGGAAGAGAGGGTTCCACAGGGCAGGGGCAATTTCCTGAAAGGATGACTTATTACTATCCGTGTCCAACTTAAAATGATAAATTGTATTAACAACTGAGCAGGTTACCTTCTTTCAGACATGGCCAAGATATAAGAATGAACTATGACAAATTTAAATGAGGTTTAATACTTATTGGTACCGACTTGGAGGTAGTTCCCAATGTGACACACTGAACAAATGCAATCATGTAAGTTAAGCCTACCTGGCCCACCAGTTCCAGTAGAGAGGGCATGCTACGGGTTCTGTCATTTAGGGAGCTACATCTGGCAGACCCCAGGTGGCAAGCATTTTTGGCAGTGGTGCCCACATTGTGGAATATCCTCCCACCTGAGGTGAGGCTGGCACCATCACTCTTGACTTTCCAAAGGTCCCTCAAGACCTGGTTGTGCCATCAGGCCTGGGGACCCCAGGATCTGGTGAACTAGCAAAGTGGCTCCATTATTATTAACATCCCTTCCCCTATTATTTTTTCTTTTTTAGCTTTGTTTTTTATAGTTTTAATGTTTATAATAATAATAATAATAATAATAATAATAATAATAGGTATTTTTTTAATTATTGTTTTTTAGCTTTGTTGTACACTGCCCAGAATTGCTTGTTTTGTGAGATGGGCAGCTATATAAATTGGACAAATAAATAAATAATAAGTAGCCGTACACAGTATTAGGGGCCTTTGATGTACAAAGATCCTATTCATAGTATTTGCTACTACCAGACACCCAGGAAGCATGAGGAAATCTTTAAAAACTTAAACTTTGGCTAAATAATTATTCTTAAAATTGATTTTTATATCAAATTATCTATTGCCTGCTATATGTTGAAAGCACTGAGATGCAAAGTTTCAAAGTTCATTTTTTGATGATAATCAACCATAATAAAACATCAACTTGTGAACTACAATATTAAAAAAAGAAGAATGTAGCTAATATCTTTTAAAGTGGGACAATATAACATGGCTTAATTATATTCAAGGGTTTTTTTTACACCCGAAGTTTTTTAATACCCTGTGATCATGACTGAGCAATATTTTGCCACACTTTTTTTTTTTGAGATCTCTGAAGATTGATCAGTGATTAAGAAGATGTGTTCTCTTCCACATTACAATTGGAGTCATTAATGAGAAGAAGTAATATTAATTCAGAGTGCCCTGTATGGTACAATGGGCAACTCAGCAGAATGTGAGATGTTGACTCAACAACAACCTCCACACAAGGACAGATTCAGTCCTGGAAGGGAAACTTGATGCAGAACATAGATAAGAACCTTTGATTGCAAGACATTAAGCCTGCCAAGAGTAAATGCTGTTCTGTGAGGGCCAAGGAAAATACTTATTAATACTTAGATAAAGGCTGATGTCACAGTGATAAGAAATTCTGCTCCTGTTCTATAATTCTAGATCTTGGATACTTTGATCACTTGTAAGGCCCTCTCAGACCCTAATGTTATCTGTGATTGAACAGAGAATCCAGAATAGGATAAGTCTGAATTTATTTTTTTTCATGAGGAGTTGAACTTGTTGACAAGGATTAACTAGGATGGAGATCTCTCAAAAAATTCATTATAGCCAGTATTTTAATTGGCAAATCCTCATGTAAACCTCTGTTAACATGCAACCTAGCTCCAGCCTCAAACTTGCACTGGAAATGCAGTGAGGGAGATGAAGCATTGCTCTTAAGAACTTGGATTGGATTGCCTCCAATTTTTTTATATCACTATAGACACAAACTGGTGAGCCATGGGGTATTAGGCTCAACACCTTGGCCCAAGAGAGCATGTTTGCAGCAGAGACATAATTGTTTCCATTGGGATTGGCAAATCTAATTATAGTGTTGGAATTTTTTGTGCACAAGCTGTGATAGCTTTTTCTTGCTCTTTCCAAATATGTGAGTGTGTATGTATGCATGCATTTTGAGGTACAAAAAACCCCCTAAGCTCTACTTCAAGTCTGGAGTGATTTAAACTGAGCCATTTCAGACAACTGGGTATTTCTGAATTTCTTTTCCTATTTACACTGGAACGGAACAGATCATATAATAGACTCAAAAGCTTAATAAGAGTTGCTCCTCCATTCCCATAGAATCTTTTGGCAGAAGGCTAGAACTCAGGTTAACGCAACAGAGAAAAACTCACAATTTCCAAAAAAGCCAGTGTGATGTAGAAGCTAAACTCCCAAGTCACAGGAGCTCATTGGGAGATTTAGACCAGCTGCTGTCTCTTGGGCCAGCCTACATCAAGGGTTGTTACAGGTGGAGAGAGAGAGACAGTTTAAAACTTGCAAAATAAAATATAAATGCAATAATAAATAAATAAAATACAAATATATGAAGCCTAAGGTTCTGAAAGTGCTGAAGCTTTTATTTGTGGATTGCTTCAACTCTGCAACTCTGTTGATTGCTTTAACAGTGGTGTTAATGCTACCCTCATAATTATATTTTATAATAAAAATCTACAATATTGTATAATTGCCTAAAAATGGATTACAGCAGAGGACCCTGCAGGGGGATCAAGGGGGCAAATGACAAAAACAGCAGTAATGTGGTACAAGCTCTGCTCTTTTATACATACACCATGGTGATATGCACATATGAAAAGGGCAGAGATTCCAGTATGTCACAAGGGCCCAATGCTATTTTGGTCATTTTGACAAAAGTGCTGCATCCTGTAGGTGCTTCTGCGTCACAGGATCCAACCCAAAGGCCAAAGCTGTCCCTTGCTTCCGTCACCCAGGCCAGATAGGGAGCCCTACCTTAAATGCCATTGCCTGATTCCCAAAGAAGGAGCCATTTCTAAGAGAATTGCCTATAAAAGCAATTCACACAGTTCTTGGCCAGCCTGTGCATTCTTTCATGGTTGGAATGAGGCACTCAAACAGTGTGCAAGTGACTAAAGTAGAACAGCACTGTTCCCTAAATGGTTCCTCTGTGCAACTTCTATTTTGTGCATGAAAGAGGCAAAATGGGGAGCTTTGGAGCAAAAAGCTTTGGAGCAACAGCGCACTTCCCTATCTACAATGTCTTGGTTCCCCACCTTCAGTTGCATTTCCTTCCTTCATTCCCTTCCTCAACCATAGCTCTGCACACAGAGACAATGGGAGACTTTCATACCCTTTTAGCTAAGTTGGTGTCAAGAATACTAAAATCCATGAAAAATTGCTACACTTCTCTCTCCAGGATTTGTCTGCTGGGCTGATCTGTCATGATCTATGTTAACCCCCCAGGAGCCCTCCATTGATGAAAACATTCCTTCTTCAACGAGCTTTTGGTTTTAGGTATTTCTCTATATATTATATTTTTGTTGCATTTTTAACTGTTATTTCATTTTTTAAAATTATTTCTGCTTTGTTTCACCTTGTTGCATGCCAACCCAGAATTGTAAGCAGAGCAGTTAAGTAAGTAAGTAAGTAATCATATTAGAGGGTCCTGAAATGAATCACTCCTACTTCAGGTGGAGTACCAATGAGTCCATGCTAACACCAGGAAATAATAGGCAACTCTAGAAACCTCTGTGAGTTTCAAGAGCCTCTAAAGTAATTCCCAGATTCTTAATGGAAACATGCCTGGAGTGTGGTTCTTACATGGTGTGTGCTCCATGTCTGCCAGTACTTTTCTATGGAAGATTCATTGATCCAACATCTCAGGTCAATGGCAAGTTTTTTCCTAGTCTAATCACCTGTCAATCCTGATCTCTTGCAACGCTCAGTGAAGAGTGCATATAATAAATGATAAATAAACGCACATTAACTCAGCAGCAAATTTTTCACCATGTACAAAGAACATAGATGAGCTTGCCCTCCTTGTCTGTCTGGATAGTTGTGATGGAAATCTGATTTGCCCTGACTAATCCTCTCCTTTAATGTCAGTGCTGGATTAATTTAGTGCCGTGATTCACAGATCCTTATGGTGGGCTCTGTTATCTTAGGTGTATACAGCGCCAAATGCATTGGCCTGCTGAAGAGATGACTGTTGTCAAAACCAAGTTCAAACAGGCGTAGGTAGGTAGGTAGGTAAATGGTGGATGGATGGATGGATGGATGGATGGATGGATGGATGGATGGATACTTGAACATCTATCTCAGCTTTTTCTTCTGAACTCCAATGAGTTACATGATAATACCAGAACAATCAATTCACATTTAACGCATAATGCTAAACATGTAATATACAATTTTTCCTCTTGTTCACAAAAAGGAAAGAAAAGAAAACCTTTCTTCAGATTACTACCCACTTGCACGCTCATCATGAAAAGCACTCACATAAAATATGCAAATACGTGATTTACTTACAGTGTCATGTATTTAGAAGTAATACATCCAGGTAACATTAGATTCTTTAATTTACTTCCCTGGACTCCCAGGTTCAGTAGAAAGATGGTTGCTTCCATGCTTTCCTTCAACACGAAAAGCATGATCTGGCTTATAATGAATACCCTGGCCATGAAATTGTGATATCAGTTTCAGAATATACCTTCATGGCTCAAGGCTAGACGTCAATAATATATGGAGCTGACCTTAATGACAACTTGGAATATACAGCAAGTACACAGACTCGGTGGGCTGTCTGTTCACAAGGGTGGCTCTGTAGGAGGCTGCCATGCCATTGTGGAAGTCTGCATGGCTTCCCGTGGCAAACCAAGCACCAGGAAAGGTTTTCTCTTTAATGAGGCTTACATAATGTAGAAATAACTTTTTTGCTATCTTCTGCGTAAAAGCTTGCAGAAAATGATTCTCAAGGGCAGATCCAGCCCAACTGACTACATTGACAACTATTTTGTTTCCTACCCACCCAAGTTATACTGCATTGTATCCAAAGCTAGCCTAATTATTTAGGACCATGAAGTATAAAATTCCACAAGGGTCCTTCTCACACTCTGGCATTAAACATTTGATAACAACAAATTAAATAGCTGAACATTTTTACTCTTTCAAGGCAGCTCGTTGTAAAGCTGACCTACGCAGTATTACTCACACGTAGAACTCCATTTCGTCCAATGAAAGTCACAAGCTTATGTAAATACAGAAAAAATGCATGAAAGATATCTGCTAATAAAATATTAGTTTAGAGCTTCTCTATGAGAAACTTTAAACACAAAGGATGCTAGTACGCTATAGCTAATTTTCCAAAGGTAGAGAAGTTAACTCAGGACAACTTTCTTTTCTTTTCTTTTGTGCCTTTGAGTCACAGGGTTTTTTTAAAAAAAATAATTTTTATTGAAGAGATTTTTTACAGAGTAAAAACAATACAAATATAAAGAAAAAAAAGTAACAAAAAGTGATAAGTGAATAAGAAAGGAAAGAGAACAGAAAGAAAAAGAAAAGAAAAAGGAGATATACAGAAGCAGTTTCCAATCTTCTTTATAGCAGTTATGAATGCATTTATATTTTATCCTCTCTAGTTATCTTGTGGGTCCCTTCTTTCCATATTCTACCCTTTCTAATCATTAAACCCATAAATCACAAGTTCATATTTTTTTTTCCGTTTTCAACAGAAGTCCATAAAGGGTTTCCATTCACTGACAAACGTAGTTGTTATCCCTTCCTTAATCAAGCAAGTCCATTTTGCCATCTCTGTAAATTCTGTCCATTCCATTCCTCCATTGTGGATATTTCAGAGTCTTTCCATCTTTGTGCATATAATAATCTCGCTGCAGTTACCATGTACAAAAACAATCTTCCATAAATCTTTTCTAGTTGTCTATCCATTAGTTCTTGTTCCAGATGAATATTCATCTTTAAAATTCTTTGTACTGTATCACTGTGTATATTTGAACCCAAAATTTCCTAGCTGCCTTCAAGTCAGTTTTTGACTCCTGACAACTGCCTGGACAACTCCCTGCAGTTTTCTTGGCAAGGTTTTTTAAAAGTGGTTTGCCACTGCCTCCTTCCTAGGGCTGAGAGAGAGTGACTGGCCCAAGGTCATCCATCTGGCTTTGTGCCTAAGGCAGGACTTGAACTCACAATCATCTGGTTTTTAGCCTGGTGCCTTAACCACTACACCAATCCAACTCCCTAAGGGAAACATTCAGGTATGGAATACTTACATTGCATTCTGAAATGGCTCCAACTGATCAGACACTCATCACATGTCTTTTCTGAATATGTAGATCATGGGGTTGTACAATTTTAAATCTAAAATATTTCAAGCTAAAACTCATTTTTAGTTCGAACTAAGTATTTCAAGTTCAGAATTGACATGTTCGGACCACTCCAGAAGTGTTCCAAATTCAAAACATCTCCATTCTGAGTTCAAAATGAGGGAAATTCAATCTCAAAATATTTTCAGAATGGTTGGAAACATTTGTTTCAAACTTTAAAAATATTTACTATCAAAAAGCCTGTATGTTTGCTCAAAGAAGATAAAAAAGCTGAAGGCTTGTTCAGGAAAGAAGGCAGGATATTTCTTTAATTAATTTGAAGAGAAAATAGTTTTCTTGATTTTACAGAGTACTGTAACGTAGTTCAAAAATTTAATTTAAACGGGAGAAGTTCAGATGTTGCATCTCAGCCTTCCCCAGTGAGTTGGACCCCAGTGTTTGTACCCCATTAAAAATGTGCTCTTTTCACTGCTGTCTGAGGATTAAAAGAGTTATAAGCCAATACATCTAAAAAGAATCAGGCTGGGGAAGTTAGTAATAACACAATCTAATCCTTGAGCATTTTAGGATACTGGCAAAGTTCAGTGGGTGCTTTCTGTGTTAGAAATGCCTAGATTCAATCTTGTTATTTTTCCTTTTGATTTCTGGAATCTACCTAATTGTCTTAATTAATACAATCTAAAATCTAATTTTAAAAAAACTGGGAAGGTGTTGTTAGTGCATGTGTTCTTTAAGAAAATGTGTTATGTTGCTCAGTTTTCATATTCCTTTTTTCTGTAAAACTTCACTTATTCAACAGCTGTTGATTTTTTAATAAAATATAGTACTCCTTAATTTTGCAGTCTGTAAGAACAATACAATTTTTCCACATATTTAACCAGTAAAAACTTTCAATAGCTTCTATTTGCTATTGATTCTTCTTTAACCACAAAATGCATCACAAACAGAAATGAATGAAGCTGTCATGAAAAAAGTTCTATGGGGGGGTTACTGTCAATGCTCGCCATAAATAACTATGACATCATATGAGTCTTATCTACGGGTTGCTGTTACTGATCGATGGGATCACTCCAGTAGTGTAAATAGCTTCTAATGTCCCATCTTCTACCTTCAAATAGGTTCTGATTATTTATGATAGCTGTTAGGTTACAAGTCTGAGCTGTGGCCTGGATTTATTTTCTACTTATGGCTGCTGTGGATTTCAAGTTAGATAGGATTATTTTTTAGTTAAGATGATGAACTGGGATAAAACTGTCATGAAGCCGGGAAAACCCGTGTCTCATATACTCTCTGTAACAATTTGACTGTGAAATCCAAAAGAACCTTGAAGGCTTTCTTTCTCATTAAATCAAACTGCACATTATTATTTAAAAAAGAAAAAAAGAAGACATCCAGCCCAAGACTGTAACCAGTTGATATCAATCAAGCATGATAGGCCCACCAGAATCTATTTGCAATGCACATACTTAAATGGAATGAGAAGCACGCTCTTCCACTTTGCTATTAAACTCTGAGCTACACACCACCGTCCCTTGCTAAAATTGGCACGAGCATTTCAAAGCCCTGAAACCAAATGCTCTCATTTTTCCAGTGATGATAATTGAAAAGCAACTTTTTTTTAACACATTCTGTCTGAAAAACAGAAAGGATATATCCACCGTGGAGCAGCAGATATTTGTAAGAGAAATCCCCTGATTCTTTCGAACGATAGGTCACCAGCTCACAGCAGGGACTTACGGCATTTTTTAAAAACTCCACAGCATTCTCTGCCACACGTAAACACACACAAACACAGACTGTTATTTGAAAAGAGAGGTTTTAGCCATTATGTCTACATAATAAAAACGGATCTGGAAGCAGATGTTGCTACTGATTTTAAGTTACCACTCTGCTGGAAAACAGAATAGTGGAGTCAGACCCACTTTAACAAATTTATTATTTATATTTCCACAGTCACTCAAAGTTCTTCCCTTATCTTCTATATAGGAAGTGCACTCAGTCAAGAGATATTCGAAAAAGAACAGTCATCTTGCCACTGCCAGCATCAACAAGAATTATATATGGTTAGCATTCTGTGGCTAATTTGTCTAAAAGAAACACCCTTAATGGCAGTGAAGCTTTGGGGGGGGGGGGAATACATGGAACTGAAATGACAAAATGATGGACACATAGATGTTTTCATCACTCCATTCTCATTCTAATTACTCAGTTTTAAAGACATATTCCACTACACCGTCCCTTTTTTCCCCACACCTTCATAGAACAAAATCATCACAATCAAATAAATAAATAAACAAACCCTGCCATATTGGCTGGTTTCACATAACATGCTAAGTGAGGTCTGTTTACCATGGTTCACTGAGCAAGCCAATACGCTACTCATAAACCATGATTGAGGAACCACAGTGTCTGGGTTCACAGATTAGCTTCAAATCATGGTTTATAAATCAGTGTTCAGATTCCCACAACATGTCAATAGTTTCTGGCTTAACATGCCTCTGAACATAGTCATTATTTCTTTTAGCTGCAATTCCTACCTATTGTGCCATGCATACTATATGTTGTCTGTTGAGTGGCCTTGCAACACAAG
The DNA here is from genome assembly GCA_030867105.1 of Liasis olivaceus. Classification (NCBI taxonomy): domain Eukaryota; kingdom Metazoa; phylum Chordata; class Lepidosauria; order Squamata; family Pythonidae; genus Liasis; species Liasis olivaceus. The sequence goes on from CM061353.1 coordinate 81,758,937, forward strand.
AGAGTTGAACACTAAGGTGAGTAATCCAGTGAGGTACATGATGGAAGGAAAGAATGCTTACACCCACTTGGAGATCACGTCATAAAAAGTGTGAATGCTAGTTCTTCTGAAGCAATGAAAACTATAAGCAATTAATAGCATGCAAGCCCAGGCATAGCAACAAGAAAGTTTATATCTCCTCACCTCATCCTTCTAGGCAGGGATGTCTGCAGACTATGGTCAAAAAAGTCAAGATGGTGGCTGCAATGGCACAATCAAAGCTCAGCCTGGTTTTTATGTGCAACACATTTGATTGTGCTGCTTCTAAATGTTGCCCAGAATGAAGAGATGAATATTTCTCTTTTGATGTTAGAATCTTCTTCCAACCCTTGAGGTTGGGGCAATTGCAAGGGGATCAAAAAAGTCAAAATGGTGGCCATGGCTACACAATTAAAGCGCAGTTCTTTTTTATGTGTGGGGTGACATGTGCAACCCATGCAAAAAAGGGCCAAGGCTGCAATTGCATATCACACCCAACATACTGACTTTTTTTATAGAGAGAGGACATAGGGAATGGCCTTGAAGGACAGGAGGAACAGCCATTACTAAGGCAATGGTCAGATAAGTGAGGATTGAACCTGGGTCAAGAAAATAACTTAAGAAAATGCCTCAGACAAACCCCTCCCTAGTTCACATGAAGATAAAGTGAGGGAGGGGGGAAGCACATTCAGACCTGCAAGATTCTGTTACTTTAGCTGTTACAATAAAATTAGTTCTGACCTATATGGCATTTGCTCCTTAATCTGGTCTACCTTGTAGGACTAAATGATACCTCCTCCACAGATAACCCTCCCTTGAGAATTTTATGCCTCCTTGTCCCTTTTGGCAACATCCAGAAGTATAGTAAGAGAAGGTACAAGTAATCTATCTACTCTGATATTTTTTTAGAATGCTGCAATATATTTCATTTATTTATTCAATTTTTTAAAATTACCTGATAGCCAAAGTTCTCTGGATGGTTTACAATAAAACGCATTAAAAAACACACACAATTTGAACGAAAACATGTAGAATAAAATGCAAAATCAAAACACCATATAAACCAGGCAGTTACAAGGTGGTCATTCAAAATCTAAAACAATATGAATTAAAATACCATTGAAAGTCAATTAAAAATCTTAAGGAAATAGATCTTCACCTGGTGCCAACATGAAGCTAATGTTGGCACCAGTCAAGCCTCTCTGGGAAAGAATTCTAGAAATGAGGTGCTACCACAAAAAAAGTTCTCCCCTTTGGTGGAGGGACCTGGAGGAGCTTAAGGTCCAGGTAGGTTCATTCAGGGGGAGGCATTCCTTCAGGTAGCCTGCTCCTATGCCATTTATATCTTTAAAGGTCAAAATCAGCACTTTGAATTAGGTCTAGAAACAGACTGACAGCCAGTATAGCTGGTGAATAACTGGCATATGTTCATATCAGCCAGTCCCAGTGAGCAGTCTAAACATTCTGTTTTGAAGTGAAATTTCTGGACTGTTTTCAAAGGCAGCCTCACATCCAGCACATTGCAATCGACCAACCAGGACAGAGAGCCCCAAATTGTGAAGCTGCTTTTTTTAGGGTGGGCATGGATCCTCCAGGATAGGTCAGGTACCCCTCAGTTCGAAAAATGCACCACCACAAACAGTATCTCTACTTTGTCTAGATTGAAACACATTTTATTGGTCTACAAAGAAGTTCTAGGCCTTAGAAGTGGTTTATAAAGGAGAGAACTGTAAGTAGAATAATATATAAATATTGTTCATCTTCCTAGGGATATTTTATTTTATTTTATTTTGCACATTTATATAGCACCCATCTCACTACCATGACTCTGGGTGGTATAAAGCAATTGTTATAAATATTGAAAATGCTGTTTTCCACAATGTACTCAGCTTTAATCACCATCTCTGTTCTAAAAAATTATCCTCATTGTGGGCAAAATGCAGCCTTATGAGAATAGTCTGGGATTCAAGGCTTACCAAAATATTTTAACTACACACAATTCTTCTGTGCTAACTTCCACGGGAAATGTAATAAGCAGTTTAACAAGCAGTTATCATCTTTGATAGATTCCTCAATTTAATTATCTTGATTAAATTGTTCAGCTTGATGTAGCACTTTTTGCTGTCACGAAGAGCTTACATATAGTTATTGCTGAAGTTAAAAAAATTAGTAATCGTTCAGGTCAACAGGTGTATAGGGTGAAAGCAAACAAGGGAAGTTTATACATCATTTTAAAAAACAATTTACAATGCGTTTGTAATTTGGCGTTTCTGTTCTGTTTTCTTTATGACACACCATTCAAAAACAACCTTCAGCTTTTTTTTTTTTTTTTTTTTTGGTACATCTTCATTTAACTTTGAAACATGGTGCTGAGAATTTAGGAATCACAGCAAGAAACAATGGCAGTTTTGTCACATCTCGGCACTGATAGCCACACAGGAAGTGGGGACAAATCCAGCTAGCCAGTGCTGGGGGTGGGGGTGGGAGGATGATTTATTGCTAAATGTCCACAGTGGCAATTGCCCCCCTTCCTGCTGTCACTCAGGGCTTGCAAAGATTCTGTGTGCCCAAAAGAAGAGGTTCCCCCCTGGTTTAAAGAAGTTACAATGCTTGTCATAAAGTGTCTTTTAGAAGAGGGGAACGGGTATGAAAATGCCCAAAGAAAGGAAACAATCAGAAGAGACGAGAAGATGGATGTTCTGTAACCTTTTCTCAGAGACCTGTTTCTTCTATTTTTTTCCTCCTGTCTTTAGTAAGGTTTTGTTTCGGCTGATGACAATGCGTAATAGCCTGATAAATTGATTTTGTGACTCCCCTTTCTTGTCTCTTGAGAAGACACTAACTCACTGGGACTTCAGAGGGTTCTCAGAAGCAGAAGACAACAATTAGTTTGTTGGAGATGTTAGAAAGGGGCTTCAAAGTTTTGGGCCAGGAAAAAAATCCTTTCTGATAGATCAAGGCTGACAATGTTGGCAGCTGCTGGAAACACTGAATTCAACTCCAGCTGAAACATGGAAAGTATTGGAAGAATTACAGCATGTTAACTCTGTGTGACTTTCTGTGCAAACACATACACAGAGAGAGAGAGAGAGAGACTATACACGCATACACATACACACACTGTATTAACATGTACACAGTAGCATTTGCTCATTTGCCATAGACTTTTCTAAAGGCCAAAAGCATATTAAATGTTGTCATCATCATCACAAAAATACTGCCATAACTGTTTGTGTCATCATATCCTTCTGCATAGTCTCCCTATGCTTTCCACTTTTGAAAGGAAGTTTATAACACTGATAATACCAATATAGAAAACATTAGCTCCACCCACCCCCCCAAAAAAAAGAGCTTCAATGTTTTTAGGAACATACAATGAACAATCTGGTAAGGCAAAATATTGATTAATGCATTTATTTTTCTTTTGTTTGTTATTTTACAATACTTTCTATCATTTCAAACAAATATCTTCTTAAAGTAAGTATACAACTGGCATATATTAGCATCTTTAGGAGCTAATGTTTGATTAACATTGTTTACCCCAACTTCAGCTTTTATTGAAGTTTTTTCCCCTTCTTACTAAAATAGGAACCAACCAACCCCGTTTCTTTTGCTAGAAGCAACTATAAATGTTTGTTTCATAATACGAAACATAAATCATTGTAAAACACAATCCTACATGTGTTTCCTAAGAAACAAGCCCCACTGAGTAAGTAGGCTGCATGGTAAGTATATATTAGATTGTAACCTTAATTTATAAGTATGAAATTGCTATATCCAATTCATTCTTAAACCAGTTTATTTGTATAATTATGAGTACACAATTGCATAAATATGACATCCAGAAAAAAAGCCAAAAGTTAATTAGCCCAGTTTGCTTTATTTAACATTTAGATGTTAAATAACTAGACTTCATGACAAACATATAAATATACAAGGTGATGCATTTCAAAACTAGATACACAAAATAAAATAAAATTGCTGTGAATTTTTGCATATCATTAAAATGTGCCATCCTCTTAGAGATTTGTTTCAGAAATGTATTAATATTATTTATTGCAGGCTGACTAGGATAGGAAACATAGTCAGAATGTACATTAACCTCTATTAAATATTCACAGAGACTTATCTGAATTTATGTGAGAATTGTGAAAACTCCATTGATCATGCCTTATTAACAGTTTATCTGAGCACAATCTATTAGCCTGTCCATATGTCTAACTAACAGAGGATTCTACATGCAATCAATAATGCCTAATATGTCTGTTTCCATGATTAATTGCCATTTTCTAATTAGCTTTAGACAATAACTGACATGTAACTAATAGTTTTTACAAAATCAGGTTTTAATTGAAGGATGGTCTTAAAAAAATACTGGTATTTAAATGCATTGAAATAGGAAAAGTTCCTCTAACCTCACAGGGAAAAGGAGGGAGGTGGTAAAATGCCATTTTTGTAAGTATATTTTATTTATTTATTTGTTTGTTTATTTATTTAATTTATTAAATTTATCCCTGCCCATCTCCCCCTAATGGGGGACTCTGGGTGGCTCACAACTCATTAAAACAATAAATAAATATACAATTAAAACCTGTACAAAACAATTACTAAAAAAGAAAGAGTCCGATGGTTCAGAGCAGCAAATGCCAGGCCTCTAAGGGGCTAGCCATCGCCACACCTGATTATATTTTTTGCAAATATAAATTTGCAAAACTCCTAAATGCATGAGTATTATATTGTGCCAATGATTACCCAACTGCTCTCTTAACATCAATCTAAGTAACAGTTATTAAAATCCTTCCTTCCTGATGTTGCATATTAATACTACATTATTATGTGAATTAATATAATGAAGTATAGACATTAGATAACTGTAACCCTAGGTTGATAACCCTAATCCATTTAAAAATGTAACAGCAAACTTACAGTTCTCTCTGTATTCATGCAACCCTTTCCTTAATCTGATAAACTTTTTTCTCTCAATGTGTAATTTGCTCCTTTCATTTTATAATCAAAAATTGGAATTTTGGAGCCACCATTTATTTATTTATCATTATTATATACCCAGAACTTCATTAGCTAATTAATCTAAGAGATACAATTATTCTTTCCTTCAGTTGCTGAGATTAAGTCAATTCCATTCAGTTCTACAAACTCTTCAGCACGATGGGAGACTTTGAAAATGCAAACCTTCTAAAATTTAGCAGCACCCCTGAAAGCCACAAATTGAGAGAGATTAATTCTGTGCTCCTGCATCCCTCATTACCAAGAGAGCTGAAGTAGGTCAAATACAAGTTAATCTGTTAAATTCCACTTTTATGCATGGATGTTAAGGCAGCCAGCATGTTGGCAAATGTCTGTAGGGTGAACTGCAGAACTTAATAAATGCATTCCAGGTTGGCACAGAACAGCATACCAATTAATTTAGAAACCAGAAACTGAAGAAAAAAAAACCTCTAATTTTCTTTGATTAGGCATATATATATATTTGTTCATGTATAAGTAGGCAAATAATTGTGTGGTGATAGAACAAGCTATAAATTGATAATGAAACCTTTGTGTTTAAATAATCATTGAAAGGCTGATGATGATCATGTTGATGACAACTTTGGGATATGAAACAAAGCTTATCTGATTTAGAAAGATTCTAGCAATGCTGTAGAAATAAAAATGTAATATTTATTTTATTACAAAGATTTTAATGCCACTTCACAGAAATATCATTTGTATAGCACAGGTCTAAAATTTCATCCATTCTTCTGTCAAATTCAGAATGGGTCAGAGATTCTGTTCCATTGATGAGTTTCACAAATGGACATGTGTTTACACTGGTGGTTACTGTGGAGTATTAATTTACAGTAGTCCCAAATAGATATTCTCAGACTGGGATGGTGGTGGATCTGCTGGATCTAAATCCATTTCATTCTTCTGAGGGGGGTCCCAAAGCAATATAGTGCTGTTATAGCTAATATCCCAGACACACTACTTTCAAAAGGACAAAGATCTCTCAAGCTGAAAAGCATGGCCAATAGCCCCCCATAGCCTGTTCCAGCCAGTGAGATCCAGCAGAAATCATCAGGAAATGCTATATACACCCCAATACTTCACCTATAATTGTCCTGTTGGGAAGTTATCTAATTTCTATGATGGTCAAAGTCAGATTTCCAGCTAACCTGGTATTAAAACTAGGATAACCAATTTCTTTCTTTCTACAATTTCCTTTGGCCCATGCTTGTGTATTTCCCTTTTGAAAGCTCAGTAAAAATAAGAAAATATGAAAATAGTACACAATGAAATGAACTACAGCATCATCCAACTAGCAGTAGTAGGTAGCAACATCCCAAATGACCTGGCTAACCCTGAAAAGCCAAGCATGGCTGGACCAAGCTAGTACGTAGATGACCATAAGCTAGACGAGAAACTGAAAACAACAGTGACAAACCACTTCCACACCATTGCCAAGAAAACTGCATAGATGTGTCTGTATAGTCACCAAGAATAGTCCAGCTCAAAAGAGTCTACCATTATCCTTTCAACCCAAATACTTAGTATCATTAAAAGAGTGTAGCATTAGCTTATGATTTTACATCCATATCATGTTCTGCTTAGTACACTGACCGTATGCAAAGGAATCCCTTATGGCATTATAAAGCCTCCCTCTCTCTCCCCACAAATACCACATCATTATGGTCTCCTGAGGGTTACAAATGTCAAAGAAATCCACCGTAGCTTTCTTTTTATATTAAATGACAGCAGCAACAGAGTCTATTGGCACCCATTCTTTGCTTGAAAACTTAGTAAATAATAAACAGCACTTATTTCAGAAAGTTGCATACAAAGAGTATGCATTTATGCAAGTTGCATATTTGTGAAAGCTGCATATAGAAACCATATGCCTGGGTTGTATTAGATAGATATTAGGGAAAGTTGCATAGGGAAAAAAAATTAAATTACAGATCATTCCATTAATTCTGTACAAAAGGACAGACCTCACTCAAACGCTGAGGAAAGATACACCCAAAGCTTAAAGAAGAGCACTGTGGTTTTAGTTGCTTGTTTTAGCACATTTTTTGTTTTGAAACAGATTTGCTGGGTGGAACAGATGAGCATGCAATGACATGTGGCACTGGCATGAGTCAGATATACATTAAATCTAATTTTGGTATATGTGCTGCACATCGTTATTGGTGATACTAAGCACGGGCATCTGCAGGGGATGAACATGGGGGGCAAGGGACCTGACATCGTCAGACAAATGATAATGATGAACCTGCATTGCAATGCAGGTGCCTCCTTCACTCGATTTGTGTACGATGTTAGCATGGATGCAACATCATTGGGACGGTATTGTGGCTTCTTCTGGACCCTTAAGATTCCAAGGGCTGCAATGGGCCTGTTACACTTATGGGGAGTCCTTACTGTTGGGCATGGCATTCCCATCACACTGTCTCTGGAATTTTAAGTATTAACTCCTTAGAAGCCAAATTCTATATTTGTGCTTATGCTAATCTACTAAATCTGTGTCAGTGAGGTGTTGTTTTTTTCTTCCTAGGTAGCAATAATTTCCAAGCAATCTCCTTTGTTCCAGATTTGTTTTATACAACATGGTTGCACAGGGCTTTACCTTGCTCCTTGGAAAAGCTTCCTCTATCAGAATCCACTACTAGCTCATTACATAACACAAGAATATGGGTGGTTATGGGAATATGGGTGGTTATGGGCCATAAGCTTCCTCTCATATCTCGCCCTGAAGTCAACAAGTTGCGTACTTTGACTGCAAGCATTTTATTTCTTGCAGTGCCTTCTTGATCGTCCATTTCAGCTGGAGATGACATTTCTATGGATGGTAGTAATTTTCACAAAAAGGGAAATATGACAAATGCTAAAAACTAGCAGAGAGCCACATAATTGTGTGTCAAGGTGATTCCCTAGCATGAGTTTGCTTTTTCATATTTCTTACTTGCTCCTAATGCATCTTCAGTAGGCATACAGACTGTCAGCCATTTTAGTTAACGATCTCAATTTTGTATGTCAACCTGAGTTCAGCTGGTTCTTTCCAGAGCAGTAATATTATCACTCATGTCTTGAGGAGGAGGGGGGAAAGTCTCATAAAATCATCCTTAAGCAATTGTAAAAAGGGACAGATTTCCACACCTGATGCAGGGAAGAATGAAAATATCTCAAATTTATATTGTATAATTTTGGTTAATACGTTTACAAAATAATGCTATTTAAAAAATTCTTAGAAGTTACTCCTTCGAGTTTGTTCCAGACATACATACATACATACATATACATATACATATACATATACATATACATATATATATATATATATATACGTATATAGTTTTTTGCAGCTCTCTCCAAAATTATTTTCTCCACACTGTCTTTTGATTATTGATTTTTTAAGAATGGTTTACTATTTATAATATTGTACAATGACATAAATGGCCAAGAGAATGATCTAGTACAAGTTAACGTTTTTTCATTGATTTCATATGGTTAGTTTTTTCCTTTAAGACAATGGGCTTTAATAATGGTTAATTAACTATTATCTCATGCTGGATTTTTTTTCCCTTTTAAGAAACGTATTTTTGTTTGGTTCATAGTTTATTTCTATGAACACAATCCACCAGAAACATTTTCTTACCAAATCTCAGTGAAAAAAAGGAGAGATGCACAAGAGTGTCAATGCCCCGAGGGCTGATCTTGAGCAGACTTCTCCAACCATGCATCACTCAGAAGTAGTGAAGCTGCTGTTCCTGGAATTCTCAGCCAATAGTAAGTGTACTAACTAACTAGGATTTCTGGGAACTAGTCTCAAAATGTCTTGGAGGGATGTTTGATTTTAAGGGACTTTTCTAGATGTTCTCTGTGGCTTATGTCCTAAGACCATAACAAATTGCATTCTCCTCTGAAAACAAGCACAGCCACCAATCTTGTCAAACCATTTTGGTGCCTTCCCATCCACATCTAAGCTGAAGCTGTGCCCACATCCTGATTATGGCCTTTTTAAAACACTCAGAGCAGCATAATATTTAATGTGGGCTCATCCTATTTGAGAAGTTAATGCTATGATTTCTTGCTAACCACCTCTGTGAAACTTTTTTTTTTTCCTATTTGGAACCAAAATATAATGATATTTTGCCAAGGCATTGTAACTTCATCCTTTTCCTGTGACAATTAACATGCTCTTGCCTATCTTTACATCAACCCCTCTACACCTCCCCAGCTTCTGATATGCATTTGGTAACAATCAAGTTCTTATTTTAAGGAGCCTGAAGATAAGGTATCTGTGAGTTCCACACTTGGGGTAATTGATCACATTTGTTTCCTGTGCATAGGTTAGGGTCCTCTGTCTCATTCTACTTGGCATGTTTCTCATTATCCTCCGCCTTGTTAGCCTAGTAGAAATGGTCTACCGTAGTGAGTGAAAACAGGACGATACTATTACAAACCACATCTAATCACCAATGGCAGCCTGTCTCTTTCTTTGGGAACTTTAGTACACTTAAATGCCTTTTTGTGGAGCCTCCTATGGTTTGAGGCATGTGATTAAAAAAAAAAAGGGGGGAATATCAAGCCTTACTCTGAGGTTGTATATATGCAGTGATTCTGACTCCTCTTAATATTCTTGGTTGAAGTGAACAAATTAGAATCTATCTAAATAAAAGTTTGCCTAAAAAGAGTGCCCCACTTTTCTTTAATTTCTCTGTCTCTTCAACTGACTCTGGAAGCATAATCCTTGGAGAAGTTGAGAGTTGTGTCTTTACATATATAGGAATTTTACTATTTTATTCATTCCTACAGAAGTGCATAATTAGAAACTCCAATTCTAGTTCTGCATAATTTGCAAAATGTAGTACAGATCAAAATTCCTGCATCACTCAGAAGAATGTACTTAAAGGATGGAAAGATAAATCTTTCTGCTACCCTTCAGTCACAGCTGAGGGTATGACAAAATGTAGGAATCATTAATCTCCTTTAAATGATACTGAGAATAAACCCCAGATCTGTCTCTGGTTTTCAAAATCATGCTGTTCAGGAAAAGTGGCCGAGCAGAATCAACTTAGGAAACAATAGAGTTTAAAACCTTAAAGAGCAGTTTAAAAACATATATCTCATTTTCTTTGCAATAATAAGAGAAATAAATGACAACAATTTATGGCATATGCTTTAGAAATCGAAATGACATACGTTAATAAATGTATTATAATGTCCAATTTTTGAAAGTGTCTGGTTTATACCCGAATCTTTGTCAATGGAATCTAAATTCAGATTGTCTCAACTTCACAGACATGTCGATATTAAGAGATAGGCTCTTATCAACTTATCTGAAAACAGAGTGCTTATTTCCCATATATTTTTCTAAATGTATTGGAAAGTTTTCTAAATGTATGGGAAATATGTTAAATATGTTCATGCAATTAGTATTAGCATATCCTTCATAGTGAAACCTTGATTTAACAAACCTCCATTTAATAGACTTTGGATGTAATGGACCAAATTTGTGCTCAGATTTAATCCCCTGAAATAATAGGCCAGTTGTTTCTGACATCTTTCCAGACAACTTATGTTATTTATGAAATCTGAATAATTTGTGCAATGATGTAGTTGATGTTTCTATATTGTTTATATCAATTTTTGTCCCTTGTGCCAATTTTCATCATTCACAAAATGGCTTTATTTATTTTTTACATCATTTCCATTCCATTTACATCAATTGTGCAAATGATGTAAATTAATCCAAATAACAGAAAAATGTAAATTATCTCACCACACAAAATTACTTACATTTGGGTTTAGTGGGACATTTGGGTTTAATGCTTAATCCCACAAACAATCTGTTAAATCGAGGTTTCACTTCATGTACATATTTTAATATCCCATTATCATCTAGGTTTTAGGGGTCACAACTCTTACCAGGCCCTATTATTTCATCTAAGTGTTCATGGTGAGGGCATGAGGTTTGAGATGCTATATGTACCCCCACTTTTGATGTTTATGTGAATAATTTGTCCACATAATTGGTCCCAGTTCTTTATAGCTTAGATAAATCTAAATAGATAAATAACCAATCACGAACCTTATAGGTCTCACACAGAGAGACACACACAGAGATATTTAATTCAAAATATATTCTAGTAATCTCTGAGAAATTATCCCAAGGAGCATAGGACTGAGCAACTATTTTCCTCCTGAGGTTCCAACCATGAAAATGGGATGTAACATCACATCCTTTCCTCCCTCTTTCTGACCTTAGGAAGCCTCAGTGCCATGAACCCATAAGTGATCCCCCTTTGTTTCATACCCCTAATCCAAATAAACCTTTAAACCAGGTGAAGAGCTGGTTTCAGAATATCCTTTCCAACTATATGGAATGTATTTTAACAAAGAAGACTACAGAGAGACACATCTCTTTGCACTTATTTTTGTTCTCCAACTTGCTGGGTGTTTCCTCTACTGGAACACAAAGGGTAGGATTGCTCTGCTCAGGTTTTTCAGATAATACCTTTTTTCATCTTGAAGTTCAGAAGATGATTTACCCATCACAATAAGCCACAATTTTGTGACCATGGTTTGTAGAATAAATCATTATTTGCTGGGTTCACATCTTACGCTCAGCCATAAACCAAGGCTCACTAAGCACAGGGCCTGGGTTCATTCAACACACTGTGACAAAACCAAACCAACCATTTCATAGCTTAATATAATGTTTATATTAAACTATGCAGACAGAAAATTTACTGTAGCGCAGCGTAAGTGAGATTTGACTCCTATCCCCAAACTGGGAAAAAGCCCATGGAAAAGAGGAAAGGGCAGAGTTGGCCGTCTCTACTTAAGTACACTGAGACAAGGGAAGTTAGCATTTTGGTGAATTGCTTCCTGGACTCCACCATTAGAGAAGCCTCTGAAAGGTTTGCATATAAGGGCCAAATCAAATAAAATAATTATTTCTTACTCTCATAATCTGGGTGTGGTTTGGGGATTTGGGGCTTAAGGAAAAACAGTTTCCACAGTTGCAGACACTGATTCTGGCCCTGTTAGCAATCATTCATTATTTGAATGCATTTGTTCATGTGTATTTAGGGCAAAAACGTTTGCAAAACAGTAAACATGCTTTAGCCCCATGCCATAACAATATTATCAACAGCGCTGCTGCAATTTTTAATGTCCTTATGTTTTATTTTTACTTATAATATAAATGCTTGTAGACATGTATGTCCTTCTCATAAAAATTGGATTCTTATTTGTAATTTGCTGGAACTCAGGTTCTTTGATAGAGTGTTTGATGGGACTTCAGATACAAAACGTAACAATATCCCAGAGATTTGTATGACACCCATCCTGCTGAGTTCCAAAAGTTGCAAAAACCCTGGCTATTCTCCCAGACTTTGGGCAGGGTGAGTCTTGTAAGAAATTTATGTTGTAAGATGTTCATGTTGTTTCTTGTGGTGTTTTCTCTCTCTCTCTCTCTCTCTGTATGCATATTACCTATATCTCTATTTTATATGCTGGCTGGGGAATTCTGGGAGTTGAAGTCCACACATCAAAGTTGCTGAGGTTGAGAAACACTGATGTAAAGCACCCAGAATCAACTGGAATCAAGCCTTTGTTAAGTCTATGTAATAAGTAAATCAATAAATATGTTAAGGAATATTGTTGTAGATTATATTTAATTTTTTCCCTTATTTTTCAAGAAATCAGCTATAGCACCCATGCAATTCCCCCAATGTCATCCTTTTATTTTATTTCATTTCTTGTGTGACAAAGTAGAAATCATCGCTCATTTATAACCTTTCCCAGATAAAAACTTCTGAAGAGTTACCACATTTTTCTTGGGTCTAATAAGGTCAGTGACTTGAAAAGTTCCACCATTTCCTCCCCTATCATTAGCTTAAAATGACTTTTAAAAAAAACTTTCTCTTCCACTGGACTTTGCCTAATTAGGAAGCTAATTTCCTCCCCTCTGCTGGCAGTCTTTTCATAGCAGAAAAATCCCACTCATTGAAGAGTAAAATAAAATTGCTATGATTTCCTGGTCAGTGTTCTTTATCTTAGTTGTTGTCATTATCCATCACAGTGTCAACTTGTCTCACATTTGAAGAGATGGATTAGAATTAACCTTCCCCCAACCTGGTACCTTCCAGAAATGGCCATAGTTTGGAAAAATGAAACAGCCTTCCAAATATTTCAGAACTGAAACCATGTTGGCTTCCTTCCAGTTTGAAGGAAGCAGAAACACATTGTCAACAGAAAGTCAGTCTATTGATTGCAGCACTTATATCTGCTTTGATTTAGTCAATATACAATAAGGATCAAGGAGGAAGAGTTGAAGTTTTTTCCAAATTCAGTCCCACTCAATCTGTCAGTAACATCTATAGAAAGCTACTATTGAAAACACCTTAAAATTTCCTTCAAACTAAGCCTAATTCTGTTGAAGTCACAGGCATGTCCATGTCTTTCTGTTGCTACAAAACTACCTCCTTCTAGGATTTTTTTTTTTAACTTTCCAAGGTAGTGCACACATGGAATTTCCCATCCAAATTCTAACCAAGCCATTCCTACTTATCTTCCAAGCCTACCCAAGGTTATCCATATCCTGCCACCTGTACCCATTACTAGTTGAAAATTGCCCTACACATTACATTTTCAAATTGCTAAGGCACAGTTTTTAGCCATTAAGACGTTTTAGCTTTGACCTTTTCATTTTGCAAAAACAAGAAGAATTCTGTGGGAACTACTCAGTCCAGCACTGCAAGGGAATGCTGTTATATTAAGCTGCATATATATTTGTTTAAGTTGCATTTGTATTCCATCTCCAGGCCCAGACACCAGTTCGCTTTTAATTCAAGTTTGAGATTCTGCAAACAAGACACAGGAGTCAAATAATTACACTCCCCTGGAGTCTCGCCCCTTAGAGCGTCCACCTGTAGCCAGACCGAGATTGCATCCCAGTGCAATGAATTAGCACTTTAAGCTGATTAGAACAGCTTGGCACAACTCTATTTTATTGACACAATGAAGAGAGGACAGAAAAGGGTCTGAAATGAGAAAATCATTTCCATGCTGACTGAATTAAAAGGATAAAAGTTCTCTTTGCAGTTGTAGTGTTCAGTTTGGGGGCGGTGAGGTGAGGTGAGGGGGTAGGAAGCCACTTAAGAGATCACAATAGATCTGAGCAGACAGATGAAATGCAAAACTTTAGCATGTGTGTGACAAGCAGCTAAACATATTTTAAATCATTTTGTCATATGCATAATTTCAGTTATTGTTTAGCTCCAGCCTTTTGGTAAAACAAATCAATAATAATGCATTATTTTTATTTGCTTAGATTACTTATATTACCTCTTTTGTAAAGAACATACCATATTGTTTTATAATGGGCTTGGCAGCAAACCTAAATTGGACTTAAACAAATGCTTCTTGTGTTTCTTGGTTCACAGAAGTGAATTAATGTAGTTTAATATATGGATAGTAATAATACAAAATCATCTATTCCCAAGAAGGCTTAAATAGATTCTAAATCATGAACATTAGCTGACATTATTTAACAGAAAATAAACTAACTGAAACACCGTGTATCAGGGAAATGTATGAGCCTGTGTCATTACCAAGACTTATCTTATTAAATTTCAGTTTACTCTAACAATAATAGGAAAAGAAATATAGACAGTGAGGGATTCCTGTGACTAATTTGTATAATTATTTAAAAAACAAGTGTGCAATTTCATTCATGAGCTTCAAACCAGAAGCTATTCCTCTCACTTTTTTGTTATATAACTTTTAAAAATTAATCCGTTAGACTTTTATCAGTATAACCATTATTCTCCAATTCTTTTAAATGTCACATTGTCCATTAAAATTATCTTTTCCAGACATCATTATTATGATGCATATGTAGAAAAAAAACATTCGGTGTTCGTCTTCTAAGAATTAACCAGCAATTGAAAGACATAAATAGGTGTATTGTTTGTCCAGATTTTACTTAATGGAAAAAGCCCTAAAATATATTCCATTACATAGAATATAAATGTCTATTGGCAAATCATTACAAAATAAAAAGCAGAAAAGTTATTTCCAATTTTTCCCTAGTTTCTCTAAAACTCTATATGCCAACAGGCTGAATCTAATTGCCATCTAATTACAATGTTATCTTTAGCATAAATGTTACTTTAATTGAGGTCCCCCTTTTTTTCTTTTCTTCTTGTTAGTTTTTCTTCATCCCTAATTGACCAGCTGTGCTATTAATAGAAACAGAACTGTCTTTATAAGAAACAAAACAATAAAAGCTGTAGATAATTACTGCAATAATATACAAAAGAAAACTATATGGAATATTAATGGATTTTAGTAATAGTTTTACTGATATATTCATATAGCACTTTAATTAAACAAACATTACCTAAAGAATGACTTAAAACTCAAGTCCATGGTAAGAAAAGAATATTATATGTGAAGATAATGTAGTACTTAGAAAAGCACTGGGCCTCCTTAAAGTGGACAATTTTTGTCAAAAGATGCCAGGAAAAAACTTTTATTTTTTATTGATAGTTCCCATTTTTATTATAAGAAATAAATTTAGCATCTGCCTCCATGTGTTTCAGAATCACAGGCTCAACTAATTTTGAGAAGCCCTTTTTCACTCCACTGCTTCTTATATATAACCAGTTTCCCTTTTTTGAGACATGGCTCCAATATGCCCCATGTTTTAGAAATGTTGATGTGGAAATCCCAGTCAAGATTTCAGTTCCTGAAAGGATGGCTGACACAGCATTTGGTTAACAGTCACACCGTGAAACCTTGAACTAGATTTTCATTTTAGAAACATTACTGATAGCTGCATCACCCTTGAGATGGAGAAAAATGCAGGGTTAAGTGTTCAAGATCATACAGTGGATGACAAAATAGAAATTACTCCAAAAGGTTATTTCTCCTTTCTTTCCCACCCCTGATGGACTGGGCTAAGGACTTGATATAAAAAGCATGTATATAAAGCATTGGGATATTTTAACAAACTCAACGTAGTGTAACTTTGCTGACAGCTTGTCACATTTCACTGAGTCTTGATCTGGAATCATGTGATAACATCTGCATTCACTCAGGGTGAAAGCTTGGCTTAAGACACAGAGACAGAGAGAGAGGGAGAAAGGGAGGAAAAAGAAGAAAGAAAGAAAGAAAGAAAGAAAGAAAGAAAGAAAGAAAGAAAGAAAGAAAGAAAGAAAGAAAGAAAGGGCCCTGCCATACAAAATTCCAGCATTCTGTCAATTTTGACATGTCATCTGAATTTTTTGAATCACTAAACACTTTTGAAACTCTGGTTCTTATTATATTCTCTTCATTTCTATAGTCAGCAATGCTGAAAAAAAACTTAAAATCTGAAGACAAGGTACTGGCTGGCAGCTTTCTTCTTCTTCTTGTCTAATCCGCAAGCCCTCATTCATGCTCACTGTTAATCTCTTAAGGCATTATAAAACTGTTAGACAAAGGAACGTGAATACCTCTGCTCTCTGCAAGAATGGGAGGAAACCAAGGAGAATCTGGATCATGCTAAGCTTTTCTTTGCACCACAGAAACGATAAACTTAAATCTGTTGCATCACATTATTTATAATTCTCAGACACTGTTGGAACACAGAGGAACAGTAAGTATCAGCAAGACTGGACAGAGGAAAGACTATTTCAGCATTTTTAGAGCCTATCAGACACATCTCCACCATGCAAAATCACAATCAGTGCATTTGTGTTTTAATCCACTCATTAATGGCTCAGCATTATTGTTTAATTTTGATAGCTCTGCAAATGATCGTGTCTTGTTATAAATTCTTGCCATGTAAGGATATAAGGAGAGATGCCTCATCCTAGGACAATCATAGAGCTGATTTCAGGCAAACAGGTATAGGTAGTCCTCACTTACTAACCGCTTGTTCAGCGACCATTCAAAGTTATGATGGCACTGAAAAAGGAGATTTTTGACTGGTCCTTGAACTTGCAGCCATTGCAACATCCCCACCAGTCATATGATCATGATTTGGGCACTTGAAAACCGGCACATATTTACGACAGTCACAGCATCCCACGTTCACTTGATCACGATTTGTAACCTTCATTGGTGGCTTCCAACAAGCAAACTCAATGGGGAAGCTGGCAGGAAGTTGCAAGTCATGGTCACATGATGTCACAGTGATTCACTTAACAACAGCTGGAACTGATGTTGTAAATCAGACACAGTCACATGATCTTTCAGTTTATGACTACATTGCTTAGCAGTAAGTGAGGACTACCTGTAGTTCACATTCCAGAGTGAGGTTCATTCCATCTGCAATGATGGGAAGTATTCCTCTCATCAGCTGTCTTCCTAGAACCACCAAACTTTGCTTCAAATGTCCCTAGATAGAATTGCAATATTCCCATGGGTTGTTTAAAATGACTTACCCATCAGAATACAGAAATCTGGCAAATTCAGCAGAAAAATTATGGAGATTTAGGATGTGGATATGCAATGTTCAGAAAGTAAAACTTGTGTTTCATTCTATGGAACCACTGTGAGACAATGGTGCATAGAACTATAGCTTAAAATTCATACTCAACTAAATCTCAGAAAGAAAAGCATGAATCTATGTTTTATTTATAAAGCATTTAAAATTGTAGCTGCTATACAAAAAGTTAAATAATATATTTCAATAATACATAAATAATTTAGATTAGTCTATGCTTATGTAATTTAAAGCAATTTTACTTAATGTGGTGCCCTCTGGATACAACATCCCGAGACAGCAGTTCCTCTCATCCTCCCATGAAATTTAAGAGATCCAGGGAACTGATTATTATAGAAGAAATTAAGAAACTAAAATCTGAGATTATATTACACTTAGGTCTGAATCTGCCACACTATGCTCAAAGTATGGCATCCACATTAACCTTATAT
The DNA here is from genome assembly GCA_030867105.1 of Liasis olivaceus. Classification (NCBI taxonomy): domain Eukaryota; kingdom Metazoa; phylum Chordata; class Lepidosauria; order Squamata; family Pythonidae; genus Liasis; species Liasis olivaceus. The sequence continues at coordinate 81,776,886 of CM061353.1, forward strand.
ATAATCCAAAGCAGACAGCAGGAATCATAGCAGTCTATGAAACTTCTCAGTCCACCATTATGGATGGCCAAACCTTTCAAATCTAATAGATTGGTTCAGTCCGATTTCTACAACAGGTTTTTTTAAGGTCTCCATAAAGCTTCATGCTCATTTTGAAGTCCCTTCCTCTTAATATATGAATTTTCCTGCACTTTTCCAAGAATATACTATGTAAATTTCGCAAGTCTACATATTTTCTCCTAATGCAAATATTTGATGCGCCTTTTCTGAGTTACAAATTACATTGCAAGATTTTTTTAAATGCAGATGTTGGCATTTTCATACCTACATTTGACATGAGGAGAAGTTTAAAGGGGTAGGGCTTCAATTGTGTAGTTATTCCATCCATTTTTACTTTTTTGACTCCCAGGACACCCTGGTTTTCCAGTTTAGAAAAGTAAATATTAGACTTTAATACCTAAAGAAGCATGTAAAACATACTGAAATAAAGAAGTGTCTCCAAAATAAAACATAACAAGAATGTTGGCTTGTTATGGCTAGGATACACTAGACCCCTGGTATTGTTACTCCTTTCACTACAGATAAGCTACATGGCTGTCAGAACATAGCATTCTTTTTGATGGCACCAAAACTTTGTGTGTGTTTATTTAAGCATCAATTGTGTGTTTATTTAAGCATCACATCGAGCTTTTATCTGAATTAGCTTTCAGCTAAGATAAATTGAGTACATATTTAAGCTGTAAGGTTTGATTCAAGTTGTTGTTGTTTTTACTCCAAGGAAGTGGAAGGGAAATAGGCTTTCCAGTACCCCCCTCCCTCATTAATGGGTGGGTACCTGAAACTAAGCTTTTTAAAAAATTGCAAAGGAGCTGGTGAGAAATCACTGAGAGATCTCAGAGAAGCCCACTTCTCAAACCCAGGGACGCCTCTACTATAAATCAGTGACTATGGAAATTTATAGTACTGAAATTGTGAAAAATAATTGTATCAGTCCTACAAGAACTACACTGGTTATCAGTTGGTTTTCAGGCACAATTTGAAGTGAGAGTAATATATCTAACAGCCTATCCACTCCCTAAGATCTGATGCAGAAGGCTTTCCTTATGTACCAACCATGATGGAGATTTATTTGAGTAGAACAAGAGAATGGATTTTCTCAATGTCTGCAGGTAAGCTATGGAACTCCCTGCCTTAGCCTGGCACCTCAACAGGCAATGTAAATTGTACATAATTTTTATCTATCAGCTTTATATTTTTCATTAAATTGTTCTGTAATTATTTTCTTGCTTTATCTTTGCTTCTTTTTTTTCTTTTAAATATTTAAAATATTCTGTTGGTTTCACATATTGTAATCTCCCAGACTGATATATACGCAGGACATAACATTTCATATCAATAAAAATTACATAAAATAAGAATGTTGAGGAAGGTTGCCCCCTCCCCACTGCCACTGGAGTCAGGCATTCAGATTTATTTCAACTCTGTCACCTGCTGAAACAGTTCTTTCCACCAAAGACAATAGAAGCTTTGAACTTCATTTGGGGGAAAATGAAGGTTGGCATAAATCGAGTTAAAGTTGAATGGAGATTGGAAGGGGAGGACTGACCAGTCCAAAACTGGTGACTCCAATGTCAGGATTTAGGGTTTGGGTGGAGAGAATGTGTGATGCAATATGATATGGAAATAATTGAACTGAAAAAATGCAGGAACTAAAATACAGGCAAAAAAAATCCCAAAAACCCAATTACAGCCTCATACTTTCTCCCATAAAGCACAATGGAATCCAGTAATCTATTGAAAAAAAATCTGTCCACCACCATCACAAGAACATCACTATTATCTTTCTCTAAACTGGACTGCTAATCTCTAATTAGATATATGAGGAAATGACTATCCTCATATGAAACTTTCCAGATGCCAACATTTTCTGGGAACACTTGCCAATGCTTAGATATCTCAGAGAGGTTCATTTGCCCTCACCAAGGCTTCTGAAGACTGCAAACATGTGCATGATTAGCCAGAAGTAAGCCTTATAGAAAACAACTGATATTATAAGTAAATACAGGATTCTGCTATAAGACTGTTTTTATTCCAGAAAGCCATTGAATGAAGCAATGAGCCATGCTTTCTCTACAGCTGTTTTCTCTTTTACTGGTTACGTTATGCTGGCCTTTAAAAATGTTTTTATTAAAATGTGTCATCATTTTATTGACATTTATGATAGAAAATTGAAATGGTCCTTCACCGATAGCAGTCAATAAATATTACTATCACTATCATACTATTATGCAATCAAAGCAGAAGAACGAAGGCTAAGCCAAAAGATAAAGGTCCTTTAGGTTATCCTGGGAATTATCTCCTCTTGCTTCCCCCATTTTTACATTCAGAGCAGAACAAAAGCTTGACCATTATTACCAATGATGACAGCTATTTCCTGCGTAGCTCACTGGTTCAGGGCTAGTGGATTGACACAACACACTCATACAATACTAAAACCGACACATCCTGACTCTATAAGTTTTGGTAGCACAGCTGTCATCGCACATGTCCTAAAGCCTAACTTGCCAACTGCAGAGCCCTCAGGAGCAGCATAGAAAGAACAACTTTGGCACAACCATCAGCCATGAGGGTCTCCTTTCAGCTGAATGTGATGGAATAAAACATTAATGAGCGGTAAATGCAGCATTTCATGGTTCTGAACTTTCAAAGCAGGGATGGGCAATTTGCAGACAGCTCTCAAGCCCCCAGAGCCCCCTAAAAATTCATCACTGAAACAGTCAACTAAGACCAGGGCAATTTTTCTGTAATTCGGGAGCAAAAAAATCAAGCAGAGATGCTATGTTAAACTTCCAATAGGCAATACACATATTTTACACGTAATGAAAAGAATAGATGTTACATTTCCATTAGGCAGCACGTTTCTTATGTTAAACAAACAAATGATTTAACAAGAAGCCTGTTATCTTTGGCGGCCATGCCTTCTGCTGCCTCACGCCATCCAGAAAGATGGTTTTCAAAAAAAAAAAAAAAGGCAGTCCTCAGCCTCTCCAAAAGATACCTGCTTCTTGTTTAAGTTGTTGCTGATCACCATGGGCATCCACAGGGGCCACGGGGGCAAATGACAAAAATGAATACTACAATCAACACACTTTCATCAGAAGTTGGCATGGAAGTATGTAAGGTTGGCCTTTGCTCAATGACACCACCATGAGCATTTGGCCAGTTTAGCAGCATCACAGCTTCTTGGGTACATTGCAGTTGATCACTATACACAAAAATGCACAGTTTTTATACACGGAGTCTATAACTTTAAGTTAATAAAGACCTATCCTTATTCATGTGTACTACCATAAGGGAGACTATGAGAACCCCATCAGGAAACTGGGTACAGTTGCGGGAAGGGAAAAATATGGGGGCATCATGCTAAATGGCATCACAAGGGTCCATGAGTTACAACCTGTGGTGTATAAGAGTAGGAGCAGAAAAGGAGTACAATACCAATTCTTCAGTGTTTTGTGTAGGACCAAAATGCCAAGGCCAACCTCCAGCTGAAAGAAAATAATGACCAAAGCCACTGTTAGTGAGTCACTAACTGATGGAACAAGAGGTCCAGATTTGCCTCTCCTTAAGAATGTCACACTTTCCCAGTACGTATTTGTGCTCTGTCTCTTCACTGTTTGTTGAGCCATCAAAACACACCTTTGTTTCATTTTGCATTCAGTTTTCACCTCTGACCCAAGAAACTAGTGGTAGTCTTCCTGAACTTTATTGCCTGTTAATAGACTGCGGGCTCTCTTTTCACGGTTACAGAAATCCAAAGAAAAGACATTTAATTAAAGGCTCACAAAGCCCACATCTGAAAAGCAAAGTCAGTATGCTATTTAAAAAAAGAGAGGAAGGAAAAAAGAAAATTATCTTTGAGGTGCTTTTGATATTCTACAAGTTTGTGCCACCCTTTCAACAAATAAGAAAGACAGCACTGATTTAATTATCTTCCTAGGGAACAATGGCATAACAAGTTGAATAGCACCAAATGATTGATCTGAATCATTCATCTTCCCTTTCCATCTATCTACATTTTGTTTCTTTCAAGGTGTCAGGCTGATGTCCATGTCACAGAACAGTTCAGGGCTTTCATCAAACACACCCAGATGATCTTTCCTGCCCACCATTTCGTGACACATGGTTATAATTTTTTCCATATTTCTTTGTTGTTAGATGTTAATAGCCATATTGATTCATTCCCCCCCCTTCTTTCTCATTTGGATACAGAATGTGGGTTTTGTTGTCGTTGTTTAATCAAAGGTAGCCAGAGTATTTTCTTCTTTTTCTCATTGTTTTGAGAGCTGAACCAATATCCTAACCTCCCAAAGATTCTGTTTCAGTTAGGGGAGGATTTTATCATTACAGCATGCTCTTACAAATATTATTTTATATTAAAAGCCATTATTTAAGATGGTTTAGAAGCCTGTTTTATACAACCTTGAAAAATCCACAAACGCTTTAAACTTTATTTTATAAAGAACTTGATAATCATTTTGAACACCTTCTTTTTTCCCTCTTTTGACAAGAGCAATAAACTCTGCTTAGTACAGACAGGCGTTGAATATTCTAAGTCAAATACGTTGCTTAAGGAAACATGCTCAAACAATCAGCTTTTGACAGCTGCATCTCCTATTATTTACAATGGCCATCACAGTAATAACTCACTATTTCTATATTAATAAGGCCGTGAAATTTATTATGATGGTATTGAAAAGTTATTAAGTACTGCATCCCAAGTGACAAAGTGCCACAGCACTGTCACCATCCAAAAGCAGTTGCCCATCCATCACCAGCCTTTCCAGATGGTCTTGCATCTTTATCGCTCCCAGGTTGGTGACATCACCTGTTCACCCCCTCAAAATTGATGATGAAAGCAAACAGATCTATCTTACTTACATTTACCAAATCAATTTAATTTTACAGGCTGTGGCTTAGTGACATATTGACTGTTTTCCTTAATGGCATCTACTGTACTTAAAGCAAGGAACTCATCTTTGAATCCTGGCTTGCATTTGTCATTTCATAATAAATTTTTTTATCATGCATTTATTTAATGGGAAAAATTATGTCTATGTGTCACTGTTCTTTAATTCAGTTTTATGATCTTTCCTTCTCTCTTTCTCTTTCTTTCTTTCTTTCTTTCTTTCTTCCTTTTTTAAAGTTTTGTATCTTCCTAAGGAGCTAAACAATGTATCTTTTTTTAAAGAAAAAAAATGTCAGGCAAATTAGATGTTCTGCCATCTTTTCATCTACTATATTATTTTCTTTCCTGTTACCTTGAGCATCCACTTTAAAAATAAGCTTACACTTAGCTATACGCTTAAAAGCAAGATCATTCATAAAGGCAGAAAAATGGGATTATACCTCACTTCCCTTGCCAGATTACTACTGGAAGTTGACCCCATCCATTGCTATTATTTGTCCCCAAAATAAAGCACCTTGGAGGGCAGATAGCAATTCTCCCAAGAGACGGTTGCAATGGGAAACATATTGCAGATATCATTCATCACTCTTGAAATTCTATTTTATCTAATGCAACTGAATGGAGAGAGAGATATATAAGGTAGTATTATTTTATACAGGATATAGTTAAATTATGGGATTCAGTTCACTACAGGTATCTTACATTGTCCTGCAATCTGAATGGGAAGGAACATAAATTCCTGGATGATGATTACTAGTCATGATGAATATATATTGTCCATGTGGGAATAGAATTCTAGACTAATAGACCTTTGGACTCATTGTATATTCAATTCTCTGTCTGACTATCTACCAAGTCCATTCTTTCTTCACATCTTGAAACATCATAGCATGAGAGGGGTGAAGATGGAGAGAGATGAGAACCCAAGGAAAAGAGAAATGGGTGCTCACGTCAGTCTGCATCATTCCTGCCAACCTTCAAGACCATGAAAGAAAACAGTCTTCTTTCTCTCCAGTACTATTGCTAAGGTTAAGGGGAGGATACTGGGAGAGATGTCTTGCATGCATACATAAACAACATCCCAGAACCCTTTCATTTCCCATCTCCCTAGGGATTTTTTTGAGAAAGGCAAATGATAGCTGTGACTGCAGCTTGCCTAGCCCCGTATCAAAAAATTAAGAGAAAATGGTGGGAAGGAAAGGAGCAGCTACCTGGGAAGAAGAGTAAGTTGTGAATACAAAGCAGGGGAAAGGGAAAATGATGAGGGTGATCAGTGTCATTTCCCTTCTGAAACAGTTGCTTTGTTTTGTTGTCATGCATGTAATGAATTTGACTGCATTTGGGGACCTCCAGGGCCTCTCTTGTCCAAGGATAGATTAGCCTACCCTAAAGTATACAGCACAGAATAAAATGTGCATTTAACTGGGTTGGTTTTCCTAGTTTAACCCCAATTTCTCTTCCCTCCATAGTTCTCCAAAGGCAATGAAGAAGCTTTTCCACCAATTCTGTATTCTTGCCAGGCCCTGCCCAAACCAGCATTTAAGTACTGAAAAAGGAAGAATGTTTGGGAGCTTGATTTGCTAGAAGGACAATAAACAAGTCGTCCCTCTCATCCCATCAGGATTACCATATTTCCTGTGATCTGCATAATCAGAGACAAAATATTTAGTCCAACTCTTTCACTGAAAAATAAAAGATCTAAATCATATGTCAGGGAATATAGTTCAATATGTCAGTATGACCCGGGGGGTTTCAGTTACCCTTTGGATGTGTATATACATTTTATTTATTTGTTTGTTTGTTTGTTTGTTTGTTTGTTTTAGACATCACATTCATATAACTTGTGTTTTGCTTCTGCTGTTACACCTCACTACAATTTATAATTTGAGGGTTGACTTGAGAAGGGCTTGGTGTTTTGTCCTAGTCTGTAAAATTAAATTAAATATATTATTTATACCTATTCCAAATGCTATAGTAATTCTAATTCTATTTTCACATTTACTTAAGTGACAGAAAGTCAGTTTTCTCTGATCATCCCACTATAGGCATGAACTACTCTTGGAATTTCTATCCTCTCCTGTATTTTTATAGATTCAGTTACCACCTCATACATGATTTTTATTTATTTTTTTATTTTAACAAGTATCTGAAAGCACAACCCAGAAAAAAAGAGTAATAAAAGAAAGAGAAAAGAGATTTACTAGTTATATGAAATTAAATATGTATGTTGAAAGTAGCATTAGATTAGTACTGCATATAAAAATGAGTTCATATTAATTTAGCATTTTAAAACCATTATTAAAATCAAATCAATATTCAATAATTAGCAAAGGCAGAAAACATGGTAAGAATTATACCCAGAATATACAATTAATAAGAGTTGCTACTTAATCTGAGAAAGTCTGTCCTGATTATCACAAATCAGGCAAGATGTAATATTTTAAAATACTATGTAAGAGAAACCCAAAACCTAGATGTGGTATAAGTCCATGTGCAGAAATATAGTCCATAAATAATCCCCAGGTTAAAATAAATTCAGTATCAGACTTGTTTTTCAAATGTGAAGTTATTTTTGCATTGATACATATTCCCATAGCTTCGTTTGTCCTTCCTCTAAGAAAGGAACTATGTATATTTTTCAGCAAAAGGCATAAAGAATCCTAGCAGCAGTTATCATATATAGAGCAAAACCTGTATACTTGGTGAGAATATCAGGCTTAGTAATGCACAACAGAAAAACAGCGGGAAGGAAGTCAATATTTAAAATGTATTCATTTTATGATGGAATCATCTTCCAGAATTGTTGAGCTTTATAAAATTGTCACCACATATTAAAAGAAAAAAAATCTATCCTGATTATTGTATTTCCAGCAGTTTTTAAAAAATATGAATTATCTATTTTGCCAGTCAATCATGGTATAATATACCAGTATTAAAAAATTGTATCAATTTTCTCTGAGTGCAGTATTTGCTATAAATTTAATATTTATCTTCCATTGGTATTCCCATTGTTCCATAACAATCCTCCTGTCTAGATTCTCTATCCATTTAATCATACAATCTTTGACTTGTTCAGTTTCTGAATCATACTTCAATAGCAATTATAAATAAGCACAATATTTTAGATGTTGAATACATAGAATAAACATGTGATATGTTAATGGGTCAAATACATATTCAGAAACATATATGATACTGGTATACCATTATCCCAAAATCAAGGGAATGGAGAGATTTCTACTAAATAGGTGTTTGGTTACAAAATGCCATTTGTAAAATACACATATGATACAAGGGTAGCCATCTGGGATCCATGCTTGGCTGCACTTCCCTGTTGAGAGTACACTTAGTGACAAGCTACAATATTATGCTTTGATGATATCTGATGCAATATCATTGATATTAGTCAAGGGTTAGGGTTCTATCTTATAGTATATCTGAGTCAGATTTTTTAAAGAATATCTGAAATATTCAGATACCCATAAATATTCTACTTGGTTTCTGATCCTTGGCTTATAGTGGGTGAGGAGAGAGCGATTCATTTGTGCACACCAGTGGCAGGAGTCACTTCAAAACTTCCCTATGTTAACTATAGCACTTCTTACTGGATTGTTACATAGATACAGCCTCCTAGCAGGCAATCTAGCTTTGCTTAACTTCTCTGTGGCCTTGGCCAAAGAACAAATATGAATGTTGTTTCTGCACTGAGAATACTGCATTATCTGTCTGCCTCCCTATTCCTACCTGAAATACTGATCACGTTGGGTGCCAGTTGACTATCCCTGGATTAGCGAATTGACAGAATACAAATTGTATTCTTTTCTGAGCGTGCCTTTAGACAGATTAACAAGATAAACATTTGTTCTAGTAGAAATGCTGTCTATCTACCTTAAAAGCTTGGGGCAAGTTGTTAAATTTTATTCATATCCTTTAATTAAATAATTAAGTGCAATTATCGCTATTATAGCATATTTTACTTTTACTAGAACAAAATACAGTGCATTTTTGGCTTCATGTTTTCTTCATGTTAAATTCCTTCTGTTTTCACTTTCCTGATTTCCAGCCCGAGCAGTCACAGGCTCATGCTAATCCTAAACCACTAGAGATAACTAGGTCTCCACGAACATGACTCTTAAATCTTAGAAACCACAGAACGGAGAAACCAAAATGTTGAACAAGCTGCACAGATGCCTATGTCTGTGTGTACCTGCATGTGTTAACAAATGTAGGCAAATTATATGTATATTAGGAGAATATCTGCCAGTTTTTGCATTTCCCAAATGGTTGTTCCTCCCATGGTAGGCAGTCCTGAAGTGAAATTTTATTTATGAACAATTAGCTGTTTTCATTTTGAAAAAATAGCTGGTATTTGTTTACAATCTGATTATCTTGTTGATTAAGAAGCAGACAGCTCTCTTTTTCTCATACTTGTTTCAGTGGACATTTGGCCTGCTGGCAAATACTAAACCATAATGACAAACTGCAAAAAAGCTTGACCTCTGACTTTGTCCAGTAACCTTTTGTTCGATTTGTGCTTTAGTCAACCAATACCTGATTAGATGATGCTTGGCTTTGGACCCATGAACTAAGATAAAATTCAGATTTATAGCTTTTCATTCAAGTTCCTCTACAGCACTCTAATTATGACCTGAGTGTAAGTACGTCACAACTTCTTATTTTAACCCACAAGCCATCTTAAATAGCCTAAGCATAGAAACAGAAACCATTGCTTTGATCTTGCAAATATATATTGGTCAAATCCATCCATAGTCATGACTGGGTTATTATGTAGATAGGACATTGGGCTGTACAAAAACGTTTGCATAGTGGCTCATAATTTTCAGCACCGGCAGCTTTTAAAACTTCTATCTTCCGCCTCACAAAGCAGTTCCATTTTATTTTCATTACATACCAGTTTTAAGAAGAATCCTTCAAGTAATCAATACTCTATTTATTACTCTTCGTTTATCACTTGCTAAACAAAGTTCATTTTCCTGCAAACTCCAGATCCTGCCACAATGTGCCTTGCAAATATGACTGTACAGTTTGTATGTGTTGAGCAGAGATCTCAATCATTTTCAGTATCCCATTTTTACCTCAAAGGTTCATATGGTTTGTCTCATCAGCCTTATGCTTTGCCTCCAGGAAATCAACCAGTTCATATGAAACACTGCTTGTGAACTAAGGGGTGATGTGCTTGAGAAGCCATGACCTTCCTGGCTCTCAATGAAGCACAAAAAATAAAGTGATAAAGAGCCACCTTGTGGCTTTTCTGCAAATACAAAAGAGGTGGGGGGGGGGGGGGAGAAGCATACGCATGTTTTTCTCTCTCTCTTGTACAACTCTAAAGAGAAAGTGACTCAGAGAAATGAAGGGATGGCCCTGAAATTTCCAGTGGATGAACAAGAGGCTTCACTGTTTTATCCATGGCAACAGTTAGATATAGAAAAAGACAGAAAGAATTCCTTCCTTCCTTCCTTCCTTCCTTCCTTCCTTCCTTCCTTCCTTGGTTGACCATCCCACTGTTCTGGGTACTTTAAGAGAGCTTTTGTGAGGCAAATGTTATTCAGGATAAAAAGAAAATAAATAGTCTGATATGGTCAAGAGGCAAAGCTAAGCCTGGTTGCTACATCTGAAGGCCCACCATGATGGCAGCTGGAGCCAATTCATGATAATGGAGAAAAGATGAATCAACCCAGGGTATGCTGTTGTGGCTTGACAAGCCGTTGGACCAGGAAGGAAGGATTACTAAACTTTAACTTTGCAGAAGGACATGCAGGGATGTCATTTTAATGGATGGCTTTTTCTCCCACAAATACTATGGACAGGCTTGCTAGAAGAGAACACAAGCACCTAGCAAATCCAATATAGCGGTAGTGGCTATGCTATCATGCTAAGAGATTCTGAATAATTCCTGAAAATAAAGGAATCTATGTATCTTCTACTGAGAGCTGCAGAAAAGCTTACTTTTTAATTCTTGGAGAATCCCCATCACTTTCACTGTTTGGAGAAATGCTTTTTAAAATATTTAGTTGACCGCATTCTGCAAATGACCATGCATTTTACAAAAAATAAAAATCTTCATGCTGTTAGTTAAAGTCTTCAAATAACAACTCGGTTTCATTCCTTTAATGTGAAAAATTCAAAACATCACCAACAGGCATCAGTTTAAAAAACAAAACAGAACACCAAACTGTCAAAGTAAATTATGTAATGATCACTCTTCCTTGTACTCTGACTAACAGAGATATTTGAGTCTGTAACCCAGGATGGAAGGTTTTTTTTTTCCTTCAAAAAGTTGTATTTATCAGTAAAGAATTCTGTTTTTATTCAGAGTAAACAGAGTTCCCTCTGAGAAGACAGGCAGGAGAGAAATAGAATAAATAGTAAAATAAAAAGAGTATTACTAACAGATAGTAAACTGACAATAAAATATAATGACAGATATTTTCCTACCTCCCATCCATTATTGGTGTTTTTAAGACTTTGTTGATGTTCTCCTACATATGGTCCAAATCTTTCACCTACTTCAATCTTCCTTTTTGTCCATATCCCTAATCCGGCTCCAGGAATATTTGATTCTCGAAGCTCAAACTCTGATGGAATTGGGATGTCATCAGGAATATATATTGGAACTTTGTAAGGAGATCCCTCCTTTGGTGTGAAGGCTTCACCTGATGTTGCTGGAGAAGACCGTTCACAGATACTGAGTGACAAAGTGCTTGGCTCTCCATCATTTTCAGGTGTTTCTTCCACTGGAATCTCAGGGAAACTCTGATAGAAAGATTCATCTGAAAAGGATTCAAAACATTAAAAGCAAGATGACAGGATGTGCAAGAAAACTGATTCTAGTGTTATTCCCATAAAATTATGTAATATCCCAATGTTTTGTTTATATAACTTGTACATAATTATAGTTTTGTAGGTGTGTGTGGCTCTCAAGATATTGTTGAACACCAATATCCATTGACTTAATCAGCATAACCTATGGTGAAGGGTAGTGACATGTACAATCCAACAAAATTTAGAGAGCCACATCTTGCCCATGCCTGTTTAGTAGAAAGCATTCTATTCCTGAGAGTTAGCCAATCACTGGTGTCAATTATTAAGATATGATTGGCTGACCTTCAGGAACAGCATGAATATGCAGTACATACTGTAAGGGGAATCAAGTCCCACCATGACACAGAGTGTTTGACAATATGTAGCCTGAAAATTCTACCCTTGAAATTCATTCAAAGTAATTCCTCTGTATTGTAAGTCTCTTAGAAGCGGATATATGCAATATACTTCCCAGCATGGACTTTATTTAACAGAATGTGCTGTAATAGAGTTGCTATTTGTTTTATATTCATGTAATAATATAGCTCATAAATAATTATAAAAATAAGGCAAATTTTTAAATTAGCAGAAAAAGGGTAAATCAGCAAGTAAATATGCAAGTGTTTTACCAAAAATGCCTGCTAGAACATAGCACTCTTTAAAGCATGGCCAAGGAGGTTTTCAGACAGACATATTTTGACAAGCTAGTCTTCAGCTGGGAACTGCAATTAAAACACCCTCTCTCTTGCCCACCAATTGCACTTCTCTTGATGAAGGGAAATGAAGAGGATTTCAGAAACTGAGCATCGATTTCTAGTTCTCTAGCAGAATAAACTTCTCCAAATTTGATCATTTTAAAACCAAAACAGGTACAGGAAATAAATGATAAGCCAGTTGAAGCAACATAAAATAGTCCATCCCACCAACTGCAGACATAGATCTGCTGTTTAAAGTCCATTATCCATTAATCCAACCTGGAAGTGAATTAAGTCACAAATGACTAACTGTAATGGACTGGATAAATACAAACAAACTATAGCTTAATCCAGATAAGTTGAAGTGTTCCTGATATGTTGAGAGGTAGATGAAGTAATGAGGTTTCAACTGTGTTGGATGGGATTATGTTCTTTGTAGATCCATGTTGGGTGCACAGCCATGTTCATACCTGAACCTGGATATGCAAGGCTTCTTAGAGACCAGGAATGAATTTAAGATGGATTGCCACTACAGTGAGTTCATCTTTCATAAAGGTCAAAGGTAGTTCTGCCGAAATTAGAATTCAGCAGAAATAAGGTGGCCATATGTCAGCCCTAGTAGATGGACCAGAAAATCAACTCCACAGGAAGGCTAACACTACTTTTGTTGAGATTGGCTATAGTAAGAGAATTTTCCAAGTCTGATTGTACTGAACTCCTTATAGTTCAGTAAATTAGGGAGGTGTCTGCCTGAGCCACTTCCAAGTGTTATTTGGCTGTTCTGAACTGCAAAAATGTTTCAGCCCCTTTTATCTAGGCAACAGCTCTTGCATATCTTTGTCAAGGTCATTTTCCTTGTTTTGTACATCATATTTAGCAAAAATAAGGTATCCAAATTGGCTGTTACATCTCTGTGTGTGTGTATGTTTGTGAGTGTCTGTGTGGATGGATGGATGGATGGATGGATGGATGGATGGATGGATGGATGGATAATCAGTCTAAATTAAACACTGTAGGATGAAGGCCTTTTCACTGAAGGTTATGGACCATATTCTACCATGCTAGTCCAGTACAGATTACTACATAGATGTTTTTCAATTTCCCAGGGCTGGGACAGAGAGTGACTAGCCCAAATTCACCCAGGCAATTTGCATGCCTAAAGGAGGACCAAAACCTGGGTCTTCCTGCTCCTAATCCAGCACCTTAACTACTACACCACACTGATTTTCATGTATGTATGTATATACACATAAATACATACACGCACATCTACATATACACAGTCATACCTACATGAAGACACACACACACATATGAGTGAAAAAATAATAAACAAGCATATCAGGAAGGAATGGGAATATCTGAAAATTTGTACCATGCTGTGTTAGTTTTGCTAAGGAACTATTTCTGGCCTTATAGCACAGCCTTAAGAAGTTTCAGGATGATTAATACACAGGGAAGATGGTTGGATTACTAGATATACGTCACACATCCCTCCTTTTATCGCTTCCTGGATAGGTTTTTTTGGACTTGGCATCATTTATCACTAAATATTAAAGTAGCTGATAAAAGATTTGAGAACACGAATCTCCATGTCCACCACCATACAAAAATAAGTAGCACTTTATTTACTTAACTGAAAAAATCCCATTGCTATCTTTTTGGTAAAACAAGACGTTCAAGTTACAAGGGGATAATGAGGAAACATTGGCAAGAATGTTTCCTAGGCAATAATTCTCAATGTTTAATTTGATTATAACTTCATTTCTAAATATGTTCCAAATCTTCCAGGTGCCACAGGGTCAGACAAGAGTGTACTTTCAAACTCTCTGTTAATGAGAAGTTTTCTTTGTTATTCAAAGCATCCTGCTATGTTTTGCAAAAGGGGCAAATCCTCATGGGTGCTAAAGGTATTTTGTGTCTTGATCTTCTAATCTTTATGAAAACAGATGTTGCCAGGAAAGCACCCTTAATTTCCTCCCCCAGCATAATTTATCTCTGTATGAAACAAACCCCATAAAAACCTAAGCATGGGAAGTTGTACACACACAATTGTCGTTCTGAATTCCAGGCAGACCTCTTCTAGATAATAAAATTGTCCCTGTTAGGAACTGGATAATATAAATGCAATGTCTGAGTTGGGGAACAGATTAGGGAACGTGGAAGTTTAGACATTTCCCATCATTAAAAAAAATAATAATATAAATCCTCATTGCTATTTTGCAGTAAAAACATGAGCAAGCTTCAAAGGAAGCCCTGGAGTAAAGGTTAATTGCTACTAAAAGGCCAGGGTGGACACTGTTGTGTGAGCATTCGGCACAAACGTGTTATGTTGGCAGGCAAGAATGTATGGGGCTAGCATGGCGATGTTCCTGATGAAGATGATAGAGCAGCTGTGTGCCAAGGCTAATGCCAGGGTTTTAACCTTGTGGAGCCTGGGGTCAGTTTAAACAGTAACCTGGGCTTCTGTGTGGAACGTAAGGAGGAGGGAGACTTCCTTCCACTTGGAGAAATGCTTCGCTGTTTAGCATCCTTTTCCATTCCAAAAGCCATAAAACTTTGCAACATACTATGGAAGTGTGTGTGTGTGAGAGAGAGAGAGAGAATTGGAGAATTTAAAGCAGCCAGTGCCCCCTTCACCTTCGGCAGCAAGAGCTAATAAGCTAAATAGAGAAATATGCTTGTGGTTAACAGCTAAGTGCCATTCAAGGGAAAGATCAGGGTTGTCTTTTTCTAACCCTTCCATAAGCATGCTGAGCTAAGTGCAAAATTCAGGCTGCAGTGCAAAGTCCAGCATTTTGAGCTTAGGTTTTTCTCTCTTGCTCTGTTTTAAAGCAATGTTTTATCTTACCTTTTAAGATTCTAACCTTTATATCCAATATTCAAATTCTAACCTGAGTCTTATACAGGCTCAGTTAAAAATGATCTCCTTTGACCCTTATATATTGTGTTCAGACCCTTCCTATTTATTTATTTTTATTATTATTAGACTTAGAAGGCCACCTGATTCCAAAATGACTGGGTGCCTCAAATAGTTAAAAAGAAAAGAGGAAAGACAATCAAAAGAGAGAATGTGTATGCCCATGTATCCTAGGGGAATATCTAGAATATATTCTAACCTGGGTTGTTCCAATATGAGTAACCTCTCAGATGTGTGAACTTCACTTCTCAGAATTCTGGGCACTATTCATACTAGCTATGGCAGTGTATCTCAACCTCAGCAACTTTAAGATGGGTGGATTTCAACTCCCAGAATTCCCCTAGCCAGCATGCTGGCTAGGGGAATTCTGGGAGTTGAAGTCCACCCATCTTAAAGCTGCTAAACTTGAGAAACACTGAGCTAGCAAACGCTCCATGCATCTTCAAGGTCCCCTTTCAGGTAGCATGTAGGCAAGTGCCTTCTGAAATCTTGATAGAATTTCCAAACTTGGGGATTTGTGTTAATACTTTGTTTGCCCCTTCTCATACTACAGAGAAATAAAATAAATTATACACAACATGCCAAGTTTGTTTTCCTCCCTTTCTTTTTTCCTACAGAGTTTACCCCACTGCAGCCAGAATGAACAGATATTTATAGGGATAAAAAAATAGCTTGCCACTCCAAAATAATTCTAAAAATTATCCTCAGTCCAAGGTTTGACCTAACCATTCTGACTTTGCAGGAACATACTGTAGCTCCAAGAGGCTGAATCAAGAAGGAATAATTTCCCCACACCCTACTGAAATTTGTAGAACTCTCTGTTTTACCATTTAATAAGTTTTAGTGCCAGCAATGTGCCTGTTGAAGAAGAAAAAAAAGTTTTAGACCTCAGAAATGTACACTTCTTTAAATAATCTGTTATATCCCTTTTTGCCAGACTCAGAATCATAGTGGTGTAGCAAGATTTGTTTCAATATCAGTTAAGCTTGAAGGTGATTATGAGGTTGGAAAATCTACTCTGAGGAAGAAGAGGAATCCTGGGCAAAATATATTTTCCACTCAGTAGCATGATGTTAGGAGTCCTGACAGCCTTGAGAGTCAGAGCCAACTCTGAAGTTTTAAAAAATCCAATTGTTTTGCTAATCTAAAAAGACACTCTCATTTTTAAAAATCTGGGAACTTGCAAGCTATAAAATAATATCGTAATTACAAATTCAGTTAACATGCATAATAATAAAAATGAAGGCTATGATACTGTAGAGTGGAAACATCCATTTTCACAATATTTTGATCCAGGAAAATAATAGATTTCTCTACTGGACTTTTCAAGTAAATCCTTGAAATGTTTCAAATTCTGAATTCCATAAAGATACTTCCTCAGTGTACTTCTCACACATTCTTTCTCGCTGTTCACCTATTCTTACAGATTCTTAAATGTATCACTTGTGTAGTGTCTCTGTCATTATTAATAATACTACTTTTGAATTCTGGACCCAAGAGATTGAAAGCAGCATAAATTACTATAATAACATTATTCAAAGCACTCCACTTGTAAATGACTGTAACATTATTTAAATCACATTCTAAAACATTTCATTCAACAATTGAATTCTCCTCCAAATTTCCAATTCCTCCTTCTCCTCCTCCTCCTCTGCCTTCTGGAGGATAAAGGCAAATCAGGACCAGCAGGTCCCACCATTAGATAATACTACACTGATAATACTACAATATTTCATGGAGATGGGATGACTGAAGACATTTTCATTGTTTGATTTTTAAATATTTGTTTAAAATGATTTGCATTTGTTGATAGTGATTATGAGCCACTATGGTAGGACTGTTACATTGAAAGGCAGGGTATAAGCAGTCGTAATGGGGAAAGCCCTAAACTACGGGATGGCCATTTTAACACAAAGAAAATATTATCACACTTGATTGCACAATCTAGATAAGAGCATATGGACATAAACTCTAACCAAGCTAGTCAAATAACCAGGTATTCCTGCATACTTGTCATTGATAAGAATTCCCAAATTACATACTACAGAAGCTGCCTGCAGTGACAGTCCTGAAGGGAGGGAGGGAGGGAGGGAGGGAGGGAGGGAGGGAGGGAGGGAGGGAGAGAGAAAGAAAGAAAGAAAGAAAGAAAGAAAGAAAGAAAGAAAGAAAGAAAGAAAGAAAGAAAGAAAGAAAGAAAGAAAGAAAGAAAGAGGGAGGGAGGGAGGGAGGGAGGGAAACAAGGGGAGATAAGGGAGAAAGAGAGACAATCTGCATGAAAAACAATAATCTCAGTCTTGCCTAGATTTAATTTAAGGTGAGTATTCATCCAACCAGAAATCCTAGTTAAGTGGGAAATCCTAGTTAAGTTAAGTCTGCATCATCTAAGACTGAGGCAGAAGAATAAACTTGAATATCTCATTGAAGTAAGTTAAAACAAAAAGAATACAGAAGCCAATGACAGAGACACAAAGTAAGCAACAGTGGACCTAAGATCAAATCTTGAAGGATACCCACAGATAACTGAAAGGGCTGAAGGTAGAGATCTGTCCAGTTAACCAAAAATTTGTGATGAGAAATTTAAGGAAAAAAACTAATGGGAAACGGAATCATGGATGCCCAATGAATTCAAGAAGAAAATAGGACTTTACTATCAAGGATGTCAAGAGCTGCAGACAGATCCAGTAGCACCAATTCCTGGAAGAGAGGAAAAGGTCTCCCACAGAATGTTTGGTGGGGTTTTTCCCCCCCCTTAATCTGTATATGTTAATGACAGCCATACAAAATGCTTGTCTGCAGCATAGTTTCTTGTTTTTGTTTCTGTAGCCAAGAATTCTGCATAAATTCTAGAGTCTATCCAGCAAAAGTGGGAGCTGTAATCAGTGCAGCTCTCCCCTTAGAAGAGCAACCTGAAGCTGGCAACAACTGGATTTCTTTCCTTTGGAAAATGCAGCTGAGGGTAGTTAATGAACAATAAGATCAGCTGAATGGTATCGCTTGACATATACATGTTATTGTGCACTCATGGAAAAACAAAGCACTCTTTAATTTTTTTTCACAGGAAACCCTAAAATGTTTAATGTTGTATATCAGTGGTGCATTGGGGAAGAAAATAAGCTAGAACCATTCATAATACATCTACAAAGTCCTTTCTTGTCATCCTAGGCTCTCTTTCTTCATATAATGCTACAGTGCAATAGAATCATGAACTGGACAGTATAACAATGGAAGAAAATAGAAGGAAATTCAATAAAAACAAGGACCCAGAGGACATGCCCAGGCAGACTTTTTCTGTGATGTCATCATTGCGTAATGTTTCATGAACTTGTGTGGAATATTTCACATACTTTCTATACCTCTTACTCCTTTAAATTTAAGTAACAAATCTGAACATTTGAAAATGTAAGATAGAGATGGGTACTTTGATAACCACTGATCAAACTAAAACTTGATCTTCTTAACTATTTGTTATTTCTTCTTTGAAAAGGCTGACACATTGAAAGCAATGGTTGCCAAATTTCAATAACCCCTGCCATTTCTGCTCCACTCCATTTTCAGATCTACAGCAGGCCTGGCCAGCAATTTAAATGGGGAAGAAGAACATGGGCTTCCAACTGAAGCAGGCTAAAGAACAGTGACCAGAAGCCAAGCAAAAGACAAAGCAAAGAAGCAGGTCTAGGGCAGTGTTTCTCCACCTTGGGACCTTGAAGATGTGTAGACTTCAACTCCCAGAATTCCCCAGCCAGCTGGCTGAAGAATTCTGGGAACTGAAGTCCACACATCTTCAAGTTCCCAAGGTGGAGAAACACTGGCCTAGAATGACAACAGGAAGAGTAAAAATGACAAATCCTCCAGTTCTCTCTTCCCCATTATCTCCACATTTCAGCCACTTGAAAACCAACCAGTTTCTGAAGGCATGAAGCAAAAACATTACATTTAAGAGGTCCTTAATGGATGCTATGCCTGCCTTCCCTGCAATGTTCAGCCCAGGTTTGCCTAACATGCTAGTTACAGGTATTCCAGGGTGGGATACTATGATCAGAAAGACTTGTTTTCAAATTAAATCCTCTGAATGACTTTGGGGTTCAACTTTGCCTACCCCACTGGGTTATAGTGAGAATAAATGGGAACATAGCCCTCTGAACTCCTTGAACAGTATAGAAGATAAGATAAAATTTCCTTTGAACTGAACTTGATGTCTGGTGATTTAATGGAAAGATCAATGTCATTTTCCTGGTACCCATACAGAAGTGATGTGCCATGGCTTTCTTCTAGATTTTGTTTTACCTAATCTAGTCTACAGCCCTGGGGTTTCCTTGTGGTCTCCCATCCAAGTATTAACCAGGCCTAATTCTGCTTATTTTTTTTTAATAAGTCAAGACTGGCAAGGTTAACAGTTAACAAACGATGAAGAACTAGAAACAAACTTCCTCTTCTAAAAATGAAGAGGAAGTCTTCATTGAAAAATGAAGTCAAATTTTTGCTTTGAATTCTAGCCCTTGATTTATAAGTGAATGTGGCACTCCTAGCAGAGAATTCATTAGTAACTTAAAAGGGTTCCCAAAATCAGAGTTTAGCAAACTTAGGAAAAGAATTATATACTTGCATTGCTGATCCCCATATTAGTCTACAAACTGCACACATTATTTTTCTGCATGTCACAGAATAATGTACCTGTGAAAATACTGATCCCAAAACATACATTCTGCCTCCCCCTCAAAGAAAGAAAGGAGCCGAGCTACTGAAAATCCATAATGAACTGCAGGAAAAAACAAAATAAGACACCAATAAAAGCTAAAGACTTTGAGAATGGAACAACCCCCCCACCCCAGCTGCAGCTTAAGAAAAGATCAATTCTCTATGAGTAAGTGGTCGTTCTCAACTAGCAGTTAATACCATGTAATAATATGCTAACTGCACTAGAACGCCACATTGTTTCTGGAACATGTCAATATCAGCTCATGCAATAACTAGCAACATTTGGGACTCTGGATAGCGTCAGTTGTGTCTAATTGAGTAACACTGTCTAAGGCAATTGACGTGCACCAGACTTCATCTCTTAATTAGGGGCCAATATTGAAAGACTCTGGGTCAAATTCTGCTTTTCAGTTACATGGATGCTGTTCTTCTTGATGTCAGCAAGAGCTACACCTGTGTAACCCTGTTTGGAATTAAGCATTCTGCATTTTATAAAGCTAGGGGTAATCCCTGCAACAGCACAACACTGGATTTAGTTGCAGTTTTCAAACCTCGTATTTATTTATAGTATAGCCCAACCAACTTTGATTAGTGTATTTATACTATCTGTACTTTTCCTCTGCTAGAACTCAACTGCAGTCGTAAACACTGTTGAAAAATTATTTGCAGTAAGCAGGTCTTGAACCACCCCATTACTTTTAGCAAGAGTACCAGCAAAGTTTTGCACTGGTTGATAAAGTTTGCTCAGAAGAATACTTATGCTTCTGATTTTCAGACTACATTCTATATCACTTACAGATGGAAAATGACAGCTCCTGGATTTTATATATCAGAGAGTTAAATCATCGAAAGGAAATCAGTACAGCTATGATGAAATAATATGCTATAGGAGTAACTGACCAACCAATACTGACTGATCCTATATGTTTCCATAATATGCCTAGAACAGATTTCCTCAACGTGAAGCCCTCCAGATGTTTTGAGACTGCAAGTCCTAGAATTCCCAGCCTGACCATTTTGAAGGAGAAGGAAAAGCTGAAGGAAAATTATTATTGTTGGTCACACAGTCAGCCAGGTGTTTAGACTGGATTTGGCCTTTTTATCCACCTATCAAGTCCTTCCCAAGGACCTGGGATAGGCAGATGTGATTGTTTGATGGTGTTAAAGATATTGTCGCAGATTGTAAGCTGTTCTAAGTAAAGCTGCCTTTTGCAATTGACTGATGGTGATTTTGTCAATGCTGATGGTCTTCAAGTGGTGCTCCAGATGTTTTAGGATTGTACCCAAGGCACCTTTTACTATTAGTACTATCTTTACTTTCTTTTGCCACAGTCATTCTATTTCTGTTTGCAGGTTTTTATATTTTGTGATTTTCTCCAGTTCTTTCTCTTCTATTCTGCTGTCTCCAAGTTGTTGTTGTTATTATTATTATTATTTAAACTTGTATGTTGCTTGAAGAAAGAGACACAGCAAAGGGGATGCATAAAGAGTAAGCCATATATTAGTAGGTATTACCGTATTTTTCCGACAATAAGACGACCCCCATTTTTCCAACCCCAAATTAAGAAATCAATATTTTAAAGATAGTGCAGAACACATTTTTATTTAGTAATTAGGTAACATTGACCTGATACACTCGGTGGGAGGAGGTCCAAACCGTCTCTCTGCAGCTCTATTTCCAGGCTCTCTTGCATAACTGATTACATTCAGTCACGAGTGAAACCGCCGATAGCTTCTCTCTGCAAACAGACTTCCTCTAATTGGTTTGTTCAGCATCAGCTGACATCAGTTACATCAGGCTCATGATTGGAGGAAGTCTGTTTGGGACACAAGCTATTTCACTCATGATTGGAGGCTAGCAATAGGAGGAAGCCTGCCTGCAGAAACAAAGTATGGGCAGTTTTGCAACCACGCAATTTTCGGCTGACTTCCTTGAATAAGACGCCCTTCAATTTTTAGGGTAAGGATTTTAGAAAAAAGTATCGTCTTATAGTCGGAAAAATATGGTAAAATGGATTGCATGAGAGTACAAGAGGGAACAGTTCTAGATAGGAACAGCCTTACTATCTCTAGTAATAGATACTACTATGTTACTACCATTTCAATTAACACTTTTATACCACATAGTCTTTTCTTTGCACATTCAAATCATTCCAAGTGCAGCCACAGATACCCCTGGCTAGTACTCTGAGTATCGATTTTTGGGAGGCCGGGGTGTGTTACGTGCATGCGAACAGGATAATTCCAAAAATCTAAGACAGCTACTGATTGATTCACCAGTGTTGCAGCCTGACCTGTTCTGACACAAAATAACTCCAATCCATATCCAAAACTAAAAGCCCACGGCCAATCCAAAAACCAAAACCAAATATAATTGCACCAACAATGCTGGAATAAAATCAGTTCATTCCTAATATTTTGGCTAACTCAATTGCAGAACATTCTATTAAGTGAATTAAACTTTATTGTACAGTACTGTTTTTAACCAGCCTACATTAAAAATAAGTCATTTTCAGGGTCTTGTCATTTTAAACTGGGTTTTCGGAAAGTAATACTGGGAACTATGCATCTTCCTGTTTAAAAGAAAATTGTGTAAAAAAATTTCCCAAATGACAGTAAAGTCTATGAACGGAATAATTTATAAAACTAAAGTTAGAGGGAAAAACTGAACATTGTAGCGGCAACTAATTTTAATTGGATTCAGTTTATTATGTTTTCTAGAGTATCACAGAAGCAGAAGAAAGGATTAGAATTATTTCCACATTTTGTCATTTGACATAATGAGGAAACAGAAGGAGGCCTTCATCCTTGATGAGCATGGCAGACCACGGGAGATGTTTCACATGCCAGGATACAATAGTGTCAGAAAACAAGTATTCCACCATAATGCAGCAAAGCATACTTGGTCAGGAATGAAATAGCTACGTCACTCACTTTCCTTATGGAAAAACACCATTTCTAAAAGGGTGAGGACATACAAGTTGGAGAATGAGAAAAGGGACAGAAACTTTGCAGATACACCCCTCTGTTTCTCTAAATCAGATTAATGTTTATTTGTCACAGCGCTTTTGGGTAAATAATTTGTACTTATTTCTAATATATACATGGTGGTCTTAGCTTAATAAATGGTAAGACAGAGATTTTCCGGTTACTTAACTATCTTCCTCCCTTCCTGATTCACACAGGTGTGCCTTATCACATCTTTGATATGCTTGCTTGGTTAGAAAACTAAAATACTTTCACTTCTCAGGCTTCATTTTAGAAAAAGGGGCGAAATAAGTCCTTCCCAAGCTTCTTAAAATTCCAGCATTTTTGTCAAATTGTCCTTGCTGACATTTCCCCTGTCCTTACCCAAAGCTGCCATCTTTTCCATCAGCCAGTCTACCCTGCAGATCTCTTTCAGTTCCTGCATGCTCCTGCTGGGTTCTCAACTGTGTCTGGATTCACAGAGACTTCCAGTCCACACAGCACACGTACCACACCAGCAACCTCCAATAACAGCTTCCATTGCCTAACACTTCTGCCTTTTTATATATTTTCATCAAAAGGCAGACGTGTCTCTTTTAAGTGCCTTAACTGGACAGGAAACTTCTAAATGTCTACTTGACAGTTGCCTGGTGCTGGCAAGAAGGACAGAAAACCTTTAACCTTGAGACCCTTTGGTAACACCCATGTCCACCCCATCCTGTCAGAATGACAAGTGTGATGTCATCATGCCTTCTACCAGGCATCCATGGTGCCATCAACTGCATGAAGAACTATGCTAAAAGCACTAATAAAAGTAGAGAAACATGTTTACATGTGTGTATGTTTCTTAATGATCAATCAATGAATGAATAGAAACAAATTTCTTATTTTTTTCCCCACCCATCTTTTTGCAACTTCTTGCCTATGGTAGGTCCTGGAGAACATGGACAACTTTCATCCAAGTTTCTGATATTTTGTTTGGTCTTGATATATAGTAAGTATTTGGGTGGGGGGCGGAGGTTCACCCACACCAACACATTTGTGACTACCTTTCAGAAATTATAGGTCATTCTAAGTGCCTGTTATCATAAATAAAAAAATGTCACAGTTTTCATTGGTGGGGTCAAACAGCCCTTACACTGGGGATTGATCAATGTCTTTTCCTTTCAACACAGCACTGTAGCTCCAGGCATAGTGCAACATTAGCCTGTATAAGCCACATCACATTTTATTTGGAAAGAAATACCACTGAATTCAGTGACTGCATAATCAGTAGCTTACTCACTTATTTTTATTTGTCTTGTTAAGCCATAGCGTATTTTGTTTGGGTGTGCTTAGCATATTGTGTAAACCCTGCCAATACTGGTTTATCCAATAAATCATGTTAAGCAAACCATAGCTTAGATGATACTAAACCCTGCCAAAGTATTTATGATAATTAACTCACTATCCAAGACTTGGAACTAGTACAATATTTAAAAAAATGTCCTCAAAACTGTTCAGAAGTTTATGAGTGAATCAGTCTGACTGCTCTTGGACCACTTCACTGGAGTAGGAAGAAAATAGTATCAGAAAGATAAATGAGAAAGAAAACGGATCATCTGTTTCTTTTCATCTGGAGGAACAGCTACAAAAGTGCAAAATGTCTAAGGCAGTGGAGTTCACTGGAATTTTATCTTATATGTGGAACTTATTTTCATTTCATACAGTCCAAAGCCCCCACCCCCACTTGTTAGCTACACCTCACATAAACACAAGCAAACAATGATTAATTCACACGTCACACTAAGGCAAAATATTATTTGCATGGTTCTGGCACACTGCAATACATGGTGCGAACCCAGGCAATTGTTATTCAATAAACCATGGTTAATAAATGATCTTAGCCAGAATATTGGTTATTCTTGGTTTACTGTGATGTGTGAACATAAAACCTGAGGTTTATTCAACAAACCATGATTAAGTTAAGCACAGCTCAACACATATACCCAGTCATTATTTATAAACAGAGAACAAAAACAAATGTGTATTGTTTCAAAACTGTCCTGTGTTCAAGCTTGACATTTAATAATATTCTACTTTCTTCTCTTCCAGTGACGGTATATTAATTTTGGGTTTCCCTACATCTTGGAAACAGACAGTGCTATACTACCACCTACCACAAACATTTTTAATTATGTTATTATACTAAAAAAAACCCTCTTAATAATACTTGGACACCAGATGTGACATTACAGTTAAGCCCTTGAAAAGCTAATAAAAATGTGAGAAATTATTCAACTAATCAGAAAAAAGTATCAAATAATTCACCTCCAGTGTCACAGATGGGGGAAGAGGGGGAGAGAAAGAAAAACGAAATCAAATCCAGACAAGCATTTTCCACCATTCAGTTTGCATGGGAAATTCCAACTCTGGCTTCCCCACCCTACAGTACTTCTTAACTACTAACCATCATCACGTCTCCAAAATCATAACAATCATAACTAACACACAATTAGCTGATTGGGGAAGTCATGAATCTATTCTTTATGCCACACATGAGATATATGGGATTTACTAAGTATCTTAAGAGTGAAATCCTAAACAAGTCTAGAGCGCTTGGAAGTGCCAATAAGGAACTGTGCCTGCTAAATGGCTATACCTTAAGTATATACATATTACAGTTGGTTATGTTTTATTTTTTTTTCCTTCCCACTGTTCCATGCAATAAAGTGACTGATCATACATTTAAAAATATCTTTGTGAAAATTATCACAAAATGCAATGATTACCACCCTGTTCTTCTACTGTTAGAGCCTCTATGTTAGCAATAACTTTTGAGATTCTCATTCATCTTCTCATGTCCTGGCTAGTCAGGGGAATACTTGGCTGTTTTAATTGGTTGCATATCTAATATATTTTAATGGGTGTTTTAATGTTAGTTGTCATGAGAATCTTGTCTGGTTCTAGAATGGTACAATATAATACAACAGGCAAACATGCAGCTTATAACAGTTCTTAAGCTCTCTTTCCCAACATGACCTGTAAAATCTGTTGGCAGGAAAAACTTTCCACCTCCAGTAAAGAAATCAAAGTGCTCTGCAGGATATGCAGTATCTCTGTGTGTCTGTGTGTGTCTGTGTGTGTCTGTGCCACACACACTGTCAAAGTCAAAGTCAAAGTTCTTTATTTCAGATGTTGACAAACCTTATGTAACATAAAGCATGGGAAACAAATATGCTAAAGATAAAATTAGATAGATAAAACAAAAGGAAATAAAAGATAAATTGAAAACAGCCAGTACAGGTGAAATCTTCTTAGCTCAAGTTCATTGAACACTGAGACTATTAACACTATGACTACAGTGAAAAGACCATGATAAATCTAACTATTATTACTAACTTGGAGTAAGTTTAATCCAGACAACCTGTTCCTAGTGAGGTCCACTACACCCGCTGAATACAAATTCTACATTTTCCTCTCTGTGATCCATTACAGCTCTATCACAGGAAAAGGGACCAATTTAAGGGGCCTGTGCTTGCAGAAGCAACAGGTAGAAAGAGTGAGGTCATTCTTTCCAGATGGCCCTCTTCGGCCAAGACTCTCCTGGATGTGCAAAGCTGCTCTTTTCACTGGCAGGGATCTCAGAGGCTTGGAAGTTATTCCTGAAGGCAA
This sequence comes from Liasis olivaceus, assembly GCA_030867105.1. Classification (NCBI taxonomy): domain Eukaryota; kingdom Metazoa; phylum Chordata; class Lepidosauria; order Squamata; family Pythonidae; genus Liasis; species Liasis olivaceus. The sequence goes on from CM061353.1 coordinate 81,803,608, forward strand.
AATATGACATAGAGGAGGAATTTCTGGCTTAGAAATTAGCCCAGCCTTTTTTTAAAAAAAAAATACAAACCAGTATCTAAAACTGTTTTCTTCCATTTCTTTCTTCCACTTGGTAAGTGTTCTATAGAAGTTGGAAACATAGAAGGAAACAGCAGAATAGGCATCGGGGGGGGGGGGGCGCTAAAATTAGATTATAATACAGCTATCAGAACATGAGAGAGTTCCTCTTTGAATCAAGTTCTTAGAAAGTCAGTTTCTGAGCTTGCACTGTGACATCAAATGTGCCAGCCTGAAACTAATAAACTGCACAAAAATCAAGCATCAGGTTGAAATACTTTTCATTAATGAATAATGGAATAACAATTCAGAGTAAGGATCTCCAACATTCATTGATTTGATTTGATTTGATTTGATTTGATTTGATTTGATTTGATTTGATTTGATTTGATTTGATGTGATGATTTAGAAGCCACCCAACTCCAGAATGACTGGATGGTTTAGTTAAAAAGAACCTAAGCATCCAGACAAACTGCACAACATCCACCCACCCAAGGCTCCAAAAATACCTTACCCCAAGGCCTGGGAGAACAGCCAGATTTTTAAAGTCTTGTGGAACATCATCAGGATGGAAGCTAAACAGATCTCTAAATGGATATAATATTGGGCATCATGGATACTAAGTTTGGTTGGCATCACTACATAAATAGAAATCTGAATGCTTCAACATGTACCTATATATCATAATCTATTGCACTATGGGTTTACTTATTGCTTTAGGATTTTTCAGTATGTAGGTTCAACATAATCAAACTAAAAAAACCCTTATGTTGATTTCACCATGCATAACTGCAGTAACAATAACAAATTATCATGTAAATTGCAAGCGTTAGCATCCCTTACGACCAGCAGATATTTGCATTACCCATACAAATATGCTAGTGTTAATAACAGTAGAATAAGAAAAGTACATAGAAAATTATAATTAATTGGTGCAAGCAAGTTTCCATGTTGTTTTATAAGCCTTGTTATTTGAAAGCAAACCTTTAATTGTTGCATAAATACCATATAGATGAATTGGTACCTGGTTGCTTTAGAAATGTTGTCATATTTTGAAGAAAAAGCATCATGTGTACCCAAATGCTAACATAGTCATGGATGGAGATACTCAGTTAAATAGATGTTTGTCTAGAAGAGTCATCATCTGGCTAGCATCTCTGTTGAATGTTTCTAAGCAGCTAACTGATGTATACTAAACAAATTTGGTTTGGCTGCAGCTAAAGCCGCCCTGTGGAAATTCTCAACATACATTTGTTTGATTGAGCTGTCATTTTCAGTTGATCTGCTGATGATCTGTGTCACTTTGTTTAAATGTCCTTGCATTTTTTCTTTATAGAGTGAAAAAAAAAAAAGCCAAAAAGAAAAGAGAAAAGAAAGCCATGCTTTCTGTGATGGATTAAATGGAGGTGAAATTTGAGAGTCACTCCTGTTTTTGATTTCTGTGTTCCCGTACAGGTGGGTCTGGAAAGACAAAGAACTTCATATGCCAACACTTGAAAAAACAGAATAGCGTAGATGGCCTTATGATTTAAAACATCTACAGATGTGTCAGCTTCCAAATGCTCCTGTTCTAAGGAGTCACTAGAGTCAGTAACTGGAACAACAAATATTGTTTATATATATGGGGGTAGCTGAAGTTTCTAACCTTACCGCCATACATCAAAATCTTCATATGGAGGAAAGTCACCATACAGACACACATACAGGTTTATGGTACCACCTCTTTCTGTACCACCAAGGCTTCTGTGTCTGCATTTTATTCTACTTTATTTCTCCTGGATCAATATTTTTGCAACCATATTTTATTGTTCACATTATTAGAACAGCATTTGAAGTGTGTGGGTTTGTAAATGACTCTTTTTTAAAGGCCACCTGTAAATACACCCACATCCATTTTTGTTCTCAACTTTTGCTACCCTTGCAGGCCATTTCCCTTAATGTAGGCAATTGTTAAAGAAAATTGTCCATAAAACCTTTTTACCATAATTTCATGTTATGTTCCTTACTGAATTTATTTTAACTGTAAACCACTCTAAGATTTCTTTGAATAGGAAAGTGCATAGAAATCTTTAAATAAATCTAATAAGTGAGTTATCTAAATTTCTCCAGTGTAACTTTGTTTTTAATGTAACTATCACTTTGGTATACAACTTTCAAAAACACACATTCTTTTTTAAGCATATTTCAAAACAGCTGATTTTGATACACTCAGGGGAAAAGTAGGAAGGATTCCATGGATAGAATTCCTGAAGGGAAAAACAATTCAGGAGGGTTGGAAGTTCTGAAAAATGAGATAATTAAGAGGCTGAAAGTCAAATATCAAAGAAAAAGGACAATAGGACAGACCTGACGAAAATGGTGTTAAGTTTAAGTTTTAAAAAATAGAAAGAAGGGCATTTAACAAAAGCAGAATATTAAGGAATAGCCTGAAACTATAAGGATGAGTTCAGGAAAGCTAAGGCTCAGAATGAGCTAAGGCTTGCAATGAATGCCAGAAAAGGGTTAATTTGGTATGTGAGGGAGAAGAGGTTATTCAAAGAAATGGTTAGTCCACTGGCTGGAAAACATGGTGAGATGATGACCAGGAACAGGGAAGAGGCTAAACAGCTTAATTCCTATTTTGCATCTACCTTTTCACAAAAGGATAAAGTGGTCCACTCTGTCAGAAGCCACATTGTGGGAGGAAGAAGAGAAATAAGTAAGGAATTGGTGAGGGAACACCTAACTGCTTTGAATGAATTCACAACCAGATGGTTACATCCCAGAGTGCTAAAGGAAGAGACAAACGTGATTTCAGAACCACTGACTACAATCCTTGAGAACTCCTGGAGTACAGGGGGTGGGCCAGAAGATTAGAGAAGAGCTAACTTCATTCCAATTTTTTAAAAAAGGAAAAAAAGTGAATCAAGAAACGTATAGATCAATCAGCTTGATACCAGTACCTAGGAAAGTCCTAGAAAAGATCATCAAGCAGTGAGTTTGTAAGCAATTAGAAAGAAACAAGATAATTATTAGAAGCCAGCACAGGTTTTTTAAAAATAGGTCAAGCCAGACAAATCTTATTGCTTTCTTTAACAAAATGACTAGATTAGTACATCAAGGGAATACTATGGTTGTAGCGTACTTAGATTTCAGTTAGGTATTTGATGCATTTGACCATAGCCTCCTCCTTGATAAAAAGGAACAATTTTCAATGGATGGTCTCATTACCAGATGGATTAGCAGTTGATTGAACAGCCATATCCAACACAAGTTTCATAATAGAGCTATGTCTACATGGGCAGAGGTATGCAGTGGGGTAGCCCAGGTTTTGTTCTGTGCCCATTGCTCTTCCACATTTTCATAAATCTCTTAGATGAGAGGATAGAAAGGATGGTCATCTGTAATGGAAGGCATGTGAGAGGAGGATACTGGAATGGAAGATCAAGGCTATCAAGAGGGAGGGAGTGCATTCCAGGAGAGGGTACAGGGCAAGCGCTTTCTCAGCCCACAGCAGGATCGTGAGAAGGGGAAGAGGCTGAGGCTGGCCCCTCCCTAGAGGCTCACAGGGTATATCCACTAGTTGCTTTGGCATAGATTTAGTCTGGCGAGATTCTGTCTTTAGAGTGTAAGCTAATAAAGGAACTGTACTAGACTGGACTGCTTCATCATTGTTCTTGGGCTGGGCCTGACATCATCAAATCTGGGGGAGCAGTGGGCACTGCTAATATCTCAGAGACAGGCTTGATGAATTTTAATAGTGGGCTCTATCCAATTCTGCACTTAGGAAGGAAAAAACAGATCCACAAATATAAAATAGGTGATACTTGGCTCAGCAATAGTACTCATGAAAAAGATCTAGGTATCCTGACAGACCACAGATTAACTATGGGCCAACAATGTGCTGCAGCTGCCAAAAGAGCCAGTGTGGTCTTGAGATGCATCAACAGAGTTATAATGTTGAGATCACAAGAAGTGATAGTTCCACTCCACACTGCACTGGTCAGACCACATCTGGAATACTCTGTTCAATTCTACTCACAAAAATACAGGAAGGATGCTGAGCAGCTGGAAAGAGTGCAGAGAAGAATAACAAGGATGATGTTGGACTTGGAGGATAAATCTCATGAAGAACATTTAAAGTAACTGGGTATGTTTACCTTAAAGAAGAGAAAGCTAACATGATATGATAGCACCCTTGCAATACTTGAAGGGCTGACCCAGGAAAGAGAGTCTGGATTTATTCTCCACAGCACCCAAGGTTAGGACAAGAACCAATGCATTGAAGCTTTACAGAGGGAGATTGAAATTTGAAATAAGGAAGAGTTTCCTGATCATGAGAGCTATTAAGCACTGGAACAGCCTGCTTCCTGGAGTCATGGAGGGTCCATCACTGGAGATTTTCAAGGAAAGGTTGGACAGTCATTTGTCTGGAATAGACCAAGGATTTCTGCTCTGGCAGAGGGGTTGGACTGCAAGATCTCGAAGGTCCCTTCCAATCCTATGATTTTATGATATATCTCAAAAATATTTTTTTCAGATTCTGAATCAGAAAAAAAAAACTTTTTCCACAGCAATCCATGGCAAATTCATTTACAAATTATAATTGCCACTTTTCACCCTTCAATATACTATTATGAATCTTTTCATCAGCTCATTTGAAAGTATTTATATTTTTCGCAGCTGTATTGGATGAGGTGATTTTGGTGTGGATTTTATAATAAATAAAGAGCTATGAAAAATCATATTAGTCATTTGTAGTTGGATCTTAAAACTTTGATTCTGATGAAAATGACCAAAAAATGACTAGATTTCTTGATCGACATGTTTACTTTATAGCATCCATGCCGAGAACATTTCAAAACACAAACGCAAGATGTCAGGAAAGTATGTGCTCTTCATTTGTCCAAAGGAAAGTGTTTACATGAACATCATGATTGTATGTGATTGAGCCAAACTAGAAATACTGCTTTATGCATGCTTCAATATTTATTAGACATTGACATGCCATGGAGACCATAGAAATATTTAACTCCTGGGCACATTGATCATAGGGCCAAAAGGGCATGATCCTGATTTCCTACTGTTCACGCAGTCTTATTTTGTGGCATTTAAAAACTAGGAAAGCTGCTGCTTTGGAAAATCAAAATTCAGTCCTATTGCTTACCCAATAATCCCCCAGTTTACATATGAATCTTTCCAGATTACAACATTAGGGTCCCTCAGTAGACTAGAAGCTTCCCATTGGGCAAAAAAGGAACCACAGGCTGAAAAACACAGCAAGACTATTTACAAAGAGGATAAAATAGATATACTAAAATAGAGTCACTTTGTGAGATGGGTGGTATTTAAACTTGAAATATAAATACATACATACATACATACATACATACATACATACAATGGGACAATGGAATTAGCTCCTGGCGAGGGTTTTTGCAGGGTGTGGTCAAGAAAGCCAAGATGGCACCCGCAACAGCACAATCAATGCTCTGCCTGTTTTTATATGTGTCACGTACACAATGCACATAAAAACAGGAAGAGCTTGATTGCACCATCTTAATCTTTTTGACCACACCCTGCAAACATCCTTGCCACCTGGCTTGCTCACACCTGCCTGGCCCTCATCTTTGGGATATCTGCATGCTACAAATATATCTGCTATATGTACTTCATAAAGCATGAGTTCTCTGTCACGAAAAGGACAAGGGCAAAAGGAAAAGGCCGAACACGACAAAAGCAAGAAAAGGAATTGACTCTTCTTGACCCATACACAGTTGGACCAAACTAAACAAAAGGCTGGCCAGAGCTTCCATAGGAAGCATAATGTTTTTACCTGAAATCTGCTGTTTTTCACACCATAAAAGGAATCCCACAACACTTGTTCTTCATTCCCAATAGTTCAATGGAAAACTGGCTTTTCATAATAGTCACACCCTTTTTCATAACTTTTTCATCACAATCCTGCTTTGTAAGCAGCCCATTTGGAGAACATTGTTTTTGATGGGCAGCGTATAAAAATTTAGAATAAATAAAAACAAACCGTTTCATACAGCAAATACATAACATTTGTGAACAAATACTCTCACGATCATTTTGCACACTGCACATGTGCTGTAATGGAAATAAGGTTTCTATTTAGGCATGGCATACACACAGTGACTTTTACATAAAACAAGATGATTTGACCTGAGTTAATAAAGTCATAAACAGCAGAATGGCTTTGAACAATTATCCTCTTTTTTTAAAAAGTGACATAATAAACATAGTGCACATACAGGCCTTTGAAATAATATGCCTCAGTTAGTCAGGTATAATATTATGCAGATTCATAGCCATCAAGTAGAAATGGGCACATATGTTATAAGAAGTTATGATTGTTTTTCATTTAATAAGCATCTGTTCCAAGCAAGATTGTTTCAGGTTACCAAATTAAAACTGCTTCATCCAAATGAATCTAATCCCAGTTTGGACGACAGGGGTGGTGAACCACCAGGCCACTAACAAAATGCAACCTGTGAGATACACACACACACACACGCATGTGCAAATGAAATAGCTCAAGAAAGACCTGCTCCATCTAAACCCAGCAGGTAGATTTTTTGGGTTACTCATTTGGTTGAAAATTCTGAAAAGTGCCTATTTTAGAATGACATCCATTTCAGGTTCTCCTATAGATCCTGTCTAAAATAATGTATTCACATAAAAATCCCAATGCCTCAAATTTCTCATACAGCCCTAGTGAGCATGTAAATTTTTGTATAATTGAGGTTTTGTTCTCAAAGACATATGAAACAAATCATGGTCAGTATTTTCCCCTTTGGAATAAATAGCTGAAGGCTAAGGGAGAGGAACACATAAAAATGTAGCTGTCTTTAAAAGAAATTTTCCAAATAATATATTATTAAAAAATCTAAATGCTTTCAGATTCTGCTTAGGCTTGAATTCCATATGCAGACCACAAAGAATAACAAACAGCAGCTTCTCTTTAATTCTGGTTATTTGACACTTTGCATTATGGAAGTATGTCTTCAGCTTCTTCCTGGTTGCTAGTTTTTAAATATTTGAGACAACTCACAACTTTTTTTTTTAAATTTTCTGTACACACACAACATACACACATACCCCAAATGGACACACTGCTCAAAAATGCAAATAGTCGGTTACAATTCCCTTTAATTTGATTTTGACACAGAACAAAATGTTTAAATCAGTAGCGTAATTCAAGCTTTTTTACAAACCCAGATTGAACTGACCCCTGGCAGCATGATAACAACAGGCCCAAGGTAATCATTGAAATGGTCAACTAGCTACCCAGCCAGCTGGAAGAAGCAACAGAAGCATTTGCAGGTCAGATGAGGAAGTCCTGCCCAACAGACAGAAGAAATTTCCACACGTCTGTTGATTTATATTATTATTTTCTAGGGTGTGGAAAGATTCCTCAGTCTTTCCTCATCCCACTGTTTTTGAGGTGCCTTCCTCTGAAAAAGAGTAATTGCAGAATTTCAGAAGAGCTAACAGAAGTTTCCCATCAACAAGGAGAAGTTTCATGAACTTCTGCAGGCCAGCTGAAAAATCCCTATCTCAAAAAGAATACAATAGCTGCCTGTTAAGTCCTTTCCAGGGGTGGTAGGTTGTCACTCATGATAGTCTCCTGCTCTCCGAGTACAATAAAGTCTGGATAAAGTCTAACAATCTATCTGTGTTGGTATTTGGAAAGAGTTGCATTCCCTCTGAAAGATCAAATTTAGACCAAGAATGTCATTAAAGTCCCAGGTGATTTCTATAGTGCCTAAGGAGGTAATTCAGCTAGATGGCCCATAACTTATGTGTAATACCCCACAGTCTGGTAAACTCCTGTCTGGACTACAACAATATGTTATATAATGAGCTGCCTTCGAAGACAATCTGGATACTGTAGTTAGTGGGAAATATGTTAGCAGAATTATAATTTGGACAAGGTAGTTTAATCATGTCATCCATGTACCATCTCACTCACTCATCCGAGAACTCACTTGGTTATCTCAGTAAAGCTCCTAGTTCAGTTTCGAATTTAGTTCAAAGCTGAGTTGGTGCATTGGTATGTCATGAAATGTCTTCTCACATGTCTATATGTGCAAAAGATAAAGCTTTACTCTAAATACTACCTCCCTCCACATAGTTACTAAAAAGGTCCTTTTAGAGATGGTTATCCTATAAGGGAAGATTCTCTCCAGGGAAATTCTCTTGTACCAATGTTGTTTTTCTATTATCTGGTGGTTATTTTTCTTCTGTTCTCCCCAGTCTTTTAAAGCTATGTTAACTTTTTATTTTTGTTCTTTTAATCCTTTGTAATGCTAGTGCTTTTGATTGCTATTATCTGGTAAGCTTAGACTCCAAGTTTTGTATTGCTTTTTATTAGGATGACAACATTCATATCTGTGTTGTCTTCACATCCTTATTTTTATGATGTTAATTTACCACTGTTTTTTAAATTTTTAGGTGTACAGTTACCTAATGTTTTTTAACAGTATCTTACAAATGCAATACAAAAATAAATAGTGTCGCTCTGGAATTAAGAAATTAAAATACAATAGTCGTCTTCCCCAGTCTTCTGATATCAGTCAAAGATGGTTTGGGTTGTTTTTTTTTTTTTTAAGTAGGCACTAATTGTGCGTCCTGCAGAGAACCACATTTTGACATCAGGCTGACCTCTTTACACTTTTCTTTCCAAATGGACATCTGTAGCTACAATACAGCCTTGAAAGTTTGTGCATTAAGTGTCATGAATCAGAAGCTGGTCTGATAAATTGTACAGGTATTTAATGAAAGCCAAATCATAGAAATAAACAAAATAATTAATCTGAATGATATTCACACAAAGCAATTAACTGGAATGATACAGATCACAACTAAACAACAAAGCTAGTTCAGTTTCCAGGTATCAGAGGAAAAGGGATTTGGGTTAGCTTTATTTTTTAGGAAAAAAAAAATTCTTTGCTGCTCTATTGTTATTTCCTCATTGACTTGTTGATATTTCCTCATCAACTTAAATCAGAACCAGGGCAACTTCATCTTAGGAAGCAATTCTATCATCCAAGTATTTTCTACGATGGATTTTTGATAATTCCTTGATTTTCAGTTCAAAATCATGTTTGGTGATTGAGAAATCACCCAGGTATGTGGGTACTATTTATGCTAACCTACGTTTACTGATAGGGGATTCATTTTATTTTATTTTTATGCTTTTAAACAGGAATTTATGTTGTCTACTTCTCTCTTTCTCTTTTTATAAGCTTAAAGAAAAAAATATCCAGTGGAAAGAAATGGACCTAGTGGCTAAATTTGCAAAATTGAAACTAGTGGACCTTTTGTAGAATTTTTTTAAAAATCCACCACAGATCCTAATGGGAGCAAATTTGGATCCATGGTAAGATTAATGTGACCTGGAAAAAAACCTGGATAGTGTTTGTTCTTCCTCCCCTCAAAATCTGTAGAAAGGTAGATTGAGGTTGCACTTATTGTGTAAAATTCACACACACACACTTAATTTGTACACTGCCCAACTCACAGAGACTCTGGGTGGTTCATAAAATAAAAACACAGAAAAAAGTCACAATAAGACAATATAATGAAAACATACATGCGCTACCCAGAAGGGGCTTCAACCACCCTCACCAATGCCTGGGTGAAGACCCAGGTCTTTAAGGCCCTTTGAAACACCAGCAGGGTGGGGGCCATTCAAATCCTGGGGGGAACCTCATTCCAGAGGGCAGATGCTACAACAGAAAAGGCACTCTCCCAAGGTCCCAAAAGATGGAATTGTTTAATTAAAAGAACTGGAGTGTATCATCCCTGTTGGATTGAATCAGATACTAGGGGAGACAGGTGATCCCTCAAGTAAACAGACCTATGCATGTGGGGCTTTATGAGATGGCCAATATTCTTTTAACTGTTTTAACTCACTTAAAGTAGTACTGGACTCCAGAGAGTAGCAATACAGGCATTTGCTAATTATAGAGCAATGGTGTGAGTGCATTTAGGACACTTTATACTGCTGTGATCATTGCACCTCAAAAAAGAACAATGCAGAACTGGAAAAGGTGGTCATGGGGATGAAATGAATGCCCTCCACAGGGAGAGCATCAAAAAAAGTCAAAATGACACCCACATCCATGCAGTCAAATTTCCGTCCTTTTTTACAGGACTCCTTCTACGGTCCTACCTGGAAAAATGGGATGGTGGTAGTGGTGGTGATGATGATGATGATTTATTAAACTTGTATGATGCCAGACTCCCAATGACTCTGGGCAGCTCACAACCATCATTTTGTATGCTGACTTTAGAATGTCCAAACTTCACCAACCTTCTCTTCTAAGCTAAAAAGCCCCAGTGCTGTAAACTGAGGTCAGAAACCTTTTCCAGCCCCAGTCATGATTTCCTAATTTCACACGATGCATAGGGTTTTTACTTAAACAATTTCATCCCTGCGACCACCTTTTCCAGTTCTGCATTGTTCTTTTTCGAGGTGCAGTGATCACAACAGTATAGTATCCTAAATGCACTCACACATTGCTCTATAATTAGCTTAATTAGCAAATTACCAAAGTCATTAACCTACATTTGTCCTTACAATATGTGATACCTTTCCTAATTGTCCCACCATGGAAATTACTTTTATTTTCTCTTTATGGATGCTGTCCAGTGAGTTGATGTTTTCATCAAATATCCACCATAAGGACAAGCTCATTTCCTGCTCAAACCTTTTCCCTGTATACTCCATTGGACTCCTGACTTTGTGTATCCCCCGTTGGGTTATACACCAGATTAGGAGCTCAGCAGGCCTCCCCTATATACTGTTACACTGTACCATGTGTGCTATTTCAATTCCAAACCTTCAGTTTGGTGACACCATTTTGCTCTTATAATTTAACCATCTTAAATGCATATTTAAGGAGGAATTGGCTGAGAGGCCAGCAACCAATTCTCTTCAAGGAACCCTTCGTGCCCTTTGGATTCCACATGTTGCTAATATCCATTGTACAAAACTCCACCTCTTCCCTGTTTTAAAAGAAGGTGGGTGCCTTTTAATAGAAGCACACTATGTGAAACATGGCTGACTACTTTGCCCCTTAAACAAAACAAATCTTTCACTCACAGAGCTGCCTTTATTCTAACGACAAGGTTGGAGTCTCCTTGAATCTGTTAGAAACCATTCCCGGAGAGAGGAAACAGACTCTGTAAATGAACCATGACTCTGTAAGGCCCCCTTATACCTGCAAATATCCAGTGGGCTCTAAAGAAGCGTTTTCTGTTGGGCCTCTTTTCCTCAAACATGAGCCGTTACTCTCTGACTCATCTGATTTTTAACCAGTTCCAGTGGTTTTCCACCTTCCCTTAAAGAAAGCTTTAAATATGCTTTCTGTTCTTCTTGCCTTCTGGCTAGCCTTTGTTTGATTGATCAGTGAATAGATTGCTGTTTTGCTCTATCTTTCAGGGCTAATAATAATGTAATTTACATACATTTAAAAGAATTAATATGTGCAAATAGCTTTTGCCATTTTGTGTTATTTTCCCCCCTAGACAAAATGGCGACCTTAATAACAAAGTAAATCAGTTTATTGGCCTTAAAGGAAGGGAGAAGAATAATTTTATCACTGTCAGACTCCCTACAAAATCACTCTCTTATATACAGGAGAAGGCTGAAAATCCAAGACTTGGGTTAGAAGTCCGTGAGAAAGAGAAACCATCCCTAAGTTCCAGATTGTAATAAATCCCACTTCCACAATGCCTGAAAGAGTTTCTCAACAAATCACTCACCAGTTGATTATTTATAGCACAAAGTTTCCATAATGACATCAATGCATGTCACAGTCTTAATTCTACTTGGTCCCCCTCCTTTCTTAAAATGCCATGATGCCAAGGGAGGGGCAGCTATTCTGGAATAGAAGCTACACTTGCAAAAAGAAAGACATTGCTTGAACTGAACTAAGCACTTAATAATAAAAAGCCCTTTAGTATTCTAAAACTTTAACAGTTGTGGTGGTGACAATAATGCATTTCAGATGAGAAATGATGATGATGGAAGCTTATCATGGCTCAACCACCCATAATTTCAGTGTCTGCAAAGGGCTTCATCATATGAAGATGTTCATCAAAACAATTCTGTCTTAAGTTATAATCCATCCGAATTGCTTATAAACAGAGGTGGAGCACCTCAAATGCACCTTATAAATTATAATTAATAATATATTATTATTAATAATATATTGATATATTATATTAATATAATATAATACTTATAAATGTGTAGCACCCACACAGGCAAAACATTCAAAATTGAGGAAATTAAGCCAAGTTTGTGGTTATTGTATTACTCCCTACTCAAGAAAAGGTGGTTTGAACAAATGCTTCTTTATCACACTTTTCAACAGCAGCACTCCTGGATCCCCACAGGACATATTTGAAGCATGTGCATTGGTAGAGATGTAGTTCATATGGGTAACACATTAATAGGTACTTTTATATATATATATAGGACTTGCTTAAGGAATGAAAAATTGGAAGTCATACAATTTTTCAGTCCATGAAGGTGTGAGTAACGAGGTCAATGGCTTTCTGAGTTGTCTTCATCTAGCCCAGGGTGCACAGCCTGATACCAAAAGAATGAGTGCAACCCCCCAAAGACAGGTGCAGCTTTTGACAGTCCTCCAAAAGTCTTCACTACATTGTATTTTTGTATGTGTGAGAGAAGAGGAAAAATATTACATGCAGATGAGTATTCAAATTAGTTAATTTAATGTAATTGTACTACATTTTTTGGACTATAGCACATGTCCAAAAATGTCACATGTCCTTTATCTAGGCCAAGTGCTTGGTTAGATGCACCAATAGACTGATTCATTATAAAACAAATGGATATAATTTTACCTATTTCATTCTTCCCAAATTTCTTATCTTACTAACCACAACTTATGTTCAACTGTTCATTAATTCACAGTATTTATATGCATTTTCATGAACATACCATTTTTGTATATACTTGGCCTAAGTATGCAATTTTTGCAATTTTTGTATAGAAAACATGTTTTTTACATGTTTCTCTAATGTATGCATGTTTTCTTCTGATGTTCACAGTTTTGTACATGGTTGATAAACTGTGTTGCAAAACACACACACACACACACACACACACACACACATTGATTTCTTTGCTATAGTCAGCAAATCCAAAATCAAAATCAAAATTTGTCTAGAAATAGTGGTGGGCCAATTTTTTATCCTTCCCTCATGTTCCTGCAACTTTTAGAGCTGAATCTAAAAAAGGTAATCATGATCTGCAATCATGACTATGCTATGACTCTTTGTTATAAGAATATGAGAGCTGGTATGGTGTAGTGATTAAGATGCTTGACTAGAAACCAGAAAGCTATGAATTTTAGTTCTTCCTTAGCCACTGGATTATTTTGGGCCAGTCTCTCTCCCTCAGCCCATCCCACCTCACAGGGTTGTTGTTGTGGGGAAAATAGGAGGCAGGAGCTTTATGTACACTGTCTTGCGTTATACCAAATAAAGGTGGGGTATAAATAAGGTACAAAAAGAGGGGGAGGGGAAATGGAGCGTAATAGGATGGGTAATAACTTTTTGGAAATGAAGGATCTCCATGATTATGACACATCTCCATATTCCCATGTCCTCACTCTTGCATCTCTTTCCTAGAACAAATGAGACATCACTGGCAGGTACTTCACTGTAAAAAAAATTCAATAAAACCTTCCTTCACTTGAGGAATATAGTTACAGTACCTACGTATGAACAAGCAAGCTTTCATTCTCCTCTTTCATCTTTTACTCCCTGTCCAAAATTTGGCACAAAGAAACATCAAATCCATACTGGAACCCCCAGGAATTTTTTTCTAGTAAAGGAGAATCAACCCATATTTTCTATTAATGTTTTGTTATCCACAATTCTAGTCCTCCACACAAACACTTCCATCTATGCCTGATTGATCATTTGTTATATGCTGCTTCCAATTGATTTCCTTTTGCCTTCTTTTTTTTTTTCTTTTCAGGCACTAGTTGAGAGAACAAACAGCACAATTTATTCCAGCCATCCAAACTAATCATTAGATAACAAGGTCCTGTTCTGAAAATGTTCTGAGTATAACAACCGTTTAATTTTAAACTTGCTTTCATTTCTTGCATCACTACAAAATGAAGGACAAAACTTGTAATTTGGTTATTCTGGATTATAAAGTGACATAAATGTTGCACAAGGGTCCAGCAACTGAAAAAACACCTAGTGCCGCCCTGTCAAAAAAATGATCTGGAGTGAAAGGTGCTTTCTATTTTAATCTAGAAAAACAAAAATCTGTACTTCAAATATGGACAGATTATAGAGACTATCATACTTAGTCAGATGAATAGATTTCTACTTTTTAGGAACTATTAAGCTCAGGGAAGGGCCCAAAGTACACATTGATTGCAGGTGGGATATAAATGAAATAAATATTTTTAAAAACTATACATGGATATTTGGAAAAAAAAAAAAAAAGACAAGCCAGATTGAGTATCTGAATACAATTCATAATATATTAATGCAAAAACATGTTGTTGAGTTCAAACAGTTGCATCAATGTCTAGGTTTCAAATAACTGCCTTCAAAAATCAAAAGGTTTTCATCGCAGTCTTTGTGAGATTAATTGTTATTAAGGGGCTCACTGCAAAAAGTTTGATTGGAGGCAAGTGTCCATCCTGTTTTCCAAGCAGGGGGGATTCATATTATTTTCTTTTAAATAAATTTGTCCTTGGCATTAATGAGGAGCTCTCCTTGGGTGTCTGCAAGAAATAATAGTAACAAACGAAGTCTTATCCCTACCCCTCAGTAATATGTTCGTTTGTAGATAAGCACTGCAGAGAGAGGTAAAATTATATCTTATAAAAGTTTGCACTTTTCTTTTGCTGACTTATACATGATAGGGTTGGGTCTGGGAACCATTTTAGAAATCTGTATTCCATTGGGACAATAGCTTTTGTTTTCAGAAAGAAGTATCAGAGAATATGAGCAAAAATGAACAAAAACAGCAGCCCATCTAGCCTTGGTGAATATTGAATTGTTAAAGAATGCGTATACCTTTCTAAACGTATCGGACAGACAGAAGTCATCCATAAGACTCTTGAAGTGCATGCATAACTTATGCGCTAGTCTTCTCTCTCATAAATTATTGCAATGCCCTCTACATGAGGCTACCCTTGAAGGCACCCAGAAACTACATTTGCTCCAGAATGTGGTTGCGTGACCAATTTATGGGTGTTCCTTGCTTTACCTACATAACATCTCTGCTCCATAAGCTGCCCTGGTTACCAGTGGGATTCTAGATGCAACTCAAGGTGTTGGTTGTCAGCTCTAAGGACCTACTTGGCTTAGGACCTGGTTACCTTTAGGACTGTCTTTCTCCTGTCACGTCTGCCCAACTGGTACGATCTGGTAGAACTGATGCACTCCAGGTCTCAGCTGTGAAGCATTGTCCTTTGTAGAATCTAGGAGGTACATCATCTCTGTGGCTGAGCCTGCCTTGTGGAATAGCATCCCCCCTGAAGTTTGAATGGGCCAAACCCTTTTAGGCTTTCATAAACCTGTAAAAATTTGGGGCTCTGAGCACACTGAGGGTAAGGTGTCATGTACTGTCCTCCTGACTGATGGTTTAATCCTGTCTGAGTTGGTCATCCTCCTTGAAGTGTGATTCTATATTATTGTCTGTTTTGTTCCCTTTCTTACTTCTATTTTTCTTCTAACTGTAGTATATAAGCCACTTAGAGTTACTGGATGATTTAGGTGGCAAACAAATAAATATGTAAGTCAGTATGTAAGTGGAAAAGATGTTTCTATGTTGTGCAGCATATCTTGGAGGTGGATATGTTATGGGACAGGCACTGATGGCTTAACATCTGGTTAAACACTGTCATACCATTTCAAATTATCTGAATCTTCATACACAACAATTGTGGGCAACTTTTTGATGGGGTCAAAGCCATACTTAAGCCTTTGAGTGGTGCTCTGGAGGCCTTACTATAAGACATAGGTGGAGTTAAAATAGAATTTGATTTGCATTCAAATGTAATTATGATTGGATAAAATTAAATACAGTTAACACGATTGCTCTCAATTTATTTGATGATTTTGCCATTTTGTCCCATGAAACATTATTAATTTGATTGCAATTCTTGGAAAGATACTGAGAGCCACTCCGAAATTTTTCATGAGGCTTAGGGGAATCAGTGGGTGGAGACTCAGACTGTGCACTTCTGTTGTACTGCAATCTGCTTATTGGCAGAAGATTTAATAAGTTATAAACATTTGAGACCTTCTGCAGGTGATGGACAGCCAGTAAATAGGGATGTCTATAAAATTATGCATGGTGTTAAGATAGTGGCTAGAGGAATATTGCTCACCCTCTATCAAAATACTGGAACTTGGGAGCACCCACTTAAACTATTTGGCATATGAAATTTGTGCAGGGAATTTCATTACAAGACACCAAAATGGTCAGTAGCTTACATTGCTTTAAGGGAGATTTTGACAAACCCTTTACCATAATTCTATTAAACCAGGATATTTTATATCCTGACACTATACTTCTGAATATTTGATATGACAAAACGTTATAGCCTTTACAGTATATTCTTCTAGACATCTAGCTCATTACGGTGGGAAACAATATGATGGGCCTATTTTGGGGGGGGGGGGGGGAATCCCATCATTTTTGACTCTGCTTACTGGAGATGATGAGAGCTGAAGTCTTTTGACATCCGAAGAGTCTAATGTTTCACAAATTCTGGACTAGAGAGTCCCTTGCTCTTGTCATGAAGAACTCTTGTTATACGATTGTGTATTTCTAAAGTAATGCCATTGTGACTTGGTTTGTCTACTTTGCCCTGATAACTTTTTGGTCTGTTTCATCTTCTTACAGTGTGCATTAGAAGGGTTGGTTTGTTTTTTTTCCCCCAGATTTAAACTTCATGGCATTGTTTTGCAGTGATTACTCCTGGATGGCCAACGTTCCTTGGATTTCACTTGCTGTCCAGAATTTATGCCTGACACTGCTGCAATGAAAGAGAAATTGTAGGGTATTCCCCCCCCTCCACACACCATGACAATTATAACACTGAAGTGAGCAAGTGAGGAAGCAGTCTGACACAACTGAAAAGCAGATTTGGTCACAATGCAATTTATTTGTATAATTTAATTAACTTGCCACAATCTCATCTATTGTGCAGATTCAGAAAAAAAATACTAAGAATACCTATCCTTACGTATCTCAAATGACAAAGCAAATGTCTTCAAGAAATAAAGGCTGTTTTTTAATTTCCTTTCTTTCCCCTCCCCCTTCTCTTCCTCTCCCCTCCCCTCATCTTGTTCACGGGTCCTTTTCTCCACTGCTTTTGTAACTAGCTTCTGGGTAAAATTCATTAATTTTTATTAACAGGGAAAACATTTGTCCCCGTGACAATATTTGCATTGCCTGAATGATTTTCACCTCTGCCACAAGGTGTACTATCGGCTCATACATCACCCGATTACTTGGAGAGCAGAAAGACCCTCAGTCATTAGTGAGTGAATTAAAGATGATCTAAAGAGCTATTAATCACACTGACAAAAGCCTTAATGTTGCTGTGACCCTTACGGAGCCTGGGGACTAAAAGGGAAGCAGAGGGAGAGAAAATGGAAACATATGTTTTCTCCAAAATAACCTACCTTAGGAGAACTGTCAAAGGGAGAGTCCCATCAAGTCAAGGAATTTTGCCTCTGGATTATATGGGGAATTGTTTGTATAATCAGCCCTCCTCCCCCTCTCGGCCTCTTCCAATGAATTTGTTTATGATCAATACAAGCAATTAAGTGGCATGAATATTACACTCACAATCTAATTTTCTTAATCAAAATCTATTTCAAATCAGGTTATTCTTTAGAATCTTGGTTTTAGGTGCTGGCTTGTTTTTTTAAAAGTAAAGAGCATGTGTCTGCCAAATGTTAGTGAGACACTTGAAAACTGGTTTATGCAAGGCATATACCAAAAAATATTCTTGTTTGTCCTCTAACATTGTCTGTTTCTTTCCCTATTTTTTATCCTTTTTTTAGCTATGTGATCTAAAACAATGTTTCATCTTGATTCGAACAATGCTGTCCTGAGATAAAGCTGCACTGGTTTCAATTGGCTTTACTCCTAGAAAAAAGAGTTTAAGTCTATTTGTTTCAGTTTTTACTCAGAAATAATTCTTACTGAATTCAACAGAGTTTTCTCACAAATAGGAATGCTAAGGATTTCAACTTTAGCATCTTACACATTTTTGAGTTGAAATAGATTTGGAGAGCCATATTTAGAGAAAGTTCTGCTATTCTTTTTTTTTTTTTTACAGCGAAAAACTATTTTCATTCACAGTTTTTGACATTTTGCTCCATATGAATAATGTTGAATTTTACAGGGGAAAGGAAAAGGTCCTGAATCTGGCAAACCCTGCATCATACTCATTCACCATCAAGCAGTTAACGTGTTTTTACAAAGACTATAACTGCCAGATTCCAAAAGTTGAATTTAAAATGATCAAACTGCAAAACCATGTTTGTTTCAGTTCTTTTGTGTGTATTTATTTCAAAATGTATATCTTTGTAATCAGTTATTAAGAGTTTTTCATTATCACAATAGAAACAATTAAAACGTGAATATTATCACAGGAGAAAATACTGAGACAACGCCCGTTTGTAAGATAAGGTTCCAGTCTAGCAAATATTGGCAATATTTAATCTTATTGAAAGTTTTCGTTTTTGTTTTCATTACATAACTTTCAATGAGACTTAAGATGTGATCCCTTGCAGACAAAGAAGCAGGTCTGCCTTTAGTGGCCCTGACTGGACAGTAGTAGAAGACCAAAAGAGTATGAACTGGGAGCTTCAGATGCACAGGATTCCCTGAATATTGCTCCAAAGTGAAAGAAAAATTGGCAGCATTCGAAGAGAAGGAAAAAAGGGATAAAACCACGTATCTTGCTTCATCTTTGTCCCTGCAGGCCAGGATAAGGGTAGACAATGTAAAGCCCTCCAGATACTGCTGAAGTACGACTAGTCAACCATGTTGTCCGGGAGCATGATTCAACATCCGGATGACACAGGTTGGCTGTTACTTAAGTGGCAGTTGTGCCATGAATTTCTCCCTCCCATGTCTAGGCTGTGATCCTTTACCTACTTACTTAGAAGTGGCAGAATCTGTGAGAGTCAGGAACAGGGGGGTCAAGAATTTACTCTCGTCGCCCGAGCAACGGGGTACTGATAGGAGGATGAGACTGAACCCTCCCTAAAGAATGCAAGGGAGGTTGGGAGGGTGACCCTGGAATTTGCTCTCACTCTGAGAAGATTTCTGTAACGGGACTGAAGCCAATAAACCCTGCTGAATTGAATCTGTACTGTCTCCTGGAGTTTCCTGGGCTAATCCTGACAGAATCTTATCTATCTATCTATCTATCTATCTATCTATCTATCTATCTATCTACCTACCTACCTACCTACCTACCTACCTACCTACCTATCACCTAGGCCTGAGAGAGAGTGACTGGCCCAAAGTCACCCAGCTGGCTTTCACGCCTAAGGCAGGACCAGAACTTACAGTCTCCTGGTATCTAGCCTGGTCCCTTAACCACGACACCAAACTGGCCTCTAGGCAGAATATATATTAGAAATAAATTCAAATCTGAACACGCCATTAATGGCAAACAAAGTATGACAGCAGCAACTCATGTATTACATGTGGACAGAAATATCTGCAGGATCTACCCCTTTCATCCAAGTGATGAAAGCAGCATTTATTTTATTTCAAAAACTGATATGGCTACCTATCTTACTGTATATTGTAATTTTAATTATTGTATATTGTAATTTTAATTGATTTTAATTGTTCTGTAAACCACCCAGAGTCATTTCAACAAGATGGGCGGTGACAAATTTGATATATAAATAAATATAAATAAATAAATGTTTCTACATGATAATCCTAGGTGGCTCACAGCAACATTCCATAAAAACAAAAACATAAATATAAGTCCACAAAAAAAAACCCCACAAAAGACATCATCACTATTGTGATGCTATTCCACCCCTTTTGTACATATACGAGATCACATTATAATGGCACAAACCTGCTTTTGTCATTTGCTGTCTCTGCAGACACCACACTGAATGTAGACTTCTTATAATTACCTCTACATGAAAACAACCTCATGAACAAAAAGTAATTTGAGTTTGCATAGTCCTGTATCTGCTAGTGGCTCAGGGTGTTTTTTTTCTCTTATCCAGATTCTGTTTCCCTGGTGGTAACAGGAAAAAAGGGCCTGGGGTCATGGCAGGGGGTGGGGAGAGAGAGAGAGAGACTGATACAGTCCACGAAGACAAAAGATGTACTCACTACATCCTCAGTTCTTAAACCTGAGTTTCTGTAGTGGGCTATGAGAATAACCTTGAGGAATAGGAGGAAGAGCTGCAGCCAAAACAAGTCAGATAAGAGAAATCTAAGTCCAGAGCAGAAATGTAATTTGAGAAAATGCCTAGACTTGATCCTCCCTAGTTCTCTTTAGGATAAAGGCAAGGAGGGGGGAGGCACATTCAGATTTGCAAGATTCTGTTACTTTAAACCTATGACGAAAGTAGTTTTAGTATTCATAAATTTGGTGTCCAAGTCTGGCCAACCTCAAAGGGCTGACAGTTTCTCAGTCCGTGTGCATAATAATATGATTGAGAAACCAATGCACAGGACTGCAGTTGTCATGTCTATCTCCAGACTTGATCCCTCTCCATGAATTAGATGCAGCGATTAAATCCATGCAAGGACCAGGAAGCAGGACAGTGCTGCTGATCCCCCTACTGCTATTAAACAAATGTGCTTGCCTGGCCCCTACACACAGACACCAACACAGTGATGGATGTAGACATTTGAAGGGTAACATGTAATAAGTTTAAAAAGAAAAAAGAAAGCAGAAATGACTTGCCAAGAGCAGCAAGTCAATCAAAACTGAGCCAGGCTTTACTAAGCAAAACAGTTTGAAGATGGCTGCTGAATAGTCTCAGTGTTTTCCAATTTCTCTGTCTCCCTCTCTCCCTTTTTATAATTTTATTTCATACATTGCTAGGATAAACAACAACTTATCCAGATTTCAAGGTCAGGTGAGCATTTGGCTTTTCAAGATTATGAAATGAAACTTTTGGCAATTCCAACTGGCTGTTCATCCATGACTGTTGAGCATTAGAAAAAATCCAGATAATCACAAGGTACCAAAATGCCACTTAAAACTAAAACCATCTGTAGATAAGAATAAACATGATGTAATATCATGTTTCATGATGATCCTCACTTTATACTCTGTAACCCAATAGCAAGTACAGGATATGAAATGCACAGGTTTCATACTTGTCAAATGTGGAAAGAAACTGTGTATATTTTCATATGTAAAAATCAGTGAATCACTAACAGGGGTTAATGCAGAGAAACCTCTAAAAAGGCTACTCTTCATTGCTGATTTTTTTTTTTTTTTTTGGTATTACTTATTTTAAATGTGAGGTAGACTTTAGTAGAATGTTTAATAATATGTATTATGCCTTCTCTATCATGGCACATGGCAGAAGTTCATGTTGCCCCAACCCTGCTGTTCTTTAAGCAAACTTTGAAGACATTGTCTCTTGTTCCGGGCCCTGGAATGAGTTGTTTTTTGGTTATATTTTTACAGGTAGTCCTCATTTAACGACCACAATTGGGACCGGCAACTCCATCACTAAGCACCGCAGTTGCTAAGCAGAAAATCACATGACCGCAACTGGCAATTTTACTTTCACGTTCTCCATTAACTCTGCTTGTCACAAGGCAAACGGAAAGCTCACAAATAGTGATCATGTGACTGCAGGACACTGCGATGGTCGTAAATGCAAGGATTGGTTGCAAGGCTGTTTGTTTGTTTTTTTACAGCCATAACTTCAAATGGTCACTAAACAAGGCAGTCAGTAAATGAAGACTACCTGTATTATCATGCCTTGTTCCTCTTTGGTTTCAGTCATTTTTAGCTGGTCTGCTATCTTATTGGGAATTGTACTGGCTGTTTTTAGTTTAAATCACTAGAAGCAGCTGAGTTGGTCAGCTCTATAAACTGGATAAACAAACAAATCCTTATCTGCATTTTCACAAAATCTTTGATCATCTGAAAAAGATTATAAGAAAAATTAAGAGTAATAGGGACTATATTCCAGGAACAAATTTTGATGTTCAAACTGGCAGACAGAGATACATTGCTAAGTGGCAACAGAAGTGCATTGTAACTGCAGCAAAGGAGAGAATGGAATACCAAACTGCCAAAGCACTTCATCCCATAATTTCTTTTTCTGTGTTGTAGATAAGATCTGGTTCACAACATGTACTAAACCATCTCTGCCAGGTTTTTCCTGTCTTTCCTGGCCAAGGTCAAAATGCAGTGAAATTTGGATCTGTATTTTTCAAGGAACATAACTTTAGTTTTCTTCATAGCTGACAAGGATCCAGCTTGTTCTGAATGTGATGCTCCAGTGAAGGTGAGCAGAGTCCTGTAAGAAGTATTGATAACTGGCCACAGCCACCAAAGGAATTAATTCTGAGATTAGTCCAATGGGAATGCTGGGGAGCTTGGCACATTGGGTTACTGCCGAGAAGTAGATTCATCCAAAGGCGAGACTGAAATTGGCTGGGAAGGTGTTATGTGGAAGTGGTATATTACTGGAAATTATACCCAAGGGTGAATATGCACTGTTCAGATATTGAAGTAATGAATTTCAGCAGCCCCACACACAGCTACTGAAAGAATTAATCTTATTAATGAATTCCTACTCTTGCCTTATCAGGTAGGTGGCAATGCTTGGATGACTGGCTGATCTCAAAAAACTAAGCAGGATCCAGCCTGATTAGTACTTGGGTAGGGGATGATCAGGAAATACCAAGGCTATAAACTAGACTGAATAGTTGGAAAAAACATCCAGGAAAAGCAACAGCAAACTACTTCTGTATTACTGCCAAAAAAACCTCCCTGGATGTGTCCAGGAAGTCATCTGAAGTCAAGCTCAGCTCTGAGGAAAGTTTATCTTTTACTGTTGCTTAAAAATTTGCTCAAACCTTTAACACTTTTCTGTTCTAGCTTGCCTTCAGCAAACCCATTGGACGTCTGTGGAAAATAACATATTTAATCCTTATATAAACCCTGTGAAGTAGATTAGGTAAGGAGATAGTGATTAACCCAAAGCTACCTAATGAACTTCATGGTGGAAGAGGAAAGAATTGGACTGAGATTTCCAGCCCAAGTCTGACACTCAGTCAGTTACACCCTGGCAAGCACTGAGTATATCCTTTACATTTCCTACTCAGATGCCTTGTGCACAGTTGTCCTATAACAGTTGCCAGCTTTCTACACATTGATGTAACTATTGCCTTTGGCATGGAACCTTCACAACAGACTTTGAACAAGCTTTCTATAATTAACAGGCATTTTAATATAATGTTACAACAGAAACGTGTTAAGGAAAGCATTATCTGAGAAACAATGCTAATTGAAGGTCATACTAATAATAAAAAACACACACCAAGTTTAGAAATAAAGGGGATCTGGTGGAAATGAAGCGTGTGATAGTAAATAGGAACGGTGTTCACTTGCCGTCATGCACTAAAGCTATTAAGCCTTAAGGTCTTAAAGGTACGAAGCAATGCATATGATAAATTCTTCCCAAACATCCCAGCCATAACATAGTTCTTGCTGATTGTTCATTTACCCATAATGCATGCTGTCATAGCAAAGCCTGACAAATGACAGAGAAAGCTCAGGTTATTTTTTACACTGACTGCCGAGCCCCTCACCTCAGATTATTCATTTATTAGGGCAATCACAGAGGCCCGAGTACTTAATATTGTTTTCACCAAATATGAAAATGATCTACTTTCCTATTCTTTAGTTTCTCCTAGGGCAAGCCATTTATCATCAGCTCAGGATAAATGACTGCTTCATTATAGCCATAATTTATGAGATGTTAGAACTAAAGAGCCACACCTAAAGACTTAAAGCTCTAATATGGATTAGAATACAATAATCAATCAAATACATATTTCGTTGGATTATTTTTTGTTTTCAAGTGGCTAGAGAATTTTCCCACTTCAGCCAGCCAGCCAGCCAGCCAACCAACCAACCAGCCAGCCAGCCCGCCCGCCCTGCCCTGCCCTGCCCTGCCCTCCCTTCCCTTCCCTTCCCTTCCCTTCCCTTCCCTTCCCTTCCCTTCCCTTCCCTTCCCTTCCTTCCAAATGACCAACAAACTATCAGGAAAATGATCACTAATAAACACTGGAGACAATTCTTGTCTTAATCTATCAGGGCTTGAATACCTATATATAGCGAATCGTGGTAGTCCAAGCTTATAGAACAACCTGGTGCTATTAACATTCTTCCAAAAGAATTTGCACTGAAGATATCATGAATGGATTATGCCCCTTTGGTTACAGTTCACAAACTTTTTGAGATAATATATTTGCAGCATGAGCCAATTTAATATCACTTATGTCAAACAGAGAAGGCAATAATTATATTTTAAGAAACTATGGCATGCATAGAGTACAGGCTGGCTGAATTTATGCAGAGACCTGCTGGGGGTAGAACAATAGTGTCATTGGCATGCATCTCTCAACTCAGTGCTGCTTTACTATGCTATTTCCTCAATGTGTCCCATGGCTCTGCCATGATGGTGCAAGCTGGACGGGACATGACTTTGACTCTATCAGAACCTGATATGGCTTCATTGTCAAACTTGCTTAGTTTATCTTCTTCTTTCTTTATCAACGTGCACAAAAAACATTAAGCAATGATACAATGGAGAACTTAATAGTAAGTAATCTGCTCAAGACTGAAATGTTACTGTACAACAAATACCTTGACACATTTTGCAGCTGTTTTTTAATGTTATATGTAATTCTGGATGAAATAGCCAAATAATACTTACACTTATTAACACTGAGATTTCCAATTGTAATCAATATTAATATAATACTTCCTCCTTTCTTTTTATCCTCAACAGCCTAAGTTATCTAAACATTAGAATGTTAATAATTGTATTCTTAACTGTACAAATATCACCGTACTGAAACAATACATTATGTAAGTCTTACAACAACATAATATAAAAAGATATTATTTTAAAAAAAGAACCTGTTGTGGCTGAATGATCTCAATGAAGAAGAAAGGAAGAGTATAAATGGATAAATCAATCACATGCCTATCATACTAGAGGCTCAGTTTTGCACATGTACTTTGAGACAGTAATTTCTTCCTCTCAGTTGCCATACACACAAACACACATGCACACATTATGCCAGTTCAATTTTCTGAATTAATTACATCTTAAAAGCTCTCAAGTGCATGTGCTGGTTTATAGGTTTGATTTTTTTTTTTTAATTGATGTTGCATTCTTTTTCTATATTGTCTTTTGGGGGGAGGGTTATCTGAGTGTATGCCACTCAGAGTCACAGTTAGGTAATCTGTGAGGCTAAATAAGGAAATAAATACACTAAGACACACAGCCATCATTATTCAGTGACAACATGCTCCACTAAGGGAAAATTCAAGCATACATTGAAAGTGCCCCAAAGTATATATCTGCTTGCCACCAAGGTCTCAGCAACTGCCAAACTTTCAAGGTAGGCTGGGTCAGGAGACGGAGTCCACAAGCTAATACTTGAGCTCTACTTTATTGACATAGGCTATAGTGGTAACTAGAGAAATAGAAACCTAATCTAAAGTAGAGAGCAAGATATAAAGTATACTAACGAAATCAAGCTGGCATTCGAGCTGTTTGGGATGCAGGAGTATAATAATAAAAAAACCTCCCCATCCCTAAGATTTTGAAATGCCTTATGAATTCGTAGCAACATCTTTTGGACATATTGCATCTACTCAAAATAGCATTTTGCTCTTTAGACAATGTGCCTGGTTTGTATCTGCGTTGTGTATTTACCTATCCCAAGCCAATGCAAACATTATTGTTAAGTTCTAAGTCATGTTCAAAACATGACTTAAACACTTAAGCCCGATCCTTTTCACACAATTTGGCTGGGAATCTATCTTTCTTTCTTTCTTTCTTTCTTTCTTTCTTTCTTTCTTTCTTTTTCTTTCTTTCTTTCTTTCTTTCTTTCTTTCTTTCTCTCTCACTCTCACTCTCACTCTCACTCTCTCTCACTCTCACAAATACATTGAGGATAAACACTGGACATTCAGCAAGGGCTGATTCCAGAGCCCTCAGAAAGTTCTTCCTGCCTTCCTGATGCTGCAGCAGCCTACAGGTGAGACAAATGGTCCCCTGTTGCCATCAGGCAAGTCTTGAGTGATACCTCCAGCAAAACCTAGTGTCTTGAAATCACTGGGCCTTGAAATTAACATCCCAAAGGGGAGGTGGGAAACACTATTTTCCCCCTTCTCTTTTTCAACGATAGCAAGCCTTCTTCTTCTTCAACACAAGAGAAAATGACAGCCAGGGTGTGAAGGAAGAAGGAACATTGTGCTCTGGGGACAAAATGTTTATTTTCATCTATGCTGACCTACCAGGGCCAATCCATGCTGCCATTTCTATAAGGCACAGTCCACACAAGTTAATTTTTATACACTGGCACATTCGCAAGACTAATCTGATAAATGTCCAGTATGTGAGTCACTTTATTTGTCATTCACAGTACTCTTTAAACTTCCATCCCCCATATGAGAGTCAAATGCTAGAGCAGGGAAACTAAACTAAGTGTTGCAAAAGTGTTGCAAATGAATGGGAATATAACTCAGTTTAAAATCTGGCTAGATTTTCCTTTCTTGCTTTCTAAATGAGTGACAGACAGGGGTACGATTAAGTAAGATAAGACTCTGGATTTACTGGTCTTATAAGGGGGTTCTTTGGGTGATTATGTGAATTGATTAATTTATTTCCAAAACTTATAAGCTATTCTGGTATGTAAGGGTGTCCACCTACAAATTTTGCTGGGTGGGGTCCCAGAATCTGAATCTGAGAGCACCATTCATTTCAGTCTGTTTCCAAGACTTACTAGCACAGAATCACATTAGGGGTATCAGAATGAGAGCATCCCAACAGATGGGTCATCAGCCTTCACCATGTTCTGACATTCCATTTATCTAAATCAACTCCCACAACGTATTGTCTTCTACATGCTTTAGGACTGCCGCTCTGAAAATTTCCATCCAAGGTGTGTGTCTGGATTTGTGTGTAATGTTTGATTTCTTTGTTAGATTTATAACCTGGCTTTCTTCTACAGCAACCACCCTATGAGGTGTGTTTGGCTGAGAAAGGGTGATTCGCCCAAAGTCACCCAGAGACCTTCCATGAGAATGAACTTGGACTTGGGTCACCCTAATTAAACACCTTAACCATGCATGGTTCATTCCTTTCAAGCATTTGATTGTTCTTTCTTTTCTTCTTAAAAGGTCCTAGAAGCTTTTGTTTTATTTTGTTTTGTAATCATTTTGAAATCAACCATTATGTGTAATTTAACCTCAAAACTTCAACAAGGATAAAACAATCTAAACCCCAGTTATGCTGGGCATTATCTATTTAATCCCTATTTATTATCTATTATCTATTAATCCCTATTTATTATCTATTATCTATTTAATCCCTATTTAATCTCTTGGAAATTATATATGTAAAATATTATACATTCATACACAGACGTACTTATGAATAAACTGAGTTCATACCCTCTTGAAGTAACAATAGCTCAAAATTCTTAGAGACAATGAAAAGTATAAGTTTCAAGGCACTTCAAATTCACGTTGGAAATGTGAGCAACAAGAAGGGACATTTATCATGTTTGGTGGACATGTAAAAAAGGTAGAAAATTCTGGATTCAAATACATACACTTATTCAGAGGATTTTAAAGATTAATATACAATTGAGATCAGAGGTTTTTCTTTTGGGATTGATGGACAAACAGTTGGAAAAAAAGTTATGGAACTTTGTTTTTGTACATGATAACTGCAGCGAGATTATTGTATCCACAAAGATGGAAAGATTTGGCACTACCCACAATGGAGGAATGGTTGGTGAAGATGATGGAACTTGCTGAGATGGCTAAACTGACTTCTTTGGTCAGAGAAAAGACAATATCAATGTTTACTGCTGACTGGAAACTCCTGATAGACTTTTTGCATGAAACAGAAAAAAAAGAATTTATGATTTATGGTTTTGATGATTAGACAGGATAGATTATAGAAAGAAGAGAGTTATGTTGTAACCATAGAGTAAGAGGTAAATTTATAATTGTACTTATAACTGATGTAAAGAAGTTCAAAAGCTAGTTCTTTGTATCTTTTTCCTTTCTTTTCTATTTTTATTTTACTTTTTTTTCTTTCTTGCACTTTTAACTTTCTCTTAGATTTTTTCTTTCTTTTTTTCTTTCCTTCTTTTCTTTTCTTTTTTAAATTTTATATTAGTTCGTATTGATTTTTATGTTCCTTTTTAAAAAAATCTTTAATAATTTTTTTTTTTTTAATCCCCTCTTACCCCTATGGGTGGTGTGTGTCTTCCTCAATCTCAGGTCCTCTACCAAAGGCCTGGGAGTTTGAGGGTTCTGTGCAGTATCTTAGTTGTTCCTAGCACTGCACTCTTCTGAACAGGGAGCTCTAATGTTGTTCCTGGGATTTGCTGGAACCATCCCCCAGCTTAGGAGTCACAGCCCCGAGTGCTCCTACCACCACTGGGACCACTTTGGCCTTGACTTTCCACATCCTCTCTAGTTCTTCCTTCGGGCCCTGGTACTTTTCCAGCTTCTCATACACCTTTTTCCTGATGTTGCTGTCCCTTGACAGTGCTACATCTATCACCACCTCTGTCTTCTAGTCCTTGTCTACAACCACGACCTCTGGTTGATTGGCCAGTACCTGCATGTCCATCTAGATCTGGAAGTCCCACAGGATCTTAGCTCTGTTATTCTCCACAACCTTCTGTGAAATCTCCCATCTGGACTTGGGAGGGTGTAGCCCATACACTGTGCAGATGTTCCTCTACCCCCAATGCCAGCTAGTTGGTTGTGCCATTCACTATATGCTGTTCCTGTCTGCATCTTACACCCTGCCACTATGTGTTGGACTGCCTCTGAGGCCTCTCTGCACAGTCTCCACTTTGGGTCATGTCTAGTTTGGTAGACCCCTGCTTCTATGGATCTGGCGCTTAGTGCCTGTTCTTCTGCTGCTATGATCAGTGCCTCGGTGCTGTCTCTTAGTCCAGCCCTTTCCAGCCACTGATAGG
The DNA here is from genome assembly GCA_030867105.1 of Liasis olivaceus. Lineage (NCBI taxonomy): Eukaryota > Metazoa > Chordata > Lepidosauria > Squamata > Pythonidae > Liasis > Liasis olivaceus. The sequence continues at coordinate 81,832,964 of CM061353.1, forward strand.
ATGTCTCAATGTCAGCCACCTCAGCTATCTGTTGATGGTACATCCCATGCATGGGCTTGTCTTACCACGGTACTTCCTCCACTTGAACTTCCTCCCATGTCTGCTGCTGCCTCTCAACAGCTCATCTTTGGGTGCCATCTTAGTGATGTACTCCTGGATGCTCTGGGTTTCATCCAGGACAGTGGCTTTGACACTTACCAGACCCCGCCCGCCCTCTTTCTGGTAATGTACAGTCTCTGGGTGTTGGACTTGAGGTGGAAACCTCCATATATTTATGCCACTATACTGGCAGGGTGTACTTGTTGATGGCATGGATCTTGTTCTTCCCATTCAGCTGGCTCTTCAGGACCTGTCTTATCCTTGGGTGGTACTTAGATGTTGCTGTCTTCCTTGCCTCCTCACTGTGGTTCCCATGTGAATGTGGGATATTAAGGTACTTGTAGCTGGTCTCTATGTCTGCTATGTGGCCCACTGGTAGTTCCACCCCATCAGTCTTAACTACCTTCCCTCTCTTTACTACCATCCGGCCACACTTCTCTAGTCTGAATGACATCCCAATGTTCTCACTGTAGATCCATGTCAGGTGGATCAGCAAGTCAATGTCACTTTCATTCTTAGCATGCAGTTAGTCTCATCAATGTAGAGGAGGTGCTGATAGTAGTTCCACTCTTGAACTTGTACCCATATCCAGTCCTTGTGATTATCTGGCTGAGAGGGTTCAAGCCTATGCAGAACAGTATATGCTGTTCTGGTATATGCTGCACTTGATGGACACTTGTGCGAGCTGTGTTGAGTTGGCTTCCAGTGTTGTCTTCCACAGTCCCATTTAGTTCTTAAGGAAGGTCCTTAGTGTCCTGTTGATCTTGTATAGTGCCAGGCATTCACAGATCCATGTATGAGGCATTCAGTCGTAGGCTTTCTATAGTCAATCATGGCTGTGCTCAGATTGGTCTGTCTAGCCCTTGAGTCTTAGCTGGATAGCGTAGTGGTTAGAGCACTGCTCTTTGACCAGGAAGACTGGGTTTGAATCCTGGTGAATATCTGGCTTCTACCTTATCAGTAGGGATCCTTGGGCAAAGACTTGCCTACCTCAAATATGAGAGCAATATGAACTAAGAGAGTCATGCCACTCGGACATTGCCCAGATTAACAAGGTCCATGTGAGATAGTGGGGAACCAGGACAATCTGATGATAATTGGGCTACTGGAGCAAACCATACATGGATGAGACAAGAGAATATATATATATACACACACACACACACACACACACACACATACATACACACACACACAGAGTATATATGTGTGTGTGTGTGTGTGTGTATGTGTAAGTTTCAAAGAATGTAAATGCACAGTCCAATATAATAAAAGATTGTTGTGATAATGTGATGGAGCTACTCGCAGGGATTCACAATATTATCCTTAAAGTCCCATAGAGGAAGGACAAACAGAAGGTTCTGTACCTGTTATTAGCAGAGTTGATCAGATTGGAGAGTCTAATGCCCAGAGGAAAAGTATTAAGTAGTGGATAATGTGAAAAGTTATTGCCATTCAGAACAGACAGTCCTGGGCTAGGTGGGCAAATAGTGTGATTTGATAGAATGCATCTTCCTCTGTTCCCTAGCATACATTGGATGAGGCAATACAGTACAGGATACTAAAGGAGAAAGGAACATATCAGGAGGACAAATCTAGAGATGGAAGAATTAGCAGTTGGAAAAGAAAGTTGGGGAAAAAAATGGTTCAGAAGAAGGGAACAGGATGGAAAGCTTGAAACTCTTTGTAAGGACAGGCAGAAAAAAGAAATGAATACAGACAGGAACGTTAGTGGTGATGAAGGCCAAAAGGCATATATTTATTTAAAATAACCAGCCAGAAGTGGCCTCTGGCAAGAAATAGTGTTCGTTACAATAAAAGATATTTGAAAGTTATTTTGAACACCATGAACCAAAGACACTATGTACTGAGTGCATAGACTCACTACCTCCTGAGGAAGGATGAGATTTTAACTTTCCCTCCCCCCTGTATTACATCCTCTTGCAGAGTCAAAAATAAACCAAGTTATTTCTCAAAAATATTCTCTTTCTCAGGACAAGCATTTCTTTCCAGCTCAAACTCAATGCCAAGATAAATTTAAGGTCACCCTTAAGAATAGGTGGCTGGCAGTACAAATATAGACATGCCATTCTTCTGACATGCCTAGGAAGAAAACCCAAGCCAAGAGTGCTATTTGATTCTCTAGAAGAAGAGGACATTCTATTACAGTGCTTTGCACATCAATCTATGTCTTTGGCTCACTGTTGTTGGATTCATCATCAGTTCAAAAGTATGGGACTTCTAGACAGCTGCCTTCATTTCAGAGCAAGGTATTAGAGTTCATTCTGGCCAGTCTACAATTCAAAATGTCACAATCAGTCAAGTTCTTGTGGAATTTGAGGTGCTTGCACAACAAAACTGTCCATCTCACGAAATTTTGTCTCAAACTTTAGGAAGTTCTCTGATTGGTCCATCTAGCTCAGAATTGTCCAAACCATGTTTAGACAGCCTTGTCCTCATTGGGGGCCATATCTCTTTTCTTCCCATTTCTTTTTAGTTGTAAATCTTCTCAGCCCTTTTCCCCATTTGCAAGTTGCAGAATATGAGTCACAGAACCTTAACACATCTATGTTCTAGCCTATCTTTATAAAATAAAGCAGATAATCATGCAACTGTAATTCAACAGATGGCTGCCAAATTTCAGTGAGGGAATCTTAATGTGGTTTAGAGTTTAAAAGAAGCTAGTTACCACATGTGGCCCCAAACCCTTGGGCTGCCCACTTCTGCTGTCAGTGACTAGGGCTACCATATAAGGGGCGCACAATTCCAGGCAATTATTAGACTGGAGTAAAAAGATGCAGAAAACCCTAATACGTTTTTAGCTCAGTCCCCACACTACCCAGAAGTGACTTCCTAGGCTTCCTTGTTGATTCCAGAGATTGAACTGGGACCTTTTGCTGTGAAGCCTCTTAAACAATGCTGGAATTCTCCTAAAGCTTACCACTGAGTTACAGCTGTACCTTTTCCATACTATAAATGGCATAGATGACTAAACACTCCCACAGAAACAGTTGACATGCCAAAACACTGGCATGTCAGATGCAAGGTAGAAGAGAGCCTTCTTCCATGATACCTAATTTTTGAGTTTTCAGGAAATTATATGGGGAAACAGTCAATCATGCAACATGATATTTGCCATCTAAAATAATAGTAGGGCTACTAGTAGGGCTGAACACACACAGAAAATTATTTGCAAGAAGACTTTTGGACATCATACAGGTGCATCAGCTTTCAGCAATTCATTAAGGCAAGGGACTGTCTTTAGGAACAGCAGAAAAGTGCTTATGTAAAGCCTGAATCCCCCCTTCTGGATAATTTTTAAAGCTGCACAGCCTTGTTATCTAGAAAGAGTTTTCCAAAATGATGGGCTGTTTGCCCAAGGTAGCAGTCATATTAGACTACAAGCTGAGCTGAGGAAAATAGGAATTGTAGTCCAATACATCTTAAGAACACAAATTTTAGAGCACTTCTAATATCTACCTTTTCTTTCTGCATATTTTAGTTCCCTAGATCCTACTCCACAACACTGAGAAAATTCAATCCTTTTCCTACCCTTCTCCTGAAATTGCTATGTCCATTAGAACTGTATGAGCGACACAGGAACCAGGTATCACTGGTAATACACTCCTCCTCCATGATTGCAGTCTTTGAAAGCAGGAGCACAAGATGATGCTCCCTAGCGGATTATTGGTACTGAAGTCCAACATACCGAGAGGATACCAGATTAAGCAAGTGTTTTAAAACCTTTTTTCACTCCTTGTATTTCATTTCAAATCTTAGTCTCCTCTAAACACGTGCAAACCAATTAATGAGGTTATGACAGTTTGCTATAAGTTGTTCATCCAGCTCTCTACTACCAACCTCTCTGTTGCATAGGCTAGGCAATGCTCATACAAAGGTGCATTTGAGGATTAAAAGTCTGAACTCCGATTATGTTATTGTTACTCTCAGGTAGTTCTTTCTGTCTGCTGAAGAATAGACCTGTCTTAAATCTTCAATGTGCAGTTTAGTAGTCTTAAACTCCAGAATTGTCTTATTGGATAATAGTCTTCTGGGTTTCCTACAGAGATGAAAATGCTGGTCGGCACCCACCTCTGTTGCTCCTTTTCATCTAACTTGAAGGAAACAGTTGCCTAATTTCAATAATGGTCTGGATGAGAGAGAACAAGCTGAATTAATAGAAAATGATAATTCAGCACCTGAGATTCAGCCTGTTTTGGACCCTTGAGCCTCAGCTCTTATTCATTTCACTATAAGGAAAAGTGTACACTGTGAGGAGCGTGTTTTCAGTTACAACAAAGGTACCAGCTAAGGCCATTCCAGAGCCTGTCAGATATAGCAATAATTACTTCCGTACTTTGGTTACATCCTGTCTTGACTAATGCAATGCGCTCTATGAGGGCTACCTTTGAAACGTGTCCAGAAGTTGCATGTGGCAAGAAATGTAGGAGTCAGGCTGCTACCCAGTGCAAAGTACAAGGATCATGTGACATAAATATCTCCACTTATGGCCAACTGTTTATACTTTAAGGCGTTGCTAGTATGTATTTATGTATGTATGTATTTATGTTGCAGTACATATAACCCCAATCCCAAAAAACCCTTGAATGATATGCAACATCAGACCAAAAGAAATCATCACCATCACCATCATCATCATCATCATCTAAATTCAAATCATTAACAAAAACAAAAAATGTCCACAAAAAAGCAGGGATAAAAAGCCATCTGGGTGACTTTGGGCAGTACTCCCTCATCAGCCCTAGGAAGAAGGCAATGACATACTACTTCTGAAGCTGTTGTCTAAAAAACCTCATGAATTTGTCCATGTAGTTACCAGAAGTTTGATGCAAAGGCACCCCCTCCACACACACACACAAACAAATGAAACCCAAGATAGGCACCCACAGTCCGTCAGCTGGGAACAAAAGCACATTGCAATAAAATAACTTGATTTATTTACAGAATTGCAGCAAGGTGGGGGCTGCATGTATTACTGTGGGAATGTTTCAAATCCCACATCAGTCAAACCACTCCATGCATCTGATGGAGCAAGCTGCAGCTCTCAAAAGCGTATGCCTTAAATAAAACTGTTATTTTCAAAAGTTGTTACCAAACTCTTTCTGAATTCTGGGGGGAGAGCATTCTATCAGTTGGAGGCTAGTATGGAGAATGGGTGCACTCTCACTTATACCCCATGAATTTCTCAATGTTAAAAACTTTACATGGCATAAGACTTGATGGTCTGAGAGACACTGAAATGAATAGGGATAAGAATGTGCCCTGATAGACCTCATTTCTAGCCCCATCAAATCCCTCTTCAATCTGGGCCAAATTCTAAACAGGGCTCACACCATTCCCTCCCTTCCCTCACTGTTTTCTTATTCCATGAAAAAAAAAGGGGGGGGACCCTAAGAGATCTCTCCACTCTGTCAAAGTTTTATTTCTCTGTTACCCAAAAGATTCTGTTCCTATTAGAGGGTGAATGAAATATCCACAAAGAAGTCACATTCTGCATTCTGTCACAACTGCTCAATATATTGAGGTCAGGATCCTATCCTGAATTTGGGTTTGTCTGTTTTGCTTTGTTTTAAGGAAGGTGTGAGTTTTGAGAAATTATATTCTTTTGAACTTTGTGTGTATTGTGCTATCTTTTTACCAAAGCACTCTACTAGGTTTGATGAGTGAGCTTCCTGGTTCAGATGTAGTGAGAATCATGATAAGAAATTCCCATCTTATCAGAAACTTTATTCTCTAGGCCAGTGTTTCTAAAAGTGTGGTCCAAGGACCCCTGGGGGTCCCCCAAGACCCTCTCAGGGGCCTACAAAATCAAAATTATTTCCCAGATATTGAAGATATTTGCAAGAATTTAAAACAATGTCACTCTTCTCATTATTATTTTCTATTGTTAAAAATATAGGGCTTTTTCATGAAAAATATTTTATTTATGTTACTATCTAATGGGTTTAATACTGTTATTTGTACATGATTCAATAAATAGATATTCTATCAATTGATCAATTTAATTTTTAATATGGTAAATATCAATAAATATAACCCATACAAACAAAAGCTCTTTTATGGTCCTCATAATTTTTAAAAGTGGGAAGGGGTCTTGAGAGCAAAAAGTTTAAGAAACACTGCTCTAGTACACTCTTAAGAGTTGCTAGGTTGCCAAATTTCCCACATTTCTCAAAAAAGCTTCCAAGGGAAATAAGTTTAGCCCTTTGTTTGTTTGCTCTTAGGAGGGCCCAAAAGACCTTTTTAGTTTGATCAGCTTTTTATGATTCTTGTACTGAAAATGCTATATCTCTCGCTGCTGTTGGAATATTGTTTTATTTGCTCCCAATACTTTTATTTAATTATTTTATTCCATTTTATTATTCCATTCCATTTGAAAATGCTGTTATTTTGATGTCATGTTTGTTTTATGAAGATGCTGTGCTGTTCTGCAGGGTCTGGTAAATTTGCCTATGTAGGAAAAGTGATTCTGAAAGAAAGCTTAAACATCTGTATTATCTATATCGCATATTAAATATTGCAAATATAGGGAAAGGGGACACATGCAGAAAGCTTGTTCTCAATCTAGTAAACCATGGTTATATTATGTTTGTATGTCTTAACCTGACTAGTCAATGAATCCCTCTTAAATTCCTTTAATAACTTACCTACTCAACAGGTATAGAAAATGCATAGTAACTGACAATTATACATACATTTACGATGTACAGGTAGTCCTCGGCTTACATCCCTTAGTTCAGTGACCATTCAGAGTTACAGTGGCATTGAAAAAATGGACGTACAACTGGTCCTCAAAGTTCCAGCCACTGCAGCACCCCCGCAGCTTGGGTGCCTGGCTCACGATTACAACATCATAGGGAGCAGTGATCACCATTTGCGACCATCCCTGCCAGCTTCCCACAAGCAAAGTCAATGGGGACACTGGCAAGGAAGGCTGCAAGTCATTCTAGTAAGTCACTCCTGCTTTTTCTCCTGCCTACAGCACCTCCCCACCTGCACACAGTCTCTGCCAGCCCTTCCAGGCCCTCCCCCAGCCTCCCATGACTCTTGCGTGGCCCTCCCTGGCCTTCCACAAATTGTGTGTGGCCTTCGCTGGCTCTCTGAGGCCCTCCCCAGCCTCCCCCAACCTGCATGCAGCCTGCACCAGCCCTCCCAGGCCCTCCCCCAGTCTCCCCCCCCCCACAGCACTCCCATGCTCCTTACCTGGGACTCCCACCTCTTCCTGCTTAACAACCCATGCTTCTTGGGGTTACAATGACAACTGGAACTACCTGGGATTGCCTACGCTAAACAATGTGGTCACATGACATTGCACTTTATGACATCATTTAGTGATGGCAATCCTGGTCCCAAATGCCATCGTAACCCAAGAACTACCTGTAATATCCTTTTTTCTGCACTAATATACACGGTTAATATTCATATGTGTTCTATAATGTATACAGATATCAGGTGATGATATACCTTGAAATTAAGTAATTAATTCATAAATTTTATCTCACAATGTTAACAAAACAAGAACATCTCAAGTTCATATGTAAAACTATCAAGGCAATAATATCCACATCTATTCAAAAGTACCAGAGAGTTTGGTGAGATTTACCCCCAAGTAACTATGCATAGGATGGAAAGCTAAGCTACCAATTCATTTTTGAAGTGATTTGAAATCACAGGGGATGTTCAATGTATAGAAAGGGGTAATTAATTATTAGATAAAATTCATAATGAGCTTCATTTTGTAATAAGTAGGTGCCTGCAATGCCTGCGTGACAGAAGGACTGGGGGGAGGTGGGGAGAGAGAGAAATTCCTCTGAGATCAGGCAACTATATTTATCCTGATTGTGTTTGGGATTTTAACACGTTTTTCGCAGGCTGACAAATGGCCTATTAATTATCTAATGTTGTCTGACAATAACAGCTTGATAAAGATGTATGTTTTTGAACTGCAGAATGAAAGCAGCAGAGGAAGAGCCTACCACCAGGTCCTCGCTGTCTCAGACTGGGCTCCGTGCCACAAAAGGCAGCAAGATAAAGCAGTATCTCCTGCCATGCAGCCTTCAGGGATAAAATATGTCTTGGCATTAAGGATGTTTTCAGAAAACTGCTCCTGCAATATCTGATTAAGAAAAGGAGGAGTATGTCTTTACTAAATTGGGGTTAAGGCATAATCAATATCATATATGGACTCTCTGGCCTATTCTGCATAAATGAAGGCACTTCATAATATCAAGGAATCTATAATGCAGAGGAAGCAGATGGTGGGACTCAAACTTTCTCTCCTCTATTCATATATTATTTTTGGTCACACAGTCAACCAGATATTTAGACTGGATTAGGCATTTTTATCCACCTATGGAGTCCTTCCCAAGGACCTGAGATAGGCAAATGTTGTTGTTTGATGGTGTTAAAGGCACCACTGCAGGATATAAGCTGTTCCAAGTAATATGGGAATTTTGCAATTGACTGATGGTGATTTTGTCAATGCTGATGGTCTTCAAGTGGTGCTCCAGATGTTTTGGAATTGCAGCCAAGGCACCTCCTACCATTGGTACTATCTTTGCTTTCTTTTGCCACGGTTGTTCTATTTCTATTTGCAGGTCTTTGTATTCTGTGATTTTCTCCAGTTTTTTCTCTTCCATTCCGCTGTCTCCAGATATTGCGACATCCACTATCCAGACTTTTTTGTCTTTATTATCAACAATTCTTAAGCCTGGGGTGTTATGTGGCAGGTGCTTGTCTGTTTGAGTTCTAATGTCCCAGAGCACTTCAGCTTCTTCATTTTTTATTCTGTTTTGTAGTCCCACCAGTTCTTGCTTGCAGGCAAATGGTATTTCTTGCAGATATTCCAATGTACCATTGTTGCTACTTTGTCATGCTGTTGTTAGTGGTCAGTCTGTGCGATCTTCTTGCAGCAGCCAACTAGGCAGTCCACTGTTTCTTCAGCTTCTTTGCAGAGGCAGTATTTACTGTCTGTTGCCATCTTCTCAATTCTGGCTTTGTATGCATTTGTCCTTAAGGCTTGGTCTTGTGCAGCCAGAATTAGCCCCTCTGTCTTTTCTTCAACTGTCCTTCTCTTAGCTATTGTCAGGTCTTGTTGTTATCTGCTTTGCTTGCTAGTTGTTGTTGTTGTTGTTGTTATTAACCTTCTAAACTGTTTGGCAGCTGCTCCTGAGTTCCTAAATCGTTTCATGGTGCCAAATGATTTTTATGATTGTTTGATGTTTTATTCTTCCATTTCAGTTAATGAGATAGGATCCCCCAATGGTCATAATTTCAGACCTGTCAGAACTAAAAAGCTTATGGCAAGATGGCCTGGTGGTAAATAAAGTTGAAAGCAGAGTCGAGTTTAAAAATCTTATCCAAGACACTGCCTGGACACCCTTTGGACCCCTCTTATAATTTATTCATCAGCTATAAATTATTTTTATCCTTTTATCTTACCAGGGTCATTTTGCCAATCAACTGTATTTCAAAGGAGATTCAGCTACACACTTAACTTCAAACTTAATAAACCTGAAACGGATTCAAGAGAGACTCTCTACAGTAACAAAATATGATAAATAAAGAAAAATAGCTCCCTTATTAATTTTATCCCATCCTGTTTTGTGTGCTTTTACTGTTTTTTATATGTAGCTGTTTTTATGTACTTATTTTTTTTAATTGTTGTATGCTGCCCAGAGTCACCTCGTGTGAGATGGGAGGCTATATAAATATGATAAATAAATAAATAAAAGCATGAAATATGACTTTGCAAATCTTTATCCAATAAATTTAATTCTTTCTTCTTTCTTTCCCCTGCCCTCCCTCCCATAATCTTTTCTTTTCATTTTTTCTATGGATGATACTTTTTATTTATTTTTTTTTAATTTACATGATTTATAGCCTATTTTTTTAGTTAGGAGCACCAGGCAACATACATAGCACTCTGTCCTCAGCTTCCACAACTGAAGGAAGACAACAACATCACAAATACTACACAATATTTCCCACTGTGTTACAGATCTTCTTTAAGCAAATGCTACCAGGAAAACAAGAAAGGGCTGGGTAGGTCAGGGTGGTATCCATGGGGGTGGTCACTCAAAATCTGGAAGCGGGTGAACAGAGCAATGTGATGCAAGGCTTGACTCTTTAATGCACACAATGTATTTACAAAAGGGGCAGAGCTTGTATCACAGTGCTCCTTCTGCTATCTTGCTGATTTAAACACGCACACTCCTTGCATGCTGGAGATCAATGAAAAATATGCTTTTCCTATAACATGTATCTGAGATCCTTAAATCCTGTTTTAATTATAAATTATAATAGTAATAAAGAAACCAATGATCAATAAACCAGAAAGCACAACACTATTAGAAATGTTTCTGCGGCGCAAAACTGTTTTCAGCTGCAGACAGTTATCATCAAAGTAGGTGTGCCCATGGGGTGTGGTCAAAGATGACAGGCATGACAGTATGATGGAAGCACGCATAAAAATACGAGCGGAGCTTCAAATAATGCTATCCTGACATTTTTGACCATATACTACTGCAGACACCCCTGCATCAAAGCCTTGTGATCATGTCTTAAATTGGGGGGACATAACTCAGTGACTAGTTTGGATATAGACAGTCCCAGGTTCAAGCCCCAGCTTCTTCTCCAGGTAGGTCTTACTGCTTGAAGAACATTATATCGCCACTGCCAGTTAATATACACAATATAGATATATCCAAATCAGTCCCCCAGGAGGTGTGGGGTTTGCTGCCTATTTATTTCCCTGCCAGTTTTGGTGGGGCTGTAGTTTCCTCCTTGGTGGTTCTTTCATTACCGTATTGTTTTCTGCCTGATTGTTTGTCTGGTTCTGCTCCCTGCTTATCTGAATGTGAGCTGCTGGAGGAGATGTGTTCCAGTCTTTTTTTTATTGTCTCTTTTGAATGATGTGTAAATGCGGTTTATCTCTGTCTATTGATGCTGATTTGTCTGAATGCCAAGCTTCTTTTCTTATATTCCTAATTGTTCACAAACTCTTTAAAGGGGTTTGTCTTAATTCTAAACTAGAACTGTACTCCTTTTCTCCTGCATTTTTACTCATGCCCAGATTTTATTTACAGGTTTGTAAATAAACAGGCTTGTTTATTTACAAGCAAATCATGGTCACTGTGAGATGCTCTATTCTGGCGATGGTTTAATTGATGTCAACCTTTACTTGGAATTAAATCTATAAGATACTTAGGCCCTGTTTTGAATGCCTCATGATATTAAATGCAATTTTATAATTAACAGGCTTATATATCACTTACTCTTCCAGCCAAGAGAATAATTTGTCATGTGCTTAAAGGAAGCTGTTCGACCAATGACCTTTATGAGTCCAAGGAAAGGTTTTGCATTTGAAACAAACTGCTGGGTGGTTGTTGTAGAAGAAAATCTTTTCATAATCGCTTATTCAGATTTCTTTTTTGCAGATTTATTTCAAGAAGAATAAAACCTTCTTTCCTGAATTTGTATTCTTTTGGGGTGGGACTGAAATATATAGCCAGCAACCCAAAGCACAGATAACAAATAAAAGTAATAATGAGAAGATATTCCAACCTACAGCTATTTTCAAATTCAGCAGTAATTCTAGTAAAAACGATTCCACGTCACACCGGTTTGAAGTTCTGTGATGGTAGTAAGTAAGTAAGTTTATTGTCATAACCACAGGTTATAATATACTGTAAAATACAATAAAATAAGAGTAGAATTGTAAAATTGTAGAATGAAATAATTAAAAAAGACAGAGTATTAGATGTAAGAAGGTTAAAACAAGATAAAGCCAAACCTACAACTAAGAACCTAACTATTTCTTTCTAAGTTTAAATGACAGCAGAGCAAAAGTAGCAACCTGATTGCTAACAGTTGGAAACACGTCTGCAAGAAGATGGTTCAGTTGTTCGAGGTCTGAGCCCCTGAATTCATCTACCATCAATAATTTGGCCCTAATCTTATTGTAAATGGGCCAATGGAGGACATAATGAATAATGTTCTCCACTTGACCAACACGACAAGGACCAAGACATTGGTCAACAGGGCACTTGCAAAACCTCCCTTCAAGATATGCTGAAGATATGGTCTGCAAGTGAAGGCATGTAAAGGCCCTTCTCAGCGAGACAGGAAAACCACAGTAGTTCATGTTCACAAAATCTCTTACATTTAGTTTGATCTTTCAACTCAAATCTGTCAAAATTATCCAGCTGGAATCTCATTGTTCTCATTAATTATTTAGTTAAGTGCCATGGCTCAACTCCTGGTAAATGCATGGACAAATGTTCAAATTGCTTCTAGTAATAATTTGTAGCTCTTCCAAAGACAAGTTTGTAATCTCTTTGATCCTGTCCATGCATGCAATATCCATTGTCTTTCCTTCTACTCTTCTCAACTTTGGGAAGCATAGGTGTTTTTATCATTTACTCACATTATATATTTAAAGTATATAAGTTTCCACTTACACAAAGACTTTATTTGGTTCAGGATTTATTCATTGATTTTTCTTGCAACCCACAGTATTCTCAGTAACTGCCTCCAGTTACTTTGACTATAAGTCAAAGGTATCTATCTTCTTTATCTTGCTCTTTCCCAACATTTAGTTTTCACAGCTATAAATCACCACTGTTTTGTTATTATAAAAGGATTATCATATGATCTTAGTTATCATAACAATATTATTATTTGTGATCTTGTCTGCTTATTGCTATCTTCTTCATTCTTCCAGCACCTTGTCCATTTTTATCTGTTTCAGATGCTAAGAAAACAAAAGTACTTAGTACCCTTACCTCTTGGCCACCAACTGTAGGTCCATAAACATGCTGGTTAACAGTAACTTTATCTCGTTAATAAATAATATTTTCACTTTCTTCAAAATGAGCTTTTCTATGTCTCCTTTACTTTTGGCTAACGAAGTGATGTCTGCAAGTCTCAAATTGTTGAGGTTTGTTTTAATTCTGCCTGTCATCCCTTCCAATCTTGCATTTTTATAATGTATTTGCTGTATATATTAAATTCATAAAAGGCAGCATGCATCGTTGCCTGACTCCTTTTCATAGTCAGAACCACTGTGTTTCTCCAAATTTGTTCACTGAAAAGGTTCCTCAAAAGAATATTCAGAAAATCTGGTGCACCCATTAGCACTAATGTATTCTCAATTCTTGCATTCAATTCTTATACAATCAATGAACCTTCTGTAGCCAATAAAACAAAGGTAAACTTCCTTCTTATATTCTCTTCCTCTTAGTAACTTGCACATTCTCTTGCATCTCCCTCTTTTGATATAGCTATATATACCAATCTTTTCCAATCTCATGCTGTTTTTTTCCATATTTGTTGACATAGAGCTGTTAGCATTTCCACTGCTTCTTCTCTTGCATAAATAAATAATTCAGTGGGTATTTCATCTGTGCTTAGCATTCTCTTATTTGACAGCTGGTCTATTACCTTTCATAGCCCACTTTCCAGTGCAGTCTGTTCCTGAATATATGCAGTCATTTCTATGATTAGTCCTGAGTATTCCTCCTATCTTAGCTGTATTTCTGTGATTTCTCTGATCTTATTAAGGCATCTCTTATTTTCCTTGTTTATTTCCTTCCATTTGCTGACATATATTTATTGACATTCTTGACTGAAATATCTCTCTTTGCCCTTTCTTGTTTGTTGGTAGAAGTCTGCATTTGGTCATCATACATACTTCTTGTTGCCTAAGGCTTAAATCCTTCATCTTTCTTTGGCTCTCATGACAGTATGCTCTGAAAGGTACTTCAATCTTTTCCTCTTTGAAATTTTAGAAACATTTTGGCGGGTTTGGTTTTGGTTTTAACAAGGTCTCTTATCACTTCCTGTGGTTCCTTAGGCTCTCTTCTGAGTAAGCTAAAGATCTATTTCTTATATAGATCTTATGTTCTGACTGTATGCCCTTCAAATAGTATCTTGCTGGCATAGGTGCTCAATTTAATTTCATTGAAAGATCTGGCTTTAGAAAGGTGATAGCTGATCCCAGAATTGTAGTTAAATATTTCTATTTCCTGATTAGTGTTCAAGTTTTCACAATAGCTTACAAGCAAACATAGTACTCATAGGATTTATAAAGTCACAATTACCACATTATCTAGCATTTCTTTTATAATAATACCTAGCATAAAGTCAAGAATATTCCTTGACATAAGGCAATGAGATGTACACTTACGATCCCTGTATTCATGCTTTTAAAAATATAGTAAAACCATGCCTCTCCCCTTTTGTAAAAAAGACCAGATTGGGTTCAAAAATATTCCTCCTTCCATCTTACCAAAATCTGTAGTTCTAGGGATCAAATTTTACTGATCCAACCAAAATTATTATCACATGTGTTTAATAATCAGTTTCTGAGCATGCAACATATGAGTGCCTGAATGGATGACATAACCATTCTATGTCAAATATTCACTTCATCTCTCAGTATGAGTAATTTGTAACTTTATCTGTATGATTATTGTCAAGTGGCATAAATACAGTAAATCTTTTGTTGTTGTTGTTTTGTATATGTGTTAATGTTGATAGGCTTACACCAAAAAACTACAAAGGAACTTTCCTGAAAATATCATAGTATAAAGCAGAGGTGGACAACCTTAATGTATTTTGGTGAGTTGAAAGCTAAAGTTATGGAAAATGAGCAAAAACTATATCATGATTTTGGGCAAGGCCTGGATAGTCTCATTGCCACCTCTTTCTTTCTTCCTTTCTCTGGAGAGGGTGAATTTTAGGCCTCCAAAACAGGTTGTGTGTGTGTTCTCTCTCAAATTTAGGGGGCAACCGTGCCACAGAAATTTGATAACATAGTCAGCTGGGGCTCAGGTCGGGGGCTGAAGACTTATTTATTTATTTGTTTGTTTGTTTGTTTGTTAGATTTATCTCCACCCATCTCCCCGTAATGGGGGACTCTGGGTGGCTCATATGATCCATTAAAACAATAAATATATATAAAATTACACAAAACATGAAAACTATACAAAGCATTACCAAAAGAAAAGAAAATCCAAGAGGCTGATGGTTTCCAGAGCTGCAGACGAAAGCCTTCTAAGGGACTAGCCATCCCCACACATGATGTTTTCCCTCCTCACCCCAGGCCAAGTGACAGAGGTGAGGAGGGAAATCCCTCCTTATTTTTAGACTTATTTTTGATAGAGTTACAGAGAACACAGATTCATTTCCTAAGAGATCCTACCAAAAGGTCTGAATCTCAAACTCATTGATAACTATATCAGTAATGAATAATCACAGTTAATGAATTGCTAAGCTGTCATTCACAGATCAAGTTTAAAAAAAACCCTACACCACTGAAATACCTATTCTGACAGTGTGAAGAAATTTACTTTAGATGAAGCAAAGTTCAACTACTCCCCTCCCTTCCATTTTTCCCCCTGTCCCGAGGAAAGAAAATTGATGATGCCACTAGTTTAATGCTAATTGATTTATTACCTGCCTAAGCAAATCCTGGGCGATGCAGCGGCCGGCTTAGACTTAAAGCAAATGATTTACAAGATAATGTTTGACTCTGCGAAAGGGTAATCAGATCCAGATACAATGGATGATAGGATAATTGAGAAGAAATAAAAGAGGATAAATTGCTGTGTGCTAATGAGTTTAGAGGCCCTAATGGGGAGGACATCAGTTTTAACACTCAGGTTATGAGCTAGCAGCGAGAGTTTTTTTTAACCTTCAGCAGCTAAAGATGTAGTGCCGAAACAAACCAAGATTGATTGGGTCCAACTCACTTACTTAGCCATTCTTTATACTTCAGACACCTTCCTGTATTAAAATAAGACTTTTTAAACCAGGTTTTAACCAAAGACATTCACATCAGCTAGAAGATTTGTATATGTCAAGCTGGGCTACTGTTGCATCCAAGTTGTTTGCAGATGGTGTGGCTGTTAAACTCCCTGCTTGCTATCCTCCCCGTAAGTGCCAAAGCATTCATTCCACCTTAGTAGACATCAGATTTCAAAGCTATTACCCGAGCAATACTGTCTCACCTCATGATTCATTTTTATATCTCATTCCCATTCTATCCCACATCACCTCCCAGAACCAGGGACACTTTATGGGTCTTTTTGATTACTGCAGCCGTGGGTCTAAATTTTTCAACAGAAGGTGGGGGCAGTGGGTTTCCAGCCTTGATGTGGAAATATATTGCAGGAAAAGATGGAGCCTCCAGAAAATGAAAAAGACAGTGGAGTACACTGTTGTCAGTGAGAAATAAAGAAAGTGCTTTCCTAAGAGACTGAGACAAAATATATACAGTATGCATGTAAGGTTTCCAGCAAATAAAGTTTAATATGATGAAAGGCCCTTGAAACAGAGTTCTGGGAAAGGTCTTTGGACTTAAGGGAGCATCTAGAGACACATTCGAGTTACATTTCATTTCATGTCCCTTTCTTCCCTCACTGTCCTAATATTAATGATTGCTGTTTCCCATGAATATTGGCATCCTTCTTCCTGAAACTACATACTGAGAGAAAAGTCTTTCAGTGATTGAATGAAGAAGGATGGAGGAAGGTAGGAACACACTAGAACAGCTATCCTCCCTCCCTCTGTAACCATGCTTGCCATTCAGTGGTGGCAATGATCACTGTTGAATGGCAAAGACGAGAATGGGTGCCAAGCAGAGCCATCCTCCTATCCAATCATTTAGTTCAGTGTTTCTCTAAGATGGGTGGACTTCAACTCCCAGAATTGGGAGCCTGACTGGAGAATTCTGGGAGTTGAAGTCCACCCATCTTAAAGTTGCCATGGTTGAGAAACATTGATTTAGCTTATTAAAGAGCTCCTATCGTGTTGGAGCTATTCATCAAGGAAGCAAGCTGCACAGATACAACTCAATGGAGTGTTGTTGTTGCTGTTTGTCTTTGAATGTGTGTTGACATACTTTTTTTTTTAAGGATAATCTTAGGTCCCATTAATCCTGCCCAAAGTTGTTTTTTTCCAGTTAAAATGGAGGGGATGGGATCAAATGTATACTTATTAGCATATAATCTATTGCTTTATTAAATTTTTAAAAACTATGAGATTGATAGGTGAAAACTTTCAAAGATTTTTAAACTCTCTTTCCAAACTAGTGCAATTAAACCAATGATGCATTGCTCCCTTTAATACCAAACAGAATTCACTGAATGTCCATCAGTGGAAGCAAAAGACTATCCCGCCCAAATGTTTTAAACCTATGGCTGTTATCTCCTATGGGAAAATTATACATAAGTATGCAGCAGTATACTGTACATTTGGAAATTAAAACAAAACGTTCTTGTTTAACCCACGAACTGATCCATTGATTTCAGTTTCCAGAGGCTACAGAATGTTGGTGTCAACTTTGTCTAATCTGTTATGGCAGAGAAGATGTCAGCGAGTTCAAGAGGCTGATGGAGGATAGCAAGGAGGTATTGCAGCTCCTGGCACCCTCTCAAGTCCAAGAAGGCTACAGAGAAAATGATAGAATGAAGTTTAGGCCTAATGGCATCATCCACAATGGTTAATCCACAAAATTGTTGGACAAAGGAAGAAACCTAATTTGCAAAGCCCCTGGTGCTGCATCAGGGTTTTCTGCAAATTAAAGAAAGCTAGAAGAGTTCCCTCAGCTGCCCCATACTTTCAGTAAGAAAATGCAACTCCAGTGGGGGGAAATGGATTGCAATATGCCTCTAGTGGCATGAACACACCTAAATATTTGTTTATTTATGTACTCTAGTCTTATACTATCCAGTAATAGTAGTATTACTAGTGGTATTACCAAGTATACTATGTCCATGCAAAGCTCACTGAAGAGTTCTTTGATCGTTAAGTGATGTTTCTCACAACAATATACCAGATAATGTTGTTTATTTTTAGAATTAAGTACTTACAATGGCATATCACACATACATATCTCTTATAAGGTTCAATGCATTCTTGAATTCATTGAAATGAAGTTCCCTCTATATACCAGATGTTTGACTTGATTCAAACTTGGGGGGTGGGGCAGAGTTTTAGGGGAAGAATGGCTTCCATCAAATCTGTCAGCTTGAACACCAGTGACTGTCTCAGTGGTGCCACTGGAAAGAGACAAGACATAATATTTTGAGAAGTACCATGTTCAGTGGAAATGTTGACTCAACTTTATATTACAGCTAGGCTGAGGTACAGAAATATAAACATTGCATTTGTGCTGTTGGAGATAAGGGTCTAATCTGGAAGACGCAATAGTCTGGGAACAGAAAAGATGGTGGTTGGATATGTTAAGATGCTGCATATCAATTTATCCATTTCTTTATACAATGCTGAACAGGAATAGTGATCTCAGTTATATTGTTCTGGTTGAAACCTGTGGTTTTAAATCAGGGATATGCCCAAAAACTTGCTGAATGATCATCATTAAACTTACTACTACAAAACCACATTTCCATTTTTATAGATAAGTATTCTCCACATGTAAAAGGGGAGAAAGTTCTGCAGAATGAAAAGTAGAGTTTGCTTATCTTTATATATATAAAAAAAAAATACTCCAAACCCCAAATGCTTTCTAGGAGCATGTTATTGTTCAGGATTCATATAGAAGCATATCTCTATGCATCGGTGTAGGAAGTTCTGAAAATCACACATATACACATATAGAAAACATATCTGGAGACATGGGAAGTTAAAGTACTAATCTGCTCCCAGATATTAAAAAAAAAAAAAAAGCTTACAGGGGTTATAGATAAGCTGAGTGCCAAAATGTTGATGTTTTCTAAGAGGTATATCTCAGAGGGGCACAACTGTACACCTCTGACCTTTAGTCAGAGTGTTCCAACGTTGCTTGTAATGAGGACTACCAATGAACGTTCTATGCTGTGCTTCACTGCACTTTCTATATGAGGGCCAACAGTAAGATAAATGAAAGACTGGTTCACTGGAGTACTTGTGGTTTGGGGGCTATTGATTTTTGGTCCATTCTCTTTAAAAGTGAGATCTAAAAAGTTGACAGAGGGTCATTAATTTCATCATATACTTGTCGTCTCATCCATAACCAATCCAAGGCTGAGTGTGCTTGTCACTCTCTGTTTGCACTTTATTTGTTTAGCTTTCTTTTTTTCTTGATGGTTCCACTTCCTCTTTTTTTCCTTTCCTTTCCTTTTTTTTTTTTTTTTTTGGGGGGTCTATTATTTTGTTTTCTTTCCCTCATTTTTTTCCTTTCCTTTAAAACAGTGGCCAAGTACCTAAACACTTCAGCAAAAGTTAAATCAATATGACATTGGTGCATGATTGATGTTCCATGATAATGTCTACATTAGGCAAAGCAAAGAAGAACCTTCTGTCAAGTGCATTCCGTTTTGAAAACAGATAAATTAAATTATTCTCATAAAACCTATCAATCCTAATTATTAAATTGGTTGTCTTGATTGAACAAAACTCCATCAAAAGTTTTGTATTTTCTCTTATGACTACTCCACAAATTCATGACATTTGTTTCTATACCAAATCCACCCCCCTACACACACTCTCCAAAATGCCAAATTGCACTAGAACACAACAACTTGACTTCTAGCTCCATGTATTTTGAATAACTTTTTTGACCCAGTTTAAATAATGAAATCCTAGCTTAATCTGTGTTCTTCACTGAGTAAAGAGCCTCCAGAAACTGGTTCTGACCATGATGTTGTTTACAAGAGGTGGTAACAGAGGTAAGATATTTATTCTCACACACCCTCCAGCTGTTATAGATAAGGTTTTTTCCGTTTTCATTTTTTTAATGCTTGAGGACAGTTACATAGAAAATCAATCAAAATATACCACTCCCTCTGCTCTATCTCTCTCTGTATACAGTGAAATCTCAGTTTACTACACCTTAATACAACAGTTGTCATATACAATGGATCAAATTTCAGTTGCCATTTATATCATTTGTGTATTGATGCAAAATAATGTTACCACATAAATGCTGTAAACTACTTCAGTAATGTGTTTTTGAATTTAATTAACATTTATGAATAAAAGTTTTCACTGAATATAAGCAATAATTAATGATATTTACAACTAATGAAATATGCAGTGCATCCTGATAATTTTAAAAAATGGACTGACCAACTTAACAGAGACTTATTTCTAAGTAAAACTGCCCAGGATCAGGCTGCACATCACATGGGACTTTATGTTTAACACATACAGTATCTTGTTTAAATATATTTGCTTTTGAAACATCTGCCTCAAGATGTCATTGATATGCTGTTTTTTCCCAACACAGAAAGTCAAAGAAAAATTGTGATTAAATACTAAAGACAGTGGCAAGAAAAACTGGTATTAAAAATATCACAGCAGAACAGTAAATCTCTAGTTTACAGGTAGAGAAATACATTTCTACTTTAAAGTGTATTTTTATGTACCCTTGAGTGCCCAACTAGCTGAACTATCAAGGGACCTCTACATGATTTAGAAGTTAATCCTTCAAATAGCTAACAACTGAATGCTTTGGCTGTTTGTGGTTTCCTACTGTTGGTTAATTTCATTTTTTGTTTCATGCGTTCAGCAGTCGAGCATTCATTGTTCAAGACCCTGACTCTCAGGCTGTTAATTCAAGTAAAGTTAGCTGGACATTTTCACACCATTTTCCATTGGCCTTCAACTAGATAAAGCAACAATGGAAGAAGGGAATATGGGTGCAGTTGAGGCCAGCTTAAGACAGTTGGAATAAAATTTTTAAAACTCCAGTTCTACAGTTTATATTAGATTTAGCGGTTGAGTTTCTTTCCACTCACATAATATACCATTCTGTAATATTGTGTCCTACTATCTTACAAGTTAACAGGTCACCAGTTTATTATTTGAATAGATGAGCAAAGTAGCATGAAGTCAATGGCAACATTTTTGAGTCCCAGCTGTACAAATAATGCATATTGTCCTAAAACTCCTTCTGATATTACAAAGACAAGCTCATGGATCCCACTCTTTTCCTTTCATAGACCACAGAAATATAAGAAAGGATATATACATATAGATTCAAGCTAAATGTCAGCATGCAGTATTCCTGAGGGAGAGGCCAAAACCATGTTGTATGAATGGCAACCCATTCCCCATTTAAACTTCTTCTAAGTTCACCTATGTAGTGTCAGTGCAGGGCATTGTGGAAAATTTAAATAGGGTCCCACCTATTTGAGGTTCTTAAAAGTTTGCTGTTTGTTGCTCACCGCCACGCATGCCAGACTCTAATTATACTGAAAACTTACATCTTTAAGAACTAGGCAAATCTGATCAATTAAATTATTGTTTATTATTGTGTATCTTTACTCCTTGTATGTTACACTGAGTGTAAATATTTAAGAGAACTGAAACACAAATTATCTTTTGGCAGGTCTTCCTGCTGTCTGAAGGAGAGCAAATAGGATGGGAGAAAGGAGCCTTTTCAATTGTGGCATCTCAAATTTGGAATAGAAGAGGGGTTATATGTAACAACTTGGTTAAATTTGATCTTAACCAACAGGAAACTAATTTGTGATTTTACATAAATCCAGTATTTATTTTTACCTTCTTTATTGTTAAAGATATACTCTGCCTTTCTGCTTTAAGCTGTAAGTGCTGAAGGCAGCTTATACCAATCAAAATCCAATGCAAAATAGAAAACCTGGCAGTAAAATCAAGACAATTAAAATCAGTTTAAAAGTTAAACGTTTGGGCAGATGGTGTCAAAACCTCTCCCTGGAAAATGCTTTCCACAGCCTGAGAGCCACATAGGAAAATGTCCTCCCGCACATACCAGATAGCTGAGCTTCTGGCAGCTAAAGCACTTCAAAAGAGCTTCTCCTGTTGATCCTAGAGTTGGGAGTAAGCAAACCTCATGGATCTGTGCATCCAGGAGAAAGGCTGTGAATATTTAGTTCTTAAATGTCTCAATCCGAAGCTTTGCGGATCTAGACCTACTCACAATGTCATCTGACAGCGGACAGACTTCAAATTTTTTAAAGAGGCACGGAGAGCAAGCACAACATCATCCTCACCATTGTGGGAATAGCTTTATCTACTGAATTGTGCAGGAGCTTATTTATTATCTATTTATAATATTTATATGGCCACCCATCTTAAAACCAGAATTCTGGGCAGCTTACAGCCATCAAGCAAAACAATCCTGTACAAAGAGTGAAAACAAGAAATAACAGAAACAGAAACAGAAAAACCTAAAGCTTGAAATGTTTCTTAGTTCATTTTTTAAAAAATAAAAACTTAACATTCTTCATAAACTGGAGTTTTAGTACATTTAAATGTGTGTGAGTGAAACTGACAGATTCATCCATCGCTTCCCCTCTCTATATATGTGAGCACATACTTTGTTTTATTTCAGAGATATTGTTTCTAGAAACAACAATGCTGTAACTTTCTTTTGTTGGTAATTGGATTATGTTGTTGGTCTTTCTTGAAGAATTGGATTGTTATTTAATCATTTTTAACATTTACCATCTTGGGCCAGATTTAATCAGAGCTGATCCTGTCAGATCTCTCTTCTAGCACTCTGGGCCAGAAACAGTCCTACAAACAAACAACACAGAGCTCTGATTAGTAATTACTAATACTAATTAGTAATTAGTAATAGAAGAAAGGTTGAAGTGACAGCACAAGAATTCCAGTGAGTACTTTACTTTCAAATAAGGCACCTATATATAGACAGTTTCTGGCAGCAAAACCCATAACCATATTCTTGTCCTTTAAGGGGGCTGGAAGTTTGCTGCTTTTGTAAAGATGGAACAGGATGAAGCTGCTGATTATTTTGGTAACTGCTGCTGGACTTCTTATCAGTGTGAAAAATACTCTCTCACATTCATTGAAGAAAGTGGGATTTAAGTTTGTCACCCTAACTAATTTAACTTACATTAATTCCAGGCTCTCTATTCTTGTGTGTGTTGGCAGAAAGGCAAATTTCTGAATTTATCAGAAATTACTCTGATAAACCATAAATAAAACAGTAACAACACTGAGGAAGCTGCGGAATAGTGGACTTTCAAAAATTTCCAAAAGCTTTTTTTTCTAAGCAATAACTATTAAATTTGCCTTGAATTTTATTTTATGAAGAAATCAGTGCCATCATAAATTATGGAATTTCCCTCTCTGTTCTCTTTTGGTCAATTATTTATTATCTTGAAAGTTTTTTTCAACATACAGTATGTTCTTGGTTAATTAATCTAGAAACAGGGTTGAACAATAATATATAATTTTAAAAATAAGTAAATCTGAGAAAATAATATACCCCTCAGAAAGGTCATTTGTCTTACTGGAGTTCTTTAATTTTACTCAAAATTCCTCAAATATTATTAAATTATGGAAGCCTTTAGACCAAATTGGACTGCTTGACAGTTGATAATAGGCTCTTCAATTGCTAACCTAAAACATGAAAAAAAGCGGCATCATCCAGAACATGCTGGCTGATACTTCTAAGGTTAAGGTGCTGAAATTTGGACTAGTCATTCTCAACCAAAGCTGTTCATTCTATTGTTGCAGTCATAGACTAGCTGATCTCAAACAAGGCTACAAAGAATTTTCTCTGCTGATGCTGAAGGACATTCTGTGTACAGAAGTCAAATGGACTCAAAGATGATTTCTACTCTCTATACCGCACTATGAGCAACTGATTAGTTTAGGAGATGTTAATTGGGCACACTGAGCTGTATGTGATATGGTTAAACAGAGGAAAAGTTTGCTGTTCAGGGCTTCAGGGAAAAGTCAGAAATTTTAGTAAGGTTTAAGGATGAAGTTTAGATTATGTGAGTTGCAAATTAAGGGCTAAAACTGAAGTAGCAAATCCCTAAACTCCTATTTTCAGTTGCTCGGGTTATATGAAATTGACCAATTTAATTTTTTTTTCAGCTCTGAAAGTCATACACTTTTAGCCAATTATATTTTCCTCCTTCCTTTTTCCTCTCCTTTGTGTACCAAAGAAAACTTCACCCTTCTATACACAGAGCAGAGTTACTTAGCCTGCTTCTCTGATTTCATCTTGTCCAAATACCTAGCATCTGGTTTTCAACTATCAATGCCTAATTCTTCTCTGCCACCCCTTTCTGGTACAATTTTAATCCACTGATTTTGAAGCACAGTCATTAACTTCAGTAGCATTGCAGCAGAATAAGGATAGATATAGACAAAGACCAAGCGTATTGGTATGCAGAGATGGTTTCCAAAGCCCTCAAGTGATTGTTTTTGTAATATAGTGATTGGCCGAATTCTTTGACACATCACAGATGCACAACAAGGGCCCCTTGCCTCAACTCAGATTTCACAGGCTAGCCAAGATATGGTGAACTACAGTCTCCACCATATACTATTGGTAGAAAGCAAGACACTCTTATTATTTTATTCAGGATTGTCCCAATTGATGAAGACGATAAGAAATAATTGAATTTGTTGTAAGGAACACATTGCTACAAAACCTCTCAAGTATCAGTCATATTAAAGCATTGTCTAATGTTTACTTTTGGCCTACAACCCCAGGGAATATTAACATTATTTGTTTGTTTGTTTGTTTGTCTGTCTCATATGGCCACCCATCTTATAAGCCATAACTCTGGGCAGCTCACACCAACAGCGATAAAAACATAAAAGAAACAATAAAAACCAGCATCTAAAAAACAGCTCCCAGCACCCTAAATATACAGAGCAAGGAAGATTACCTTGACTGAGATACTGTATGTAGGATCTGTTGCCTAGGCAAAAGGGGCTGAAGTATTTTCTAAGTCCAAAACTAGATAATATTTGGAAGTGACTCAAACAGATGCTTCCCGAAATCACTGAACTAAAGGAGGAGGAGGAGGTACAGCACAGCCAGACTTGCTAGATTCTGTTATTATAGCCAATCTCAATAAAAGTAGTTTTAGCCTTCCTATGGACCTGATTTCCTGGTCTACCTAGCGAGGCTGACATTAAAACAACACTTCTCAATATATAAAAATTACAGTCACTGGGCTACAGCTTTACTGTATCCCAACACCTGGGGGAAAAGCCAGTTTTTAAGGCCTTCTGGAAAGCTAGAAGGGTGGGACCTGCTGGATCATGATCACTGATTTTAATAGGCTGTATTCAACCATTTGTACCACTTTGCTATTGAAGAATCCCCTAACTCTCTGCAATAAATCAGAAAATGGGAAGGTACTTTAAGAGGGGAAGGGAATTGTTGAAAAAAATCACATATTTCTCTTTCCTCTATTAAAAGATAAATTCAGCAATGATCTGGGGCAGAGATGGAGATGGAGTTTCGGGAACCGATAAAAGGAGTGTTGGAGGTTGCCATGGATTGTCTACATCCTCTAGTGAACACTACAGTTGGATTGAAGACTATTTCATCAGTAGAGGAAAGCAATTGGGCAAAGCCTGTGATTCAAAATTAACTAAAATATTTTAGATTGGCCATTTTTTAAGAAACCAACATAAACATGTGATCTTTTCTCATTAGGCATTGTGAAAAGTCAGCAAGCTTCACCACAGAAACCATGACATAAAATACAAACATATGGAAAGAGAGAATATCAACCACAAAACCTTTCTCTCAAAATCCATGTGTTATCTAAAGTTAGGAACAGAACTTGTCTATCAATCAATCCATCATCAGCTGGATGAGTTATCAGACAAGTATGGGTTTTTGGGGGGGGGGGGCAGTAACCGATACCACATGAAGCACAATGTCATATTTCATACAGTTGTGCTGACATCATTTAGACATCATTGGGACAGCTACTGAATACTTATGAACAAAAGGATTTAGAATCCCATTGTCCCATTTCTGCTTTTATTTATTTATTATCCCATCTTTTATTTACTTATTTATTTATTAGGTTTATTCCACACTTCTGCTTATATATTTCAGGATGGCTTATAACAAAACAACCCTCCCAAAGTCTAAAACATGACAACAAAATCAGTACAATTAAAATCAAAACTAAAATTAGTATCATTAAAATCAGTTGACATAAAATTATTAATATATTCTTGTTCTGAATATCATGTGAAAAAGACCATGAGTTTAAGGACAAAATGTGGAGAATATAATGTGAATAAACATCTTAGAGGACATGTTTCATGGTATGATCTATCTAGTGGGGCTGACATCATGTCTGTGACAATATCCTGGGTTGCGTATCTCCAACTGGTATAGTCCAAATCAGTTGATTAGTACATTGCCCAGGACCAGTTTCACTGAGGCTTCTCTTTTCCTGATAAACTTACTGCATATTGCAAATGGTTGTACTCTCCTTTATAGGGAGGAAACAGAAAATCAGGTGTGTTGTTCATTTATGAGAAGGCAATGACACAAGAGGTATGTTTATCAAGATCAGGTTGGACTTGACCCAACTGTGATCTGGAACAAAAAGTGAACATGCTATTATTCCCCAATAACATGAATAGGTTCAATTTTGGATTAATACCAACATCCTTCATAACAGAGGAAGTATTGTGTTCTACTTTTGTGGGGAGGAAGATTAATGTGATTGAGCACTGAGATATGTTTTGCAAAGGATGACAATATAGATCTGAAATGAACTTGTTACAAGGGCTCAGTGCTGATTATGCAAAATAAACCTAACAAGATCTATACATGCTATCTCTGAAACAAGAGTCAGTGAGTCAATGGGACTTACTCCATGTTACCTAAGTATTAGATTAAATCTAGATAAATCTATTGTTCTGTTTATAATGAAGAAAATACAATGTATGATTCTTTCTTCCCAACAGAACTTTTAGCATTTTTTAAAGTTATCTGTAGTTCTGTAAATGTTGTCATACAGTATAAAATTAGGCACTATTATTTTTTAAACAAGAATGATAGAACAGCCAAGTTGAAAGCTGCACAGAAGAATTTTATTACTTTCATATTTTGAGCACCACTTTCTTCCTCAAGGGCAGTTGTGGTACAGTTCATTCAAAATCACAAAATCTTATTCTCACTGGTACATTCTGATATCTTCCCTTTCCTATTGGTGGTTGCTTACCCAGCATCAAAACTGAGAAAATGCCCCCAAAGAAGACAAAGATAAAATTCAAATAATGTAATTTATATGGTGAATGCAAATCGAAAAATAATAAGCAAACGTCACTAGAAATATATCTGTCAGCCCTACCAAATAGACCAGACAAGGAATCAACTCCACAGGAAGTCTAAAACAACTCTTATTGAAAGTGGCTATAATAACAGAATCTTGCCAAGTCTGATTGTGCTATAGCTCCTCCCCCTTCTTATACTCATGTGAATTAGGGAGGTAGCTGTATGAGGTTGTTCTGCATATTTCCTGTTTGTTGTGGACTTAAGGTATGTTTTTCTCCTCATTGCTTTGCTAACAGAGCTCACATTCCTCCATCAAGGTCATCTTCCTTATTCTCTACAACATTTGAGCTTAGTGGAAAGACAGCAGCCATTTGTCAGGTAGCTATCCAAGTACTTCTTTTTGATGGACAGCTTCAAGGTCCTTTCTTCTTTTGTGATTTTATTGTTAAACCAGGCTTGGATTGGACAGCTCTACTTCAAATAAGATTGCTGTCCCCAATTAGGAAGGACATATGACAACAAAATAAGCCCTACCTGTTGACAATGAGGTCATTCTAGTCTAGTGGCTAAGAATACCCATAAAGACCACAAGAACTCACCTTAATATTGATCAGAGATAAAAAGCATCAATGGATCTCAAATCAAGCTATCGGATGAATGCATAGTTAACAACCATATGTTATCAGGATGACCCTAAGCCTGAAAGGGGAAAAGGGAGACAGAAGTGATGTTTGCCTAAACAATTATGGGGATTCTTTTTAAATCCAGAGGAAAAGAATGATAAATTACTTTATACAACTGGGGGTAAAGCAATGATTTACCGCACCACTATTCCTATTCCCTAAGCTGATATCCTCCAGCAATACTCAGACAATTGCCAGAAATCCAAGACAGAATATTGATTTCTAACAAACACATTGTTAGTTAATTATTATCAATAGAAATAGACTATATATTAGCAGTTGAGTCCATAGGTGGCTGCAGGCAACCACAATGAAGAAATGATGTCATGTGTGAGGTGACCTCACAACACAAACTCTGCTATTTTGTACTTGTGTCGCAATATCAGATGCAAGTACATTAGTCACAGGGTTTACTTCATGGCAGATGTTTTGTCACTTGCCCCTCACCCTGCCTCAGCCCTGATTGAGTCAATTGGATTTTTACAGGTTTAAGTGGTTGAGTATTGTTGCTTTGCCTTGTTCCATTTTATTGTCAAAGTCCTATTGGCTTTCCTTCAGCATTCAGAACATTTCTGTCTTCTTACAGAGATAAATATGTTTTCTTCCAGGAAGTCATTAATTTCAGAGTTTGAGAAATATGAAATAGACAAAGTGGGCAATTTTTCACACTTAGAACAATTTCCCTATTATATTATGACTATTTTTCTTGGCCTTCTGGAAGAGATTAATATGGTTGTTATTTTCTCCACT
The DNA here is from genome assembly GCA_030867105.1 of Liasis olivaceus. Classification (NCBI taxonomy): domain Eukaryota; kingdom Metazoa; phylum Chordata; class Lepidosauria; order Squamata; family Pythonidae; genus Liasis; species Liasis olivaceus. The sequence goes on from CM061353.1 coordinate 81,861,524, forward strand.
AATTGGCTTTACAGATTGCTGTGGGAGGTAACTTCTACTAAAGCCAAACAAGAGAAAACACTAGCAAGGATGAGCTATTGCACGACAAGGAGGCTTGTTCATTACAGGGCAATACACAATGAGTAGAATTTGCTGATTTTTTAAAGTGCGGTATGCAGTGAATACATGATCATATAATATGGCTTTTCTCCTCTGTAAGTAGCTCCATAACGATGCCAAACTATTATGTGTGTAAAGAGTTGCAAGATAATTGCCAGGAAAAATAATATATGCATTTAGAGCCACTTAGATATTCTGCAAGAGCTTTGTTTAAGGTCAAGATTTTCATCAGCTTTGCTACTGTTACAGCAAAGAGGTACCAGGACACCACCCATGGCTCTTTAGGACATTTGATGTAACCGACACAGGTGCCCACAACTCGCTTTCACATCTACCCCAACTAGACTGCCCCTTTCTGACATTCCTCTGTTGTAGCCATCCTATAGCTGCTGATTTTCTGAAAGGCCCAATGACTAGAGAGTTTTCTGAATGCAGAAGTCTAGAGTGTTAGACATAAGGGCTTCAGAACCACAAGAACTCTCCTCACAAAAAATAGGCCTTTTCAGCAAATAAGTGGTGGCAACATTATTAAGCCAGGAGGGGCCAAGCAAATGGAGAGATGGAAAGCTTGAACTTTCCAGCTCCAGTGATTTGTTTCAGAAATATCACTGGGGGAAAATGTTTCATTCTCTTCTCCCCAAAAATCTTAGTGCAGCCAAGGATGCTGGGTGGGACAGTCCTACCTGGAAATCTGTTCAGACATCCATATGCACCAATATATGCTTCCCTTGCTTGCTTGTTCTTAAAGAAAGGAAGTAGGCTTCATAGCTAAACATAGGGTTACCAGATATCTGAATAGACAAAGAAGGACATGGACAATTGGAAAGGAGGGCAAATTGGGGGGGGGGGGGGGGAGGGAAGGAGGACACACTAGCTGT